>QAOA01006931.1:1031895-1324614 GCA_003255065.1 Cercis canadensis
TTAATTGTAAGAGTATCTTATTATATTTTCGGGTTTAATTGAATTATATTGCTCATATTAACAACCTCCAAAATGTTTGGTGCTATTAATTATAAAACACCTACAATCATGCTTTGACCCATTTATTCTTTATTGCCATTAAACAATTTCATAATTTACCATTAATGTTAATCAATTTTAAATATGGTGTATGTTAATATATCTTGAAATTCCCAAATATAATTTTTATATAATTAGGAAATCCCTTAATTCATGGTTGGATCAATGATACTATTTTCTTAATGAATCAATCATATGAATCTTTTATTAATGCAACACGTTTTTAAAAATAGTAAATTTATCATAATTGGATGATGGTAATTTTCAATCTTAGTATATTCAAAATTTCAAATTAGAGTATGAATTTATCAAGCCCTTCAAATAACAAAATAAATGGACATAATGGACAAGAGTGCTTGTTTACCATGTGAATCCGAAATATCCACCTAATATCTTGTTTTTGTTCATTTGTGATTTACTAATGATTTATAATAGTTAATTGTAAAATTATCCTATTATATTTTGGTTTTATATGAATTATATTGCTCATATTAACATCCTCCAGAAATTTTGGTGATATTAATTATAAAACACCTTCAATCATGCTTGTGCAGCGGATTGAAGACTCAAATTCTAATTCGCTAATACTGTAGTTAATCAAGACCAGCTCTTGAGTAGTTTCAACCTTCACGAATTGAGATAATTGCAGCCAAAACAAAAATTGAGGTAGTCAAGAAAGGAAGGAAGAAGAGAGAAAAATAAAATAAAATAAAATCATATAGTCTGACTAATCTACAATTTTTTTTCCTTCATGAATTGAGATAATTGCAGCCAAAACAAAAATTGAGGTAGTCAAGAAAGGAAGGAAGAAGAGAGAAAAATAAAATAAAATCATATAGTTTGAATAATCTGCACTTTTTTTTTGTTTTTGCTCATATGGTCTTGACTGACTTTATTTTCCAGTTCGTGTGTTCATGTTGCTGATATTTCTGCTTCAAAAAGCTTGTCCCATGTGTACCTTCCATTGCTATTCTTCCTTCTGTGGGATACACAATGGGATCAGCTTGAGACTTATGCAGATTTTGTCTCGGAGATAGATGAGGAAGCTGAGATCTATTGTCATTAGAGTGTTCATTCTTCACTGCTGCATCAGACTGTCTGTTGTTTTTGTATATATTTGTTTGGAAGTTCTCGGGAGAGCCAAACTCATCATGCTTGTCACTCTCTCTCTTTGTATCTTCCTGCATGTCTTTATTAGAAGCTAACTCTGTATCCACCGATGTTCTTGTATTATCTCTTGGATTTTGACTTAAATGAGATTCTGGTTTTGCATATTGTGTTATGGCTTCCCTCTCTTCAGATTTTTTAATATTAAAACTATGGTTGTTCTTAGACATAACTTCATCATCTGATTCTGAACTCCAAAATTGTTTTGATCAAGACTGAAACCTTCAAGAGGTTTTTTAGTGACCAATTTTTTTGAGTAAGATCTTCTCATAACTATTGTATTTCATGTACATCAAAATAATATTAAGAGTTAAGATTGATACATCAACCAATATTGAAATAAAACCGTAATAGAAAGAGATCGAAATAGAGAAAATCATGTTGCCTTTGAAGACCAATAAGATGAGAGGGATAATGTTTAATGAAATGTAAAAATGATTGCTTAAGATGATTGAGTGATAGATTACAGAGAAATAACATACCTTGTTTCATTTGGAGATGAAGGAGATGGAGATAATAATCTTCATAAGCGAAATAGCACAAAACTATCATATAAACCGAGCATATTAGATGAAGATAAAAAAAGCTTACCTGAGAGCTTCTTAAGATGGAGAAAGACAATTGATAGATTTGTGACCCAATGGAGGTGAGGACCATATGTTGTATTCTATATATAGATATTTTTTGTGGGCATAAGCTCCAAACCCTAATTTTTGAATTTCAATTGACAAATCAGCATTTATGATTAATTGATAAAAATTGAAAATTAACAATTTCCTAATTGTGAGTTTTTTTTTTTGTAGTCAATTTCGGTTATTATTTTAGGAGTAATAAATGTGAATATTAATGACTCACAATAATGGCTGGATTGCCACGTGGCAGCATATAGTGAATTGGGGTTCTTCTTTTATAATTATATAGATTTCTCCTTTTTTTTCTTTTCTTTTTTATCCCAGGAAAATATGATATTGGACTGGGCTGCTTTGGCCCACATGACAGCATGTAAATTACTTCATTAATGGGATATGTGGGTAGTTAAATGCCCAGTCCAACACAGTGCCCATATGATAGTATCATCAATGTCTCACACCAATGGGCAAGTGGTGCTTTTGCCGCTTCTCACGTGTTTTACTGCTCTGTGATTGGGCCAGCTTAATGTTACTTCTAACTAAAATTAACCAATAAAAAAAAAAATAGTTTGTGTCCATCAGTCCATGAGTCATCCATGTAANCCAATAAAAAAAAAAAAATAGTTTGTGTCCATCAGTCCATGAGTCATCCATGTAAAATGCTTTTAAATCAAGTTGAATTTGAGATTGCGGAATCAAATATTACTTATTTCTTTTAGAAGTAAGAAAGAAGTTTCAGTCGTGTCACATTTTAACGAGTGAAAAATGACAACAAATAAAGAGGTTACAATACATATTGCTAGGATTTTTTTTGTTTTTAATGCACTGAGTTAATATAAAAGTGTATTCTTAAGATCGTTTTAAAAAAAAATTAATTTTAGTGTGTCAAAACTAACTCAAAAATATTCTTAATTTTTTACCGTTAAAATCAAAAAAGAAAATACAAGAATCAAAAGAAAAAAAAAATAAAAAAAACCAGTGCTTTAACTGTCATGTCAACTAACCAGGAAACTTCATGTGGCAGTTGAACCATTTAACAGGAGTAGTTGGAATGAGGCAGACGTCTAAGAGAAAATGCAGGTTTAATTCAAACATTTTTTATTATTATTATTTAAGAGTGTTTTTTAAATGTGGAAAGAAAATGGATAATTTATAATTGATACTAAAAATTCGGATAAAAATTATTTTCTAGTTCCTTCAAATTGGAGAAAGGAGAGATTCAGAAATAATGTTCTCGAACTCTTACATTTTCTTTACTAATCCAAACAATGAAGAGAAAATTTTCTCTTAATATATATATCCCCTTATTTTTTCTCTTGTAATCCTTTTCCTTCCCTCCAACTCCCAAACGTAGGTGTAGCAAAAAGCGGTTAAGTGTTAACAGCAAGGTAGTGAATATTTAGTGTGTCAAAAGTTGAAAGTTACCAAAAACTAATCCTATGGGCATGCATTTGGATTTGGGCGAGAGGGCAGTTAACATGTTCATATATGGGAGAAAGTTCCGGAAAAGGGTTAAACTCGGTGTGTCATTGGAGGCAAACCAAGAATGGAAACTTATATGGTATGGCAGCTGAAACTGAAAGTAATATTTACTACGTACCATGGCACATTGGAAACATAATCCATCGTTTCAGATCATATAAGTAGCATGTAATATCCAAGTCTAAAGTCAATGCAAAACCATGCTCATCATTCTTCAAATGCTTCGTGTAATGTTCCCCTTTCCTGGAAAAGCATGCGATTCATGTGATGTGAATCTAGCTTGTCCCCCTTCTAACTTTTGGTATTGATTTGACACTTAAGTCCCACCTAAAAAGCTTCACTAATTCCATCCGTTGATTGGAATCACACTTGTAATACTATCAAGCAATTGGCGGTGTTTTTATTACTATATGTTATCCTCGAAAATACTGATCGATTATTGCATTAACAGACTAAGGACAGTGTTGTTTGACTTGTAAGTTGAAATTTATGTCAGCACCAAACCTTTCAATTTACATGATTAATAGACTGACAAAATGTAGATTACTATACCAATTAGTATAGTGATAAATTGAAAAGCACTGATGCATCTTAACCTTCATCCATATAATTAATTCTATGTGCTTATATTAATTATTACTTGTATATATCTTCAATTGGTTTAACTCCACTGCTACGTACTATTTTTTTCAATATCAATGAACTCTGAGTATAAAAGTGCATAGGAAACTGGATGAATTAGTCAAATAATTAATAGAATTTGCAATTGAGAAATAATAGTTGTCAGTGGCCCGGAGGATCCGACGAATTGGGTTTAAGAAGTGAAGTTAAAACTGGTAAAAAGGAATTCAAAAGAGACAAGGTCAGTTTCACACTTACAATTATCTGAAATGGAACTTGTGAACTTTACATATGCTCTGTTTCCAAGGGCGTTACGTTACATTAGAGAGGGCAATAAATGATACACTTTCCGACACCCAATTCCACCTGGTAACTCGCCTTTTTCTGAAGTAGCTACTTCTACTTCAGTTTCCGGTTTAACCCAAAACATGGGACCAAGGCCCATGGTATCCCTTGTTCCCCGATCCTATAAGTATCTCCCTGGCCCTTCTCTCCATTTTCACTTTTCTTTTTTGGTTGGCATTGGCAATATACATTATTAATTAATTATGGATGTATTTATTCCAGAAGAATATGTAATAAGGAGAAGGCTTGAGAAAAAGGCAGCTACAGTGTCCGGAAAAGGGTCCGAGTCCAAGACTGTGTGTGAATCACAGAGAAGGAGAGGGAGTGAAACGGATCATCAGAACAAACACGGGTCGCCCACTCATCGACCTGACAGTGGTTACTTGGTGTCTAAAGGCATCACTGAGAATGTTGTTTATACTTGCTTCTCCGCTTAGGACATTAGTTGCCGCTTCATCACCTCAACACCCAATGGCACTTGCACTTGTTCTTCAATCTGCTTCAATTCAACCAACCATTTGTACTGACAAAATAGTAATTGCACTTTTGTATTCCTGCTTCTGTGTATCAAGTATCAACAACACAAGTCAATTTCGCTAAAACTGGAGTTAACTAATTAATTTATCTTCTTTCAGTTCCTTCCTTCCACTCTTTTTTTATCAGTTGCCCAGAGATTTGCAATTACAACATTTTTTTTTTTCTTTCTTTGCTTCTTTATATTTTAGAACAGAGTTAGGCCCATCTCACGCAGACAACAGCCTAACATGAATCACCCAACTTTTCTTTAAGTCCATTTTTTCATTGGGCTAAGTTGGGCCACAAGCCGTTGTATAGATTGGGTTTGGATTAGATCTCATCAGTCTCTAAATTATAAATTCTAGTATTCTGCAGCCTGCAAGAACACGACAGTGCATTGGGTTTAAATGTCTAATTTATTTTGCATGACGTTGCTGTGACATGGCCATTGAGTCGAGTACTCGTGGTAATTTCAGCAAACCTCCCATTTCCCAGCCCCAGCATAGACAGAGAGATAGCTAGAGCTGTTAGAATTTGGTACCAAACATCCATATGACATGTACATTTAAGAATCAATTTGTAATATGCATATTCATGTCAATATTTGCTGACAGAATTAAACTATTCTGTTCTTCATTACCATTTTTGCTAGAGGACAGTTTCATGGGCTTACGCCCATGCATTTTGTCCTGCATCTTCTTTACATATAACATACAAGGGATTTTTTTCGCTGTAGAATATAAGAGAGAGAGCAATCGGTGGTGCCTGCCCATGAGATTTGCTTAAGAGTCCTCAGTTTCCATTTCCAGGATAGTGGCGGCGGGGAGAGCGGGTATAGGGCTGGCAGTGGCAGAGTTGGAAACCAAAGATATCAAAAAGTCGAAGATATCAGTGGCTATAATGGCAGAGACCACGTCCTCTTTGTGCAGAGTTCTCCTTTTGCCTTGGAGGGTGATGGTCCAGGACCTTTTGGTTATTTCCTGAATGAACAGCTCACATGCTTTGGCGAAAACAATTGGAGCCTCCCCTGAAATCATTTTCACGTCGTCACCAGACTTCTTCATTATTTTCTTAATCCTTGCCAGTGGCAGAGACTGAGGCCCCATTTTTCCAGATATGCCACCACATAATAACCCTGAATATGCTCCTGCTTGCCTCATACCTTGCCCCTCTCTTTCTTTCAGATCAGTTTCAGTTAAAGTCTGAGTTTAGTTAGTGCTGTGTGACAGTATTAACTTGGAGGAGAAACATCTCAGCCCTATTTATATTTCAGGTCTCACTTAATTAAGAGTATCTAATTAAAATTCTAATGGCCGGCCAGCCTGCCTTAGCCGGCTAAGTAACATTCTAAAAAAGGATCATGCATTATTGGTAATTCAAATTAGAATTTATCAAATCATAAATTTGTTACTTTCATATTGCAAAGAGAACTGAGGAATCCGTGTTAATCAAATTTCATATTATATTGCATATGGTTGTAGACAATATATATAATATTCGGTGCAAACTATTTCTAATTAGCCAAGCCATTGCTTAAATTGAGTCATTTATTTCGCCAACTCAAACCAAAAAAGCATTTTTTCAACAGTTATTTTTGTTTTCTTAGTTATCAATGTGGTTTCATCTATTAGAAAGTTGCAATGTCATCCACTCATACATTTGCATGTCAAGCAGAATTATTAAATTTTTAGATACTGAAGAATTGGTATTCATCTTAATTTATTATTAAAAATAAGGTCTACGTTACGTAGATCAAATAAACAATATCGTATTTGCTCACCCCAATCATATAGTTAATGATTTTCAACTGTTGGAATCAAATTATTTATGCGGACTTTATGGAGATTTGGTCTACATTCAACATGTTACATAAGCAATCATAGTCAGATTTTATTGATTGGTTGGCCACATTCCATATATGCAGTTTCTAACTTTTACGAGCAATCTCTTAATTATTTCGTCAATTATTTGCAAGCCCATTATATATATATTTAAGTGGTAAAAACATGCTGCAAAACTAGCTATATAAATTTTCAGTTTGTCTTAACTTTGATGGAAACCATAACTTTATTCGTTGAAACAAAGCTAGTTTTATCTAAAACACTGATTTGAAAGTTTTGAAAAAACTATCTCCTTTCATCAGTGAAGATCTGTGAGAAAAACACAATCAACCAAATCAATATTCTCATTAACAGCATAGTAAATAGTTGAAATCCAATCTTGAAAATGTCAGGCAAACAAGGAAGGACAAAGTTACAAAGAAGAGAAAATTGCAGTGTACGTTGAAAGGTAGATTAGACTGCAAAACAAGATAGAAACAACTCAAAAGGACAAGCTCTGAAGTTTGAAACATGAAATTTTTTGTATTAAAATCAATAACTTGTCTCTATCCTTTACAACAGTATGTTGGACTAAGATGTCAAGTAACCCCTTAACCAAAAGAAAGACAAATGAACAAGTTAAGAAAATCATGCATATTATACATAATTAGTAATTATTTATTTATTTATTTTTATTAAATAAAACAGAATTAATTTTTTTAAGTAGGATATGGGAGAATGAAATTGAATTGGACAACCTGGGATCCCTAAAAATAAATAATAATAATAAAAAAAAAACCCCTTAATATATGCAGCGCTAGCTCCTTCTAGAAGTGGGGCCTTGGAAGAAAAGCAGACCACAATGGCACTACCAATTACAACTTAAAAAATAAGTGGTTTATAAAGCAAATATTGGGCTATCAATATGGGCCCATTAGCTACGTCGAACCGGTCCTTTAATGTTTTATATGGGCTCTCGGAGTTGGCCCGTTAAATGATTACCCAACCTACCTCGCCTGGAGTCTGTAGGGAAAAAAAAATAATAATGACATCGTTTTTAAAATAAAATTTTATGTCAAAGAAATATATTTCCATTGAATTTTGATTGATCTGGCCCTTTCAAAATGATCGTAAAATAGATTTGTCTAAATCATATTTCAGATTCTGTGTCATTTGGATTGGATCCATAGAACAGCACATCAATTTGAATTCTAAAACGTAAAAAATTAACGTTTTCGATGAACCAACCATTCTTAATTTATTAATATTCATGGCAGCTGAACATTGAATCATTTAAACAAAAAATTTCCAAAAATCTATAAATGATATATTTTTCATGTTCTGTGTGTCTATTCGAGGACCAAAACCCTTTTTCCATCCTCACTTTAAGTGATAGATAGAGATTGAGAGAAGAGGCGTAGGCTTTGGCTGTCAAGCACGTGATCCTTTTTTTTCCTTTCAATTTTTATGATTTTTTCCTTTATTTTCCATCATTCCTTTTATTGTCTTTTCTTTTTAGATTATGGAATTGGATATATCTTTGCATCTATTCTATCTTTGAGTTCCTTTTGAGAGGCATAATTAAGGTGGTTTCCAAAGGGAGCAAATGGGCCAAAACAAATCATGGGATGTGATGGAGCTTGAAGTGTAATAAGAAGAAGGTGAATGACCCCATTTACACAGTGCTTTAATTGCAAATGGGAGTGTCCTGTGAATTGTTGATGGATGGGGTCGACCACCTTCACGTGAGCACCTTCTGTTGTCTCTCATGTCTGTCATGTGGGATGTGCACACAACCTCAACCTCATCATTCCAATCACTTAGTCACTTCCCCTCTTCTGCTCACTTCGCCCTCGTCTTTGTCCAACTGAAAAAGAGATAAAGTCGGAGCTAAAATAAAAGAGGAAAGCTTTAATTGTTTCTGTGATATGATCTCCTTTTAAGTTCCCCAACTTAAATGAGCAAAGACGCTTGAAGGTTTCACATCTAATTGTAGTCACGTTACTCAAAGAGATAAAGCAAGATACCAAACTAAACAAAACCAAATTCACGTGAAAAATCACAATAGGGAAAATGCAAGAATCAGAGCCACATCTGATAGATACT
Organism: Cercis canadensis; assembly: GCA_003255065.1. Classification (NCBI taxonomy): domain Eukaryota; kingdom Viridiplantae; phylum Streptophyta; class Magnoliopsida; order Fabales; family Fabaceae; genus Cercis; species Cercis canadensis. The sequence continues at coordinate 1,040,681 of QAOA01006931.1, forward strand.
TAGATATTTGTTTGTTTCTTCTAAAATGCCAGGTCAACATGTCTCAATTCTAGTTCTCTTCTTTTTCCCTTTTTTTTTCCCCTTTTAAAGTAAGTATGTTTTAGAAAATTGCAATGTGAGTGGGATGAGATTTACAACCCTGTATGCTCGAAATCCAACCTAGGAAGTAGTTGAATTATTAGGTAATGCCTTAGAACCCTTGTTGTGCAAGGAAAGGATCCAAAAAATGGTCAATCATTCCTGCATGACCGTATCTTACCATATGACTAAACCAAAGCTCACATGTAAGAGAATTTGATTCTGCATATTCTTCACATGCAACAGAGTATTTGCTTTAGCACTACTTACAATATTTCTTCGAGTGTTGAGCCTATTTGATTGGATCTGTAAATGCACAAAGAGAAGTGTGAACATTTTCCATAACATGATCACTTATGAGTTGTAAAGGAGAAAAAAGCATCTAGAATTCTTTGAATTCCCAAAATAGTGATGTTACAGAGACTGAGTTTAGGAACTTGTTAAGATTAGTGGGATACATTGGCAGAAGAAAAATACAACTTATAACGTTTATTAACAGGCAAAGTCTTCATCAAAATTAGTTCACATATCGGATTATTTTACCTACGTGGTAATGAAAATGAAGGTTGGTAGAAATCACAAAATGATGCTAATTAGCAATTCACTTTCTTAGTAGATTGATTCTAAAGATTATTGGCCAATAATAAATCCAAAAAAGGTTTCCCTTTGTAATTTGATGGAGTTCCAAACGCCTATAAGATGTGAACCAATACTAAATCTTGCAATCCAATATAATTTTATGGTAAAGTTTAAAAGTGGAAATCATAATGAACGAGTGGATTAAGGGTCCCTCTCGTTGAAAATATCAAAGGGGACCAAAGAGCATGCAATGATGCTCTGCAAAATAACATCATCATGTGTAAGCGAGCATCAACATCTTTATATGGTATTATGGTTCCCACTTTTGTGTCTCATAAGATATATATATGTTTCCTACAAACAAGTCCCTCTTACCATGCATAATATTTCGTATTGTTATTACTAATTATATTAATCTTATGTTATGTCAACCATAGATAATCCTTTTCATGGTCGGTCAGTGATTAGTATTCATTAAAATTTGTTGGATTAGACCTTTGAAATATACTTTGGCACCTAAGTCAGCTGTTGATGAAACAGCGATGCTGGAGCGTTATTATTAGACGATATAACCTCTTTCTCAATTACTTGCACCTCCAAATGAATATTGTTCTAAATTTTATTTTATTTCTTTTCTCCTATCTAATTATGATCCTTCATATACGCAATTTACAATGAAAGCATTAAACGGTTGTTAATGTTTCAACATTTGCTTAATGAATTAATTAAAGTGACCACTATATAATTTTGGATGAAATTGATTGTAGAAATAAATTTTGATGGGATAAGTATGCAAGCACATAATTTATCGAAAACTAAGAAGCATGAATAGATGGTACGGAGTGTAATGGGTAGTTAAAGCTATTATTCCCCCTTGAAAAAGATATTTGAATGCCACAAACTGTGTCATGCCAGGTTCAGCTGGTGTTATAATTATTGGCATATCCTATCCAGTGCAGATCGAGCTAGCTAGCATTGGCTTGAATGGAAACAAAAAGCTGGCCCAAAAAATTGTATACACATGGAAATGTTTGCAAGTAATAGAGAAGCAGTTGAGATCGACGAATGTGCTGTGGTTTCTATCAATTGTGGAATTCTATCTGTTTTTCCCTTCAAAAGGTAAGGGGGTTGGCCAGATTTTATATTACTGTGACCTAAACTTGGGAAACTGAGATAGGGTATGGACATGGACCCCATCGTAAAAGAGATAGTTAGGTTGGCAGTTGAGGTTTTGGAAATGGAAGGTGGATTTTATTTAAAATTGTGACTCAAGTAGACGACACTGCCTTACTTACCAATTGGAAATACGTGTGTGGTGTATGGTTATATATAAGATGCTGGTAAGTTTCTGCTCTGGTAGCTGCTGCATCACTGCAAATGCACGCTTTTGTTTTGGAATTGGACCCAAATGGACTTGTGGTTGACCACTCTGGTTAACCTCACCTCACGCCCTCCACATGACCACCTTTAAAGCCAAGTAAATTAAAAGAAAATTTGAAAGCAACTCCTACCTCACCCCATAGGTCCATACCCAACTCTCCAACCTTCACCTCCACGTACCATTTCATTCCTCCATATATCTGCATATTTGAACACTAGGTGTGAGCTTTATTAATGGCGTAAATCCAATTAATTAAATTTAAATACTACGTATGTGGATATGTAAAAGAGTTATATAAACATAACTCTTAATTACCTTTTGAGAAATAATGTTTGCACAATTAGAGTTGAAATAGATTTAACTGAATTTAAACAAAATATGTTGTTGTAAGTGTGAAAATACATAAGACTTGCCATTTTCTTTTGCTTTTAAGGAATAGAAATTCCACAATATAATTATTCTTTGCAGTATATTGGTTGGTACTTGGTACTTATAATTTTTCAGTAAAGATCTGTATAATACATTCATGTATGTTTAGAAAATGTGTCGGTCCATAGATATAGTCCATACTCCATACTCCATACTCCATGGACCGTACAATATTAGTAACGTTGGGTAGATATGACTTATAGATTCGTGGGCCCAAAAGGAAACCACCTTCGTCCTTTTTCGCATTATTAATTTATTATGGATCAACCTCACCGCGTAGGAGTAATTTAATTTTAATTAATTCATCACTCATAATTAATGCTGGTTGCATCCATCACTCATAATTTTATGTATTTTAACACCCTGACATTTCTTAGATCCATGTCTGGAATGAAGAAAATAAATGTGATTCATAAATTTAATTCAACTATATGATTGATTACGTTTGACTTCTTGGAGTTCCTATGAAATGCAAATGATGGGATTTTCTTGATTTTATTCTTATTAATAACAAATTCAAAATAATTCTTTTTATTTATATTTGTTAACTATAGACTTATTCTCAAAGTCACACGCCACCTAAGCTTAGGAGGCAAGGGGAAGGAACATCTCTCCCTCTCATCTGCTTTTATATTTCACCAAATTTTTTTAAAACAAGTATGTAACTAATTGTGCTCTAAACTTTTTTTTCTTTTTTAGTTTAAAATGTTATACCAGCATGATCACAATCCAAGCTTACCTACCTTACACAGACAGAGAGAACATGAATATGTATTTAGTCACAAGTTAATGAATATAACAATTTCTTACAGTTGAAATGTCATTTTAGGTAATATTTTAGAGGAAACGCGGAAATTCTTAAAAACAGAGCCGACCGTTGGGTTTTCTCTTTTTATTTTTCTTCTCTTAGCCAAAACAAAACCCCAGCACCCGTAGCTTTCCGTGGGGCAAATTATACCCACAAAGTTTTTCTTTTTCTCTCTCTAGTCTCTACCAACAAACTATCTGGATGAGATTATTATCATACAATGGCTTCTTTAAAACAAAAAACTATTTATATTATGTAATAAATTTACACACTTGCTTATTATGTGCATTCGGGGAGGTCCACTAATTGTCTAATTGAAGAAAAATAAACAAACTACATGCTTTAGTGGGTCCTCTCCTCTTAATACACTACAGGTTATCCAATAAACTGATAATGACCCCGACCCTCTAAAGGAATCCAATAATACTAATTAATTAAAATCTGTCAATCATTTACATAATCCAATAATACCCCTTCTTCGTCTCTTATAAGCACCTTTCATAGATGCGATATGATGACAACAAAAGCAATGGCAATGTAAGTGACGCTTATTTCAACCTTCCTCTGTATAGCTTAGTTATAATTTTCCCTTTTTTTTTTTTTTTTGCTAATAAAGGCAATATTGAATTAAATTACATATCGCTTAGCTGGTAATCATGTCATGTGATAAATCAAGTATACACCATACACTGCTCTCAAGGTGGTGGCTATCTGTGTAAAAAAGAAAAAAAAAAAAAAAAAAANAAAAAAAAAAAAAAAAAAAAAAAAAAAGGTATTTTACTGTACCCTTCCGCCAAATGTACTGGCCGTGATATTAAATACTTGTTTTTACCTAATAAATTTTTTAATAAGGAGAAGCTTCTCCTTCAATTTTCTTTTCTTTTTCAGAATATGACGCATGCAAAAATATTTATTTGTTTATTTTTTTCAAACCATGTGTCATCTTTAGCTTAAAGACTGTGGCAAAGAGAGAGAAGGAAGGAGAATGGGAGGGCACCAGATCTACTGATTCTATTAGCTTTGGTTTTTTAACTCTAGTGCTGCTGAATGCTCTGGCATCAGTTTTCTTACTCCGAGACTCGGCTTTCACTCACCCACTCCAGAGTTGAAGAAAGCATTTATCTATTCTGTTTAAGTGTTATCTCGCTTCTCTGTCTCTCTGGCCCTGCTTTAGCCCAATGAGTTAAACCGCGGAGCTCAACCACATTGCAGCGCCGATAACCGGAGTGCTTGTTTCCGGCGGGTCTTGAATTTTACGGTCAATGACGTAGTTGTTTCAGTCCAATGTCCCTGGGGGGCTCCGGGCAAACCTGGTTTTGGATCAGTGGCATGTGAAGCTGAGTCAGTGGAGTCCGATTGAGCCAACATGTTCAGGGCCGGAAGATGGAGGAGCGACAAGAACAGGTTCAAAGCTGTTTTCAAGCTCCAGTTCTATGCCACTCAGGTAGTTTCTCCGTGTTTTTGAATTTTCAAGTATACGTGACTGACACTGAATTCTGTTGAAGGATAAAGATACCTGCAATTGTTACAAGTATTATTGGTGATGAGTTTAATTGGGGTTCTGTTTGGCTGCTGGGAAAATTTCATGTTTCCTTTCTGTGTTCTAGATTGCTCACAATTTTGTTGAATTGGATGAGCATTGTATGATCTTGGCTTGACTTGCGCGACCCATTCATTTGTTTTTCTTTTCCCCCAGAATTTAAAAGAAAATAAAATAAGAGGAATAGTGTTTTCTCCAAAATCAAAGCCCCTGGAGGTCGGGGAATAACTTTAATTGTAACCGTGTTATAGTGCGCAAAGTGATTGGGTTGAGAATCAATTTACATTTGAGTTGAGTGATTTTGCTCTGCAATTTCAGGTGCTGCAGTCTGGGGTAGATGCATTGGTATTGTCTATAATTCCAGGGGATGTTGGAAAACCAACTACAAGGTTAGAGAAAGCTACAGTTCGAGATGGAATTTGTAGATGGGAAAATCCAGTCTACGAAACAGTCAAATTTATTCAGGACCCGAAGACTGGGAAGATTAGTGAGAGAATATATCATATTGTAGTTTCAACCGTAAGAAATTTCTCTCTCGACTTATTGACTGTTAAGTTGTTGATTCTTGTCCTGTGGTTGCTTTCTCATGTCAGAATTTGATCTAATTTCTGGATTCTTGTAGGGATTATCCAAAGCTAGCTTCATTGGTGAAGTTTCTATTAATTTTGCTGATTATGCAGACGCCACAAAGCCTTCCTCTGTCTCTCTACCCATCAAGAATTCTCATTGTGATGCTGTTTTACATGTCAGTAATCGTTCTCTCTCTCTCTCTCATTTTCTAAATCGGTTTTGTCAAAGATGCCATTGCAACAGACATTGGCACAAGCCATTATGAGTAAGACATAATTCACTGCAATATTGATTTTAGTAAAATTGATTTGTTGTTTAATGAACAGGTATTAATCCAGAGGTTGCAAGAAAATGGTGATCAAAGGTATATGAGGAATTATCATGGTTATGTTGTCTTTTCAGATAATACAGTTTATCATAAAGTCAACAGATTTTGATGATTTTAACCCCCTTGTTGGATGACATTTGCAGAGAGGAGGAGGAATGTGAAGATATCAAAATAAAATCCAATGATAAGAGCTTAAGGACCATTTTAAGCAATAAAGATATTGATGAAAGCATTATGATCAACTCTGCCGAAGTAAGGTTTCACTCATTTGGCCCAAGGAACCATTTTGGCTTCCTGATATTATGTTTTTATAATTTTAATTTCCTTAATATATAAATTTGACAATCATGTTTTAAATTATGGAAATGTTTTCTAATTTCCTCTTTGTTTGCTTCCCAGGACGTCTCTGCTAAAGTTATTACACAGAGAGCTGAATTGAGTCCTATTTGTAGGACATCTAGTGGATCTGACATTACATTGTCCAGTTCTGATGGCAGCTCTGGACTTGATACTCCCCGAGAATTTGGATTAAGAAATACTACCATCCACCAAAACTCAAATGGTTTCCTTTCAGGCATGAACCACATTTCAGAGCCTCCAAATCCTGCTGCAAATGCCTCAGCGTCAGTGCACGAAGGACAACAGAAATCACGGTGGGATTGGTCAGCTGGTTCAGAACAAAGTTTGAGTACTGATGATTCCTCAAATAGTTCTCATGATGCCCTTCCAAGGTCTCAACAGGCATCGGATATGGAGATTGATAGACTCAAGGCTGAAGTTGCTGCTTTGGCCAGGCAGGTGGATGTGTCAGACTTGGAACTACAGACTCTTAGGAAGCAAATTGTGAAAGAAAGCAAAAGAGGGCAGGAGCTCTCAAAGGAAATTATTAGCTTGAAAGAGGAAAGAGACACACTCAAGACAGAATGTGACAATCTCAGGTCTTTTCACAAACGTATGGATGAGGCCAAACTGAGAAACAGGTCACAAGTGGAAAGCGGGGATCTGCGCACTCTTGTAGAAGAAATTAGGCAAGAATTAAATTATGAGAAGGACCTGAATGCCAATCTTCGATTACAGTTACAGAAGACGCAGGAATCAAATGCTGAACTGGTTCTTGCTGTAAAGGACCTAGATGAAATGTTGGAGCAGAAAAAGAGGGAAATATGTAATTTTTCCAATAAATATGATGCAAGTAGGAATTCCCAGGAATTAAGGGGAAACCTCTCCAAATGTAAAACAGATGATGATGAAGACCAGAAGGTATTGGAAGAGCTTGTTAAGGAGCACAGCAATGCCAAGGAGACACACTTATTTGAGCAGAAAATTATAGACCTCTATGGTGAAATAGAGATCTATAGCAGAGACAAAGATGAGTTAGAGATGCAACTGGAGCAGCTTGCACTTGACTATGAGATATTGAAACAGGAAAACCACGATATGTCGTATAAGCTGGAGCAGAGCCAACTGCAAGAGCAATTAAAAATGCAGTACGAATGCTCTTCTCCTGCTGATGCTGTAAATGACCTTGAAACCTACATTGAGAGCCTGGAAAATGAACTCAAGAAACAGTCTCAAGAATTCTCTGATTCTCTGGCTACCATTAAGGAGCTTGAAACCCATATAAGAAAAGTAGAGGAAGAACTGCAGAAACAAGCACAGGGATTTGAAGCTGATCTAGAAGCTGTGACACGTGACAAAGTTGAGCAGGAGCAGAGGGCCATCCAGGCAGAGGAAGCTTTGCGAAAGACAAGATTTAAAAATGCTAATGCTGCTGAGAAGCTTCAGGAGGAATTTGGAAGGCTCTCCATGCAAATGGCCGCTACATTTGATGCAAACGAGAAGGCTGTCGTGAGAGCATTAACAGAAGCAAATGCACTGCGTGCACAGAAAAGTCTGCTTGAAGAAATGCTGCAAAAAGCCAAGGAAGAGCTTCAATCAGTTAAAGATGATTACGAGGTAAAACTGAATGAACTTTCAAATCAAATTGATATGATGAGAGTTCAGATACAACAGATGTTGATGGAAATTGATGACAAGTCCAAGCAGCTTGAACATCAGAAGAAGCACGCGGAGCAAGTTAATAGGGACTTCTCTGAGGCGCTCCAGATGCTAAAAGCTGAAAATGAAAGGCTTAAAGCGGAGATTACGTGCCTCTCTGAGCAAGCAGAGGAGAAAGAAATTATTAGAACTGACTTGGAACTCACAAAGAAGTCAGTTGAGGAATACGAGGCTCTGTTACAGAGAGGAAGTGTAGAAAGAAATGAGCTGGTGAATACAATTGCTCTGTTGAAGAAGGAAGCAGAGAAGTCACTTGAGGAGCTAAATAGTTTGAGTCATCTCAAGGATGAAAAAGAGACAATGGTTAGGCTCTTACAATCAGAGTTGGAAGTGCTTAGAACTCAATACAGTGACCTGAAACATTCTCTGTTGGAGGACGAGGCTGAGAAAGAAAAGCTTAAAAAGCAAATTTTCCAGCTGAAGGGTGATCTAAAGAAGAAGGATGATGCACTCACCAACATTGAGAAGAAGTTGAAGGATAGTAATGGACGCACATCACTTACTGATGGAACTAAAACTAGTCCAAAGAACAAGAAATCTGCTTCAATTTCTCAGAATCCAAAAGAGATTGCAAGTCTTAGGGAGAAAATAAAAATGCTTGAGGTAACTTTACAGATCCCAGTACTCTGCAGAGACTGGTCCTATGAGAAAAATACTCGGTACCCAAATGACAATTATTCTATCAATATTTTCATCTGCTACTAATATTCATATCTCTTTTGTATTTTCGTAAGATGAAACCACTTGTGGCAATTGAGGTCGCACTAACTAAAACGGCTGTTTATGGTAGGGCCTGATAAAGTCAAAGGAAACTGCCTTGGAAACATCAACCACTTCTTTTCTGGAGAAGGAAAATGAACTCCGGAACAAAATTGAGGAGCTAGAAAGCACACTGGAAGAATTCAGTCAGAGTAGTGCTTTGCAAAAGGTTATACTGCGTTATATGTTGCAATACATCAGCAATAAGCGTTCATTTATGAACAGATTTAAGACCCTTAGTCTTTGATGACAACAAGAAATTTTCAATTATTTTAGTCTTTTCAGTTGTGATTTGTCTTAGTTAAATTTTTGTTTCATTTTTCTTCCATCAAGTTTGAAATTTGTAACTTAGCATCTAGAACTTTAGCTTTTATTACTGATTTTTTTTTTAAATTAAATTGTATATATTCAATAAATTTGTAACAATGCCCTTTAAACAGGTTGTTGAGGATAGATCTGGAGAAACAAGAAGTACAGTTGAGCATCTCAATGGTACTACATGTGCATCTGAAGAAAATGGGGTTGCAATGTCATTACTCAAGAGGTCTGACTGCTTTTCTACTTTTTTTTTTTTACTTGTTTTTTCTTTTATCGGTGACGTGAAGTCGCAGTTAATTGTTTACCACGTTGTTTACTTGTTTATGGATTATTTTTTGGCCATGGCAGTGATTCAATATTGTCAGAGAAAGAAACAAAAACCTCCACGATATATGGTGGCGACTGCGATCTTCGTGACATATTTGCCGAATTAGAATTAGTGAGGGAAAGGAACAAATCAATGGAAAGCGAACTAAAGGAGATGCAAGAGAGATACTCAGAAATGAGTCTCAAATTTGCGGAGGTAGAAGGTGAAAGACAAAAGCTTGTTATGACTGTACGGAACCTCAAGAATGCCCAGAAGGCCTGATAACTTCTTCGTAGATATCGTGGATCCTGCAGTGTATAGTTGAAGCAGGAGGGTGTTGCTGCACTGGAAATACAGATTAAAACGCGAATAAATTAACGTGTACATTGGCAAGATATATGTATTTTCTTCTTTCCTTAGCCTTTGCTTTTTTTTTTTTTTTTTTCAGTGCTTGCATATTCTAAATGCATGCCCAATTGGGTACCAGTTTTACAAAATTTCCCTGGTAGTTTGTAATGTTGGTGTTATTTAGTTACCCATAGTATTTTCTCTGTAATGTTCTGCAAAGAACTTGTCATGGCGTTCATTACTCATATTCTTTTATTTTATTTTTAATTGATAAGACACAAATGAGCAGTTCTTTCACTTTACCTGATGAAGAAGATTCTATTATTGTCCATGTCCTTTATGTTTTTGGTTGATTATTAACTTTCTAACCCAATTTGATCCTTTTTGACTCAACCTCATGAGAGTTTGCCTCTTAAATCAGTAATGTCTACATAACGCATTCATTAAACAGGCTACCCCTCATCATAAACTTGAGTAGTGAAAACTTTAAAATATGGCATCCAAAGTTCAATCCCATTCCACGTCGAGTTGATCCTTAATTTTTGCAGATCGCCTCTGTTTGGCAAAGTCTTAAATACCCCAAAAATGTGAAATACTAAATATTATTTTGTGATGACAAGAACATAAAATCAATAATAAATATCTCCACTAAAAAAAAAAGTGGCTGATCAAAAGAATATCATTGTTTTTGATTGGAAGATCTGATTCCCACGTTTAAAGACTTGCATATATGACTACGAAGCGTAAAATATGTATGCTTGTTTGAATACAGTAGCATTGCATTATTGTCACATAAGAATATATATCTACAACCAAATCTCCAATCAAAAATAGATAAAAGAGATGTTATATAAGACAACTTTTTTTTTTTCATATAAATTTTCTGTGTTCAATCAATATAGTTTAATTATTGATAACTGAATAAAAACAGGAAAAAAAGAACTTGAGAAGTATGAAAAATAGACTCAAGTTTTGTGCATGCTCGAAACAAGTCAATGAGTTGGGTGTAGGGATTGAAGCGGGTGGGACCACCTGAATATGCTTTGCAGAACATGCAGGTAGCACGCCAAGAAGGGAAATGTTGCTTGTCGACTAAAAAGCAAGAGCTAATAATTGACTAGAATAAATATGATCTGTTCCTACGACCCCCTCAAAAAAACTTGTTTAGTTTGTCATTTATGTTTTAATTTTCTGTTGGATGATTTTGCCTACTGATCCACCCTCCAAGTATCATGAAATTAGAAGTAGGATTTCGAAACAATTGTTTGTTTGCTATCTATTTTGGCAAGGTTGAGCTGCTCAAAAGGTGTTGTGGAAGTTTCATGGAAGGGATTCATTCAGGGCAAGCCTGTTGAATCTGAATTTAAAAGGGATGTATCATTCATTTCTTGGTTAACTCTTTTTCTGACAAAACAAAGTGGGGTAGGACTAGGTTTCATGTTGAGTTAATGCTTTCCGTACATGCACAGAAATCATCAGAACTCACCGATCTCTCGGAAGTTTTCCTCTACTACGTACAAGGTTACTTTCTAAACTAAACTAAACAATAACTGAGCGTATGCACCTTAATTTAATTTGGTACGGAATAGATATACATTAATTATGTAGGTCTTTCCTCTACAAGTATATATCTACACTCCTGATCAGCTTGTCTTCTATACAAACCGAGCCAAATACTGATTACAAAACTTATAAACTACAAAAGTGAGTGATTATATAAAGAAAATAATTGCTAGACAAGCAATGAGTGGAAACGGGCCAACTATTTACATTCTGCCGCAAATTAATCCGTAGACCGTGACCAAAGACATTATAAGAGAATGATCTGTGTCGCCCTCCACATCCAACGTTAGAACATCATCCCCCAATACTACTCCTGACGATGACTGTTTTTGCTTAGCCTGCACAAATCCAAAACCAACCGTTAATTAATCATCACCCATTTAATCCACAAATTTAATTACTAACTAGAAAATGAAAATAATAATAATAAAAGAGAAGCAAAAAAAATTACCTCAGCAACAACTTGTCCAGCTATGTTTACTATCCTAAATGCTGCTTTGCCAGCGATTCTCTCTATCGAGTACTTTTGGCAGCCCACTGTGATCTGACATGCTACTTTTCTCGTGTGGCATTTTTTAACTTGAAACCAGGGCTTCTCCTGGCTTTTACAATCAGAAGTACTGCTTCTATAGCCATCCCAACATCCAAAAGATAGCATTCTCTGCAAAAGGGTTAAAAAGAAGAAAACCCATTTCAGTAATTCAATTAATCATCACAAGGCTATATATAAAACTAATGGCTGCCTCAAAATTAATCATCATGTTAATTCATGAGCAGAGTATAATAAATAGTACGTACCTTGTGTATGGTACAGAGAACTGTGCCTCGGAGATCCATGAGGTTAACTCGTCTCCTACCCTTTCTGTCATAGTTATCTACACGATAAACAATCTCACCGTTTGAATCATAGACAGTGCAACCATTTGAGTGAAATACAAGTGATTTCATCCATAGAGTATATGTTTCTCTTTTAGAGGTTGTGCAAGCAGGAAAAGCATCTTCTTGAGGATAAACCTTGGCCATTTGTGTTCGTGCTATGTGCTAAGTGCTGAGAGGAAGGATCGATGGATTAGTTTTTGCTCTGCGTGTGTATACAGGTCTTGAGCAGTTTATTTATAGTCCAACAAAGTTGTAAGTTTCTTCAATCACCTTTTTAGAATAAATACTAATTAATAATTCAATATGGCACTCGGGGAATTCTCAATACGGAATACATAATAATAACCGATTAAAGAAAATGACACAAAACTTCCGGATCAATTAAGTTTAATCTTAATTATTATTTAAATCTTTGTTTGGGTGTTACATCACTTCACTATATTATGGATCAAGCACTAATTCATCTGATTAATTTTTAAAGGAAAAGTTTCCTCCAATTTCATGAGGTGGCTCCAAAATTCAGTTAGGTGGGTCCACTAAACAAGGCTTCGTGTTTCTCATTAAACAGAGAGAGGGTTGGACTTGAAAAAACAAAAAAAGAAACATATCAGAAACAGGAAGTGGAGCAGTCGTCATATCCCATTAAAGCACATTTTAGGCACTAGATTGGACGTGCACTACTCCAACGAGTCTATTAAGGATAGAGCAGCAGCAGCAGCCAGGATTAAGATGTATTTGAGTGTCTGACTTTGTCTGAAATTGTATTAAATAAAGCACTTTCAAAAAGCTTTTCGTTTCTGTGGCTATTAGTTGGAAACGTTGCAGAACAAATATAACTAGATAGGTTTGAAAATTAAGACAAAGTTTATTTAAATTAACTTAGTCCATTTCTAGCTTTTAGAATGGGTGGCTGTTGATGTCATGCAGTGGCAGTGAAGACAAGTGCATGCAACGCTTGTAATTGTATGTTATCTGCTAACTTAATGGTTGTTGGGTGCCTGTCCATGTCAGGAACACATAAGTCATTCTTGTTTACTTCTTTTAGTTATCTACTATACGGCATAAATAATCATTATCCTGTCTCTCTTGGCTATGCCCGGGGAACAAAGTGGGTGTTAGGTTATCGTAATATGCAGAGTGGACCCTGATTTGCATTGTAACTAAAAAGCAATTGAGTGTTAATCAATATAATTATTGGACAGTATAAGAGGACAAGTGCAACCGATCGAATAAACTTGAGGAATCAGGATATATTGGATATCTGTATTCAAGATATCTCAGATGATAAATGTACCTGATTTATATAATTATTGGTTGATAGAAAACAAAAAATCAATTAAGAAATATACAATGGTTCCATTCCAATCCCCTGTTTGAGTCAATAAGTGCATGCCCCTAGAAATGTTAGTGTCTATCAGGTTCTCTTAGTAAAAGACAATGAATATTGACAAATTATTTGATATGTTAGTGTCTATCAGGTTCTCTTAGTAAAAGACAATGAATATTGACAAATTATTTGATAAGGATTAAGTAAACAGAAACGTGTTACACATTCATGTTGTGAACTTATAATAACACGGTGTGCTTTTTTTCTCTCTTCTTGGCCATGACAGGGTGCGCTGATTGCTGTAAAGAAGCTGATACACCAACGCCCTTTTACACGTTTTCATAGCCGTAGCGGAGGCTTCAACCTATCTTTTTACCTTTTTGAATGTGATGTGATAGTATACATCGACTCAGGTCGTACGAAATGACACGAAGTTTTCTACGTCTTCTAACATAAAAGGGAATCAAATGCAGCCCCATGTGTTTGATCTTTTATTTCCTTGGTGTTACAGGGGCCAAGGGGATTCGAACCCTGTATTTGATTTTATTTTTTTTAACCCACAGATTTTAGTTTTATATTTCCCTGCAGAAAATGTAAATGATTAATACAAATTATTGTGAGAGTTGTTTTAGATGTGTCAGGTTGCTCCAAATTAAGTTGTCTTATACGGAAATTGATTCAAACACTATGAACCACTGAAGGCATTGTAAGACAAATTAAAGTAATTGAACATAAACAACAGAAGAAGATAATCAATCAAACAGGTATAGTATGAGACTCTGAGTTCTTCGAAACGCAAAAATATTGGCTGCCATAAGACTGGAAAAATGCATCCAGTTTTATTGGGAGGATTGACCAACTCGATCGAATTGTGAGCAAAGCTTCCCCCATGGGCCATGGCCACTTGAGATTTCAATTCCACCGTGGCATCACACTTGAGATTAAGAAGCCTGAAGCCTACCGATTTACAAACTGATCCGAAGTTGTTAATTTTACTCACCATAGAATTTTATTTGAAACACCAGTCTTTCAATTAATGTATGTAGTGGAGGTATCCTCACCTTTAGAGTTTGACCATCGGCACGGAAAATACCTATTTTTTTTTTTTTTGTAACAAATATGNTTTTTCTAATTTTGTCACCGAAATGTACTTTTTCTTAGTTCCCTAATGAAAAAAAGTGAACGATGACCTTTTAAACCTCTGACTAATTTGTAACTAATACTTTGTAACAAATATGACTGTAAGTTCCATTTGCCCATAGTGCTTGATCATTTAATTCTACTTTTTATCAATTACTTTACGCCATCAAACGTTATTGTTTATCCTTTTTAAATTAAATCCAAAGCGGTGCCGAGTGACCTAAGTTTTCCACGTCCTCACCTTGAAATATGTAGTCCTTCAATATGAACGGTGAGATTATAAATCAAAGAACTTTACACCTTGAAATAAACCTAAAAATTTTGACTTAAAGATAAATGAACTAAACTTGTACATTTTATGAATATAGAGGAATTTAATAGTTCATTTTTAAAAGAAGAGGGACCAAAATGTTTAAGTGATTAAAATAGGGGACCAAAATTATAATTAAGCCTAATTGTTTTTGTAAAACCTTGAAGAAGAGGCAAGATGAATCCTTGAGTCTTGCTGTGATGTGAATCAGTTCACATCAATTGTGCAGATGCGCACCAGATGAGCAAAGCACCAGAAACCAAAGAATGAACAAACTGAAGAATCTGAAATACCGAATTGAATATCTAAAACTTTCATTAATTAATTAAATGATTACATAACACCTCTATATATAGAGAAGAGAATCTGCAATATACTTCCAGAAACTTCCTACTGCTATGACTGAATAACAGAAAGCACGTGCATCAGAAAACTAACTTCCTAACTAACTTGACCAAGTATAGCTGGCTTTGACCTTGCTGACTCAGCAACTATGACAGCTCAGATTTGACAAGTCATCCTCCATCATATACATTTCTGTTATGCTTAACAGTTTTCACCCCATTAATTCATGATGATTACTTGTTCCTTTGTAGGTTGATTTCGCCCTCATCAAAATTTTCATTTATTCGCTCAATCGTGGTTTCATTTCCTTATATATTAAGTTAATTTAGACTAATTTAAATAAATTCATAAGCAGTCTCAAGTTTGGTTTAACTTTTTTAAGTGAAAATAAGTTTTAGACTAATTTAAATAAATTCATAAGCAGTCTCAAGTTTGGTTTAACTTTTTTAAGTGAAAATAAGTTTTAATATTTGAGTTTGTTTTTTTTCTTTTCTTAATGTCAGTATTTGATGATTGATACCTAGCTAATAATGGAGCTCTTCTATTTTGTTGGAATGTCAAAGTGTGTGTATGTCATTTATGTTTTGGTAGGAATCCTAGCGTGTTTAACATCTACTCCTCTAGGCATTATATAATTATTTTGGGCTTTTTTTTAATCATTTCAAAGTCGTCACGAAAGTCTAGAGGTGGAGGTTCTAATATATTATAGTTTTATATTATATATATGACAGACTGGAATGCTGATAAATTTGAATTATTGGGTATCCTAATGTTCATAGCGGATTACTAAGGTATTTTAGAAGTTTTTATATGTTCATGGTGTGAATTGTGTGAAATGCATTTCATAATTAATCTAGATCGCCATTAGTTTTCTAAAAATAATATTTACTTGCTATCTTAACCACGATGAATGTTATGAATGTGATCTTATTAACTCATCAGGATATTGGATAATAATCTGAGAATAATTACATCACATAAATATTTAAAAGAATGAGCCATTTACATTTTTGTAAGTCATAATCACATTGAAAAACAATTTATCAGCTTATAAAGATTAGTTTTTTGCAAATCATGGTTTAATTTTCCATTATACATTATATTAATGCCAAATTGGAGGTACTTTCTCACTGCTAGTCCCTTGTCAGATGTGACTGTATATATGTGCCAACTCTTCATAATAATAAAATGTAGCGAAAGTGATTAACTCTCTGCATGTCTAGTAATATAAATCTCTTCAAGCATTATACCTTCGAGTTCAAGAAAATATATTTTTTAACAATAATGATATGGTGTTTGCAAATATTAACTGTAGCATTGAGTATAATATTGGTAGACACTAGACAAAACGATAGGTAGTACGGTTCTTGTTATCTTTTTTATTTTCCTCTTTCTTATCTTCTTTCTTTTCCTCCTTAGCGGGGCCAACTGATACAATGTCTATCTTGCCAATCTTCTTGAGCTTTCTGGCTATTGCAATTGTGTCCATATCTCCAACTATGGTCAACTTCTGCTCTGGTAGGTCAGCTGCTATAGAATCAACTCCTGTTGTTCAGAACAACCGATTATTTAACCACTTAACAAGTTTAATTAGATTTAACTACTTACCATTTAAGTAAAACTCATTTTAGTCCATGAAAGATACACTTGGTGACACTTTTATCCTTAAAAGATTTTTAGTGACAAATTAGTCCTTAAAAGTCGTCTACCATTTTAGTTATCCGCTAAAAATCCCTAATCTCTCATTTCTCTCTCTTCTCTCTCTTCCCCGTCTCTCTCATCATAACAGAGAAAGACGTTCAATCCTTGATCTTAACTTGTCTCTGAATGAGAGAGAAGAGAGGGGGGGGGGGGGTGTTGGGGTGAGCTTCTCATGCTTCTACTTGCAGATGATCTAATCTCATTCTTAATATGGAGATTGATAGGACCCATCTCTCTCTTCACCGATTCAATGAAGTATCCAACATCAACTTGGTTCCCTAATACATCCCTCACATAGAAAGCATTCACAGAATTGTGTCCATGTGTTTCCACATCTGCTCGAACAACAGCAAGCCCATTCTCTCTAAGGACTCGGGTTATATAAGAAAGCAAGCCAACTCTATTTTCTGCTCACAACTCTAGCCGAACTCCCTCACAAACCCTCCTTTCTATGGCTGCCTCTAAGCATTTCACCACCCGTTCCTTCTCCGGACTGGGTATTCGGAAATGCTTCTGTGCTTGCCTCTGTTATGATGACAGTGAAACAGAGCATGCCACTTACAATAGAACCGAAAGCTTTAAATAAGCAAAGCCACTTACAATAAAACCGAAATAAAAGGAAAACTACTTGCTAATAACTGGACTACAACCCACGTAAAACAGAGCATGCAAATGCTTAAGAAACAAAACATAACTAATGGAAATGAAATGGACGTAAAACCCGCAACTATGGATATTTCATGCACCAGAAATTATCATCTTAGTATTTGATCGCAAGCAACTCGTATAGCTTCATGGAATCATCTCTGTTCAGCAAGTAAACTAATGTGATCAAGCTAAGCCACTGCTAGAGCCTCAAGGTCCTCTCTCTCTCTCTTCCCCTCCTCTCTCATTTCTCTCTCTCTCTCGTCCCCGTCTCTCTCATTTCTCTCTTCTTCCCCTTCCATGCTATAATAGATATGATAATTGTCTTTAAGAAAGGAGCACAAAAACAAACCATTTGAGACTGGGTATGGGTGACTCGGGGTACACATAACTCACTGAATCATGCAACTCGGACTGGGATATTGCTTGTTGTTACAATCATTTACCAGTACTTCGAAACATTTGAGAAGGAGAGTGCCAGTGAACTTGGCTTCTTCGGCTTTTATGTGGTAGTCTCCTGGTTTAACAGATAAGTAATCTCCCTACTTACGCTCCTGCTTCTCTTCATAAGATGGAAAGCCATCTCTTTTCTCTCAATGCTCACTATAGTCTTTTTCGAAGCAGCTGTCAGTGTAAGATTGAGAGAAAGAGAAACGAGAGAGAAGGGGAAGAGAGAGAGAGAAATGAGAGATGAAGGATTTTTTAAAAAAATTTAATGTGTTAAGTGATCACTTAATGTGTCACGTGGCATTTTCTATTAAGTCTCACTAACGTAACCTAGCGAATGACTAAAATGGCGAATAAAATGATCTTTCAGAGACCAATTTATCACTAAAAATTTTTTAAGGACAAAAGTGTCACTGAATATATCTTTCTGGGAGAAAAAGAGATTTTATTCTTAAAAAAATATATATATCTATATATATACGCGAGCCTGTCCACGCTTACCGTAAACATCAGCCACAGCCTCTATAACTTTTCTCTTTGTTTTCTCATCAGCCATGGTCATGATCTTCAGCACCACTTTCCGCTTGTTGTAGAAGGATCCAAATCATGCTACAAATAGTGTTTGAAATTACCTGGAAGAAGAAAATGATAGAGTAATTAAGAAGTTACGTACCTGAGCCATTAAGATTCTGATGAGGAATTCACGTATCAGAACCTGCAGATAATGAGTGTGGCTCTCGATTAGCCGCTCAATCGAGGAGACCATCCATGATTTTGTAGTAGACATAGCTGTGGTTATGACTTCATCAACTAATTAATGAGAGTCGTAGTCAACGGTGTTGGCCACCACTTCAAATGGGTTGCCTTTTTCATGCCTCTTTGGTATTGATTTTAGTTTAAGCTTTCCAAAAACAAAAGGTAAAAAGGAAAACCCACTATGATTTGGAACCTTTCTATACCATTTAGAACCTACATATGTTTATGGACTAGGAAAGTAGTGTTATTTTGGAGAAATCTACATATACATGATTAAATTAGCAGTAAATAAACTTCCATTCTCAGATTTTTTTGTTTTCCCATGGGCATTATATATCTTGATTATATTATGTAAGAGCCATGGTGATCCACTAATCCCGTGCCATATGACTCAGGCTGTACCAAGGTACAACCCCACCTCCCTCCCCAAATTGGACTACATGTGATTTCTTAACTATTCACTAATTGGTAGAATTTAAAATAATTTTTGTCCCTTTTTTAGGGGAATATCTAACCTTATATCTAGAGTTAAAAAAAGGAAGTTACATGTTCGTTTTATTTCATAATAGAGTACTATATATATATTAAAGTAATTAATAATGCTAAAAGTTAATGTAGGACCACAAAAAATCATTTACTAAATAAATGACCTCTAGTTAAAAAAGTTTAACGTAGATCTTAACATTGTAATTAACAATTTCATATTTTTTTCCTATTAAAGAAATGACCGCTGATGGTCAAAATAAAAATTAAATTCTCCCGAAAAACGAAAAGTAAGCAGAATCTGGATGATCCTTGTCATTAATTATTAATTCCCCAGTTGAGTTGAGGCATAATTCCTTGTCATACGCTCCCAAACAGCTTACAATCTGGTTTGTCTGATTAAGTTGATCCGTAAAGTTTGGTCTCTCACTTCACTTATAATTCAATAATTGTCGTCGGTAAGTGGAGTGCAGCACTTGGCCAAGAATTCCATGAATGCATTATAATTATTATTAGGATAGGTCAAGCCTAAATAATTAGAAAAAAACCTAATCACGAAATTGACGTTATTGAGGCGGTAACCCCTTCAACTTGAACAATCAAAACCCATGACACTGAACAAGAGGAAGAGAGAGAAGATGAGAACGGGGTTCCTCTAAAGGAGAAAAGTCTTGTCGTGCATTCTTCTCTCTTGAGCAACAACACCATATATTCATATATTGAACAGCTGGTTTATTTTATTATAATAAATAAGATATATAGATCAGAATCGATGCAGCGTTTTCCTGCATCTTCCGTATCACAAAGATCATCTGAGCTACCCAGAAAAAGCTTGGCTGACGCAAATCCATGGCGTCCTCTTCTTCGAAAGGGGCCTGAAGCTGTTTATGCTGCTCTCTTCTTTCTTATTCTTGTCACGGCTACCTACATCTCATCTCTTTGGCTTAACACCGTAAGTGATCTCCTTCAATTAATTTGCCTTAATTTTCTGTTGTAATATTGTTGATTTGTTCTTCGCTTACACTAGAGTAATTAGCTTGGGATAATTGAGCTTTAGATTTTAAAATTTTGTTTCTTGTAGTCTACGCTTTCTACAAACAGCAAACCCACGATCGCGAACCAAACCACTGTAGTTTCTGATAAACATAGTACTAAAGGCAATGAAAAGCCCAGGAAAAGAATTGAGGTCCCACTCAAGTGTAGCGTTGGAAATCAAACTCAAACATGTTCAACGCATTACCCAACCGCGTTTGAAACTGACGACGACCCATCGTCGAGACCCGTATGCCCGGAGTATTTCCGGTGGATCCACGAGGATTTACGGCCATGGAAGGTGGATGGAATCACGAGGGACATGGTGGAGAAAGCTAAGAAGACAGCGCATTTCAGGTTGGTGATAATAAAGGGAAGAGCTTATGTGGAGAAGTTCAAGAAATCCATTCAGACAAGGGACGTGTTTACGATATGGGGCATTCTGCAACTTCTGAGAAGGTACCCTGGTAGGCTACCAGACTTGGAGTTCATGTTCGACTGTGATGACCGACCTGTCATCCGAGCACGAGACTACCGTCGATTAAACATGACGGGCCCACCACCTCTGCTTCGATATTGCGGTAATCGGTGGACGGAGGATATCGTGTTCCCTGATTGGTCCTTCTGGGGTTGGTAGGTTCGTAATCACACACAAGCACACACACGCACTTGTTTTCTTTCTTCTTAAGCTATTGGTTTGTCATTCTCATGAGTCATGATAAAAATAAAAGTGTCAATGGTATCTAATGTCCATTCTAACAAGCCTACACCAGCGTACACCTTAATGAATCCATTGAGTTCATAAAATTATAAGTGTGAGAAAGAGAGAGGTTGACTTGGCTTTAGAGGTGTCATCTCGTGTAATTAATGTGGTAATTGGCATGCATATGAGTATGAGTATGACCTTACCACTTCCTGGCTATTATACCCAACCATCTTGCAAATTGTCATATTATTACAAATTTTGTAACATATGGGATGGGACCATAAGAATCTTTCCCTCGGTTTCCGCCAAAATTGGTGTGCCCCTCACTCACATAACCATCCTTTTCCGGAGTTGTTCTGCTTATTCAACTTTTTTCTTTGAGTAAAACTTTTTTTTAATCCTTAAAAAATACAGTTATTAACAAATTCGTCCTCCAAAAATTTTTAGTGACAAATTGGTTCTTGAATTATTATTTTTTCTGACAAATTAGTCCTCGTGTACTTTAATGAGAAAAATTATGGACTTCTGCAGACTCATTTTCTAAATTTTTTTCACTGATTTTGTCTAACTATGTTTAAGCATTCATTAATTTTCTCATTCTAATCCTTCTTTTCTTTTCACTGATTTTGCCTATCATAGGACTAATTTGTCAGCAAAATAATAATTCAATAACCAATTTGTCACCGAAAATTTTAAGATGACGAATTTGTCAGTGACTATATTTTTCAAGGACTAAAAAATGGTTTTACTCTTTTTTTTTTTGCTAATCAAGTTATGGAAGACTAATAAGAGTGACAATATGCATATTCTAAAATGTTTTTTATTTCTTTTAGATCATAGATGTGAATTCAGTGAAGACCTTGCTCTGTTTGATATGCAAATATGAAAGAAAATCTTATCTGCTTTGTTAGCTTCTCCATGGCATTAGCATATTTCGTTTTAACCTATATTCTTTTTGGTCTGAGACAAATCTATACAGATTTGGGAGACTTAAAACATATGACACTAGAGGACTGTGAAAGAGTTAGGGTTAATCATTCATATAATTGATGAAGATCTGGTAATTGTTATTTATAGGGCTGAGATTAATATAATGCCATGGGAACATCTGCTGAAAGAAATTAAAGAGGCCAATGAAAAGAATAAATGGATTGATAGGGAACCATATGCTTACTGGAAAGGAAACCCATTTGTTGCTGAAACCAGGCAAGATCTCCTTAAATGCAATGTCTCCGACACACAAGATTGGAATGCTCGCCTATATGTGCAGGTAACAATACCAAGATATATCTATACACACACACACACACTGTCTGCATCATCTTCAACTTAATTCTCTGACAACATATAATTGGATCGTTTGGTGGTCGTAAATTAACTTTTGTAGCATATACATATATGCATGCAGGATTGGATTCGAGAATCTCAGCAAGGATTTAATCAGTCACATTTGGCAAGGCAATGCACACACAGGTAATTCCACTTTCCAGGTCCACCGGGCCTTAATCAAAATTTAAATGCCTTTGTTAATTATTTTAACTAATCCTATACATAAATTGTGTGTACTAGATTCAAGATTTATATAGAAGGGTGGGCATGGTCAGTGAGCGAGAAATACATTCTAGCTTGTGATTCTATGACGCTGCTCGTAAAGCCTACTTTCTTTGATTTCTTCTTGAGAAGCCTACAGCCAATGCAACATTACTGGCCCATACGGGATAACAACAAGTGCAAATCCATTAAATATGCCGTCGATTGGGGCAATCGTTACAAGCAAAAGGTGATCACTCCACTTGGCTAGCTTTTTATTAATGTCATTCTCTGTATGTTTGGATTTGTTTGAATTGCATTATTTATATATATATGTGCATGGATAAAAATGTATATATAACAGGCACACACAATTGGTAAAGCGGCGAGTGACTTCATTCAGCAAGAGCTCAAGATGGATTATGTGTATGACTACATGTTTCACTTGTTAAATGAATATGCTAAGCTGCTCAAGTTTGAGCCAAGAGTGCCTGAGGGAGCTGTGGAGTTTTGCGCAGAGACCGTGGCTTGCCCAAGAAGTGCCTCAGATAAGAAGTTCATGACTCAATCCTTGGTTAAGAGTCCTTCTCAAAAATCCCCATGTTCCTTGCCTCCTCCATTTGAGTCCACATCGCTTAGAGATTTTTATAGGAGGAAGCTCAATTTAATCAGGCAAGTGGCGAAGTGGGAAGATACCTACTGGAAAAATTTCACCCAACAATCACAAACAAATCATTAATTTATAAGTAATATTAACCACATCCGTATGTATCTGAGGCAGTGAGGCTTGTGGTAGC
Organism: Cercis canadensis; assembly: GCA_003255065.1. NCBI lineage: Eukaryota > Viridiplantae > Streptophyta > Magnoliopsida > Fabales > Fabaceae > Cercis > Cercis canadensis. Next base: position 1,063,845 of record QAOA01006931.1, read on the forward strand.
TACTAGCTACTGGCTATAGTCATCATCTGAGGCTAATCACATTCTTTGACTTTTACTGATTTACTCTTGGACCAAATGTATCTCCTGTTTTATCATTAAAATGCATGATCACCATATGTACACTTCGCCATTTTGATTCTTCCATGGTGTTTTTGCCCTTGATTATTTTATTTTTATTTTTTAAAAATAAATACTATTTACTTCATTTTCAAAGTATATACACTTTAGGCTACCAACTGGAAATATCATACTGTAAAAATTGCATGTCACAGTCAGTACTGAATTATATAATTACCATAATTAATGCGTATGAAGCAAACTATTTGGAAGAAGACAAGAACTCTATTATTTGGATGCTGTGAATTAATATATACTTTGAGAAGTTATCAACATCTTAATCGCAATTCGCAATCATATACCAATTTATATAGCACCCATTTTTATATAAAAATTTATATTGGAAGCCAAGGTTTCTTTTTTTACCCAAAGGTTTGGGTGTTGGATCTTAAGTTAAATTAGACTTTGGGTTCCTGAAATTTACATATTTTTTTAATTTCATCCCTTTACTTTAATTCTATTTAATTTTGTCTTTATAAAATTTAATTTCTAAATTGAATCCAATTTTTCATAAACCATAATAATTAACAAAATATGTTAATGTGGTATGCACATGGCATACTGAGTATGTCAGATCAGCATATTTTGTTATAGATTTTTTATGATTTAATTTAAAATTATACTTAATTGAAACACAAATTTATTAAAAACCTAATTAAACAAAAAAAAAAAGATATAAAAACGAAAATCGTAAACTTCAAATACATTAACCTTTAAAAAACGTCATACGCGGCTCGCTAGCCCGCTACGAGGGGCACATCCATCCCCTTTGCCCAAAGAATCACCGTGCAGGCAAGCCTCAACTTCAACGGCCCAAGCGAGGCCCATTAGTATTTGAAACCAGTTCCTATTTGTGGGCTTAGCCCAGCAACTATTTACTTATGGGCTAAGTCAGTAAGAGAAAAGTAAATCAATAGGAAACAAAAAAAAAAAAAAAAAAAGAGAAAGTAAATATAAAACAATTTGGGATGGAAGTAAAACTATTTTTCCAACTTGTATTATTTCTTTCTATTTTTAATCTTTATGTCAACACGTAACCTGGCTTCTCAGAATTTTTGACAGGTAATTGATTAGCTTCTGACATAACACAGCTGAAGTTCAAAGATTTTTCAATTCTTAATTCCTTTTTCTGCCTTCGTTGCTGAAATGTTAAAAGGTAGCAGTTTGTATATTTTAAGGCTCTGCAAAACTTATTCCTCTTATTTCTTTCGTAAATGCTCTACCAAATTTGGCAACCAGGGTTGAGTTGATGACCATTCCTCTTATTTTTCTAATTATTTTTTGATATATGATATAGAATTCTAAGGCAATTATAGTTTCCATTTTGAAGATAAATACTGAGGCTTATGAAGAATGATGAAGAAGGAGAGTGAGCAAAGAGACAGAGAAAGGGGAGAATGCTAGGGTCATCTACTCGTCTCATTTGAAAATATAACAATTAACAGATCAGTCATCAGTCCTTGCTTGTGGAACGTAAGGTAGTAAGAAACAAAAAGCTAAATGACAAATACTCTCACCACGGTGCTATTTAATTTTGAGTAAAATTAACGTATGTTGGTTGGTACAAAATCATTTAATAAGCCAAGCTGTGCTGCGTTTGGGACCATCAGATAATAAGCATCTAATCTTGAGGTATCACAGGATAGAATCCAAATCTTTCTTTTCTTGTGATCCATTCCATTCCATTAAAATGGGAAAAGTTTTACCAACAAGCATATAGATCATCTGATAAGAAAATGTTTTAACTTAATTAAGAATCTTGGGTTCGAACTCTTGAAAATGCAGCTGCGTCGGTTGGGAGAGCTTTATCGCTCCTGTAGTCCTTCTCAACTGAAAACCAAATTAGTCAAGCGAAATCCGGACACCATGGTGGTTTCCAATGATGCAAACCTCTAAAACATCAATGCAACTTTTGCTATGTTCTTTGATCTCAGGGAGGGGATCTGTCATCTGTAGTTGCTGTTTTTTCCCCAAAAAATAAGAGGCATTTTGTCTCTCGCGTGCAAGAAGAAAATGGAGCAGTGCAGCAAGCAGATTCAAATGGAGAGGAACAGATACACACAAAACAACTCATATGCACATAAATTACGTGACAACCTTTTCGCGGTGCAATTATGATATCACTAAAGTACATCATTGGTCAAATTGGGAAGTTAGTTGAAAATTATAGTACTTCAGAGTTCAGTGTTTGTTTGAGCCAGAGGTACTTTGGCCAATTTAAGGAGATCTTAATTTTTATGGTTCTGTGGAATTGCATCCATGGTATGGTTTTATTGGATGCTACAAGCCAAGAAGTGTCAGATACTTGTCGCTCTATTTTAACTCTTCAATTTTAATGTTAGTCAGAAAATTTCACCAACATCAGCAATCAGCTCGTTACAGATTTTGATACTGACTGGTGACTGGTGACTGGTGACTAGTGACTAATCACCTTAAGTTGAAGGTAATCTATCTCTGTTATCAATTACTGATAGATTAAGTGTTATTGTGCCCCACCGGTGTTTCTGACAGCTTGTTAGCTACAATAAGATCCATCTTACACAGAGCCAATTGTTTAACAAAGTTAGTTCCAGAAATATGCTTAAGTCTCAAGCTACACCTTTGTGATTTTGACAATTAAAGAAAGTAGGTTGCAGCAATGTGATTTTACAAAGTAAGAGAGATAATTTGACTTGGAAACTACAAATCATTGCTATACGAAACTTTTAAGCTCACCAAATCATGCCATTATTTTATTTTAAATGTGTCTAACCAAACTTGAAATTTCTTGCTTTGAAATCAATTTTGATTATGAAGTAGACAGATAAACCAACACCCAAGGATGAATGAAGGCAAAATTACTCTCCTGTCCTGGTTAACAGTAACAACCACTGCTCTGTCGCGTAAATTGCACACATGTTATATATTCGTGTTTGGAAACATGATAATGTCGCATACCAAGAATATGTGAAGATTATTTGCAATCTCCTCTCCCCTTTTGGCCACAGAAATTTCACAGGACATCAAATTAATTGCCATTAAAAAAGTAGGGTAACAGGGGATTAGAACATGTTGTCCACTTTGATAAGAGAAGCTAGCGTGGAAAATTCTTAGATCACAGAAAAGTGAAAAAGAAGGGAAGTGATGGGACTTTAGAGGGAACCAATTCAATGCAGGAAGCTAACAAAGAACAGAAAGAGTAGCCAAATAGAGAGGAAGTGCACTTTCATGGCAAAAAAACTAATAGAATAAAAGAAAGACATGTGGGGTTCCTTATCAAAGAAGGCACATGGGGATGAGAGGGTCTTTGTTGATGGCTCATGGCTCATGGCAAGGCATTAGCTAGCAAGAGGGAGAGCGAGAGAGCAAGTGTGTGTAAGGCAAAGTCTACTCCCAACATGGATGTGGAATGTGGATGCTACTTTTGCAAAGCAAAAACAAAAAACCATCTCTTACATTTTAAAAGTTCTAACAACGCCGGACCAACCTGTCTTCATGCTTTCATCAATAATCCTTGATAGCTCTTATCAAAAAAATAATACTTGATAGCTAAGCTCGTCAAATTGCTGACCTTCACATATATAAATATTTATGCTTCTAATATATTAAAAAAAAATAAGAATATCCTTTTCTATATTCTAACTTTCCCCAAATTTATATGTTGAAGATTGTTATTTCTTGTAAAAATTCTTAAATAATTAAATTAATAGTCTGTCAAAAATGTTATCGCATCAAATTCATTTTCTTTTTGACGATGCATGCGTGAGAATAGGGGCTTTTTGACATCTGCCCAACTTTAACTGGGTCTGGCCATCTAACAGTGCAGTCTTGATTGAAAATCATGAGGCTCCTCCTTCCTTTTAATATACTCCAACTTTTAAAGACTGTTTTGCTTGGAAGAATTGTCAATGAGGGCCCTTCATACCAGTTTTGTTACCCCTAATATGTACACAAGGGACTTCCAAATATACCATTTAAAATTAAAGAATCGAAGTTAAAATAAGAAGGGGCTTCTATATTTAATTATTTTGGTCTTTAATCATGGGAAATTCTTTATTAATTTAATATATATGTATACCTAATTAGCTATAATTAATAAACAAATGATTCAACTAAATTCACCGGCAGATGCATGCAATCTTTATTAGGTATTAAAAATGCGAAAGTTAGGGAGGTGGAGGTGGGGGTTGTTATGCTTATGCATCAAAGCAACGAGAAAGACCATGTTTGAGGCATATCACATGCTTTTTTAATATTTGTTTTTGATGGACAACAACTGTAAAATGTGGAATTTGGGAAGAATTCATGTCTTTTTCAAAAGACCGCTTTTTCCTTAGTTAATAAAGTCGTCATCGCCAAAAATAATAATTAATNGATGCATGCAATCTTTATTAGGTATTAAAAAATGCGGAAGTTAGGGAGGTGGAGGTGGGGGTTGTTATGCTTATTCATCAAAGCAACGAGAAAGACCATGTTTGAGGCATATCACATGCTTTTTTAATATTTGTTTTTGATGGACAACAACTGTAAAATGTGGAATTTGGGAAGAATTCATGTCTTTTTCAAAAGACCGCTTTTTCCTTAGTTAATAAAGTCGTCATCGCCAAAAATAATAATTAATAAAGTATTATGTTATTTTTTATTTGCTAATAAAAAAACCATTTTTCAATAATCCGGAAAGATAATTTGAGTTTTCATCATATTTCTCTAAAATATAGAGATAAAGACAAGCAAAAGGAAACAATCAATAATATAGAATTCACCAAGTTGCACTTTTTAAAAGAGAAAATGTTGAAAATTCAAATAGTACTAAAATAAAATTCCTTTTCAAATATTATGAAAAGGAAATTGAAATATTATGTGATTACAACACTCAAAACTTCAATAAAAAAAAAAAAAAAACCTTATAAATGGTTCAAAATTCAATTGGTGTTATGCATTGTAGCCGTAAATGTACCATGAAGAAAGAATAAGCATTACAATTTTGTAAAATTTGTTTGCCAGTCAAAAATGGTTCAAATTGACTGCTTGGTCTGAGTATAAAAACCAAACATCAGCGCAGTAAATTTAAATCTTAGTTACCTCATTCTCCTCAATAAGTAATTGGTAAAGTCAATTTAAGTTTTCTTCTGCTCAGATAATGTAAGTGAATGTAAATTTGCTTCTATTTTATCATCAATTATGCTGGGCCCAAAAATAAGTATATGAATAAGCTATTTGCTTTCTCTTGTACGATAAATCGCGGTATTTATGAGAAGTACGCGGATTGGTGGCGCGATTAATGAATAATGATAATTGATAGGGTGATGGTGTATGTATGTAAGATTTTTCCGCAACCTTCAATTAGCATTGGACAAGTACAATAATTTCTAGTTGGCTTATACGCAATTATTTCATTTGTAACATAAACTAAAAATGTTTCCAGCACATCCCAAAAATAATTCATGAATCTGTGGTCATTAATAAAATTAATTTATCAAAATAGAGCTACGTATTCTAAGTTATAAATTATGATTAAAAAATGATGATCTTCTTACCTTCCAGTGTTCTAGCTGGACTAAAAAGGAAATGAAATCCCATCTTATATCTACATAATAATTAATAAAAATAAGTAATATTTTTAACTAATAATATTTAAAAAAGTTTATTAACATTTCAAAATTAATAATTACATTGACACGCCCTTAATAAGAGTTTAGAAATTAGATTAAACCAATTATTCGGGAACAAAGCATGATAAAATAATTAATTAAATTAAAGAGATCAATCCAATCAATTAAGTAAATGATAGAAAAACTGTTTTTAATGTATGATTTTCTTTTCTTAATCTTTGGGTAAACCGTTTGTTTTCTTTTAATTTATGGTTTATAACCATAATGTAAGATGAAATAATTGTATATTATAACTTAATAACTACATCTAATTATAAAAATTAAAATGGAAATAACTTTGTCAACTGATATCAGATTTTAATTCTTTAAAAAACATATATGAAAGTAATTATAAAGATGTTGTTGATCGATCCCTATCATTAATCTCGAACCTTGACCCGCTTTTCATCGCACAAAAACGCGAGATATTGAGCTCTTCTTTCTCCAAATTCACGAGATTTCGAGGTAGCAATTAACCAAGCTCAGCTCAGTGCTCTCCACCCCATGGCCCCCAATTAGTTACCAGAAATGCAAATCATTTTCTAAAAGCTCATCCACTACTGGGAGTCTGTGACGCTAATCACTATAATTAATTTGAAAAATACATATCAACAAAAAAAAAAAAAAAAAAATTTCCATAAACCGCCATTGTTAACATCAGCCAAAGTAAAAGCTCTCTCTTTTCCTTACCCTCCTCTCTCAAAATAAAAATAAAAAAGCTCTCTTTTTTCATCTTGTGTACCATTATCTTGTCTCTTAATTGCCGTCTCATTATCACATTTCCTTTATCAAAATCTGGTTTTGGCATTTGTGTTAGATGTAGCTAAACTCTCTTTGAATCAAAGTTTCATCCACTTCTAGCTTGTCTTCAAACTTCAGTATAGTGTCAACCTCAAAATTTTCGTCTTTGTTTCTCTCTCACTCAGTTGGTGATTCTTTGCATTGGTGCTTACCAAATGGATTTAAACTCTTCCCCCATTGTCTTACTATTTTTATCTTTTAAATTCTCTTGCTCGACACGCTTCTTTCCTTTTCTTTGTTCGTAAATCTATACATTCTAGTATTAGATTGCAGTACTAGAACCTTTGAACTTCGCCTAGCTTATATTCTTTCATAAATCCCACTAACTCGGGGGTTTCCTCTTTTTCCTTTCTGTTAGGTTCTACTTTTCTTGGAAAGAGTCCAGTTGTTGAGTTCTTTGGATTTTCTTACTTAGAAAGAGTGAGTAATTAATTAGAGTGTAGGAAACTTTCTCGGCCTAATTGAGTGGAGAAGATGAAGTTATATACTTCATTGTTCTTTCTCGGTCTGATTTCCACGGTCTCCTTTGTCACTTGTGCTTCCGTGCTATCAAATGAAGGTAATTGTTCGTTGAGCAGATCTTGATCCTTCGGTTCTGTTAAGCTATGTTTGGCTCCTGTCAAAATCTGGGGAAAAGATAGAGAAAGTATTCAAATTGTCAATCTGGCGTCTAGCTTTTTTGTTGGTTTTGATGAAAGCTCATACCTTGTTATAAATGTGCATAGTGTCTTTAAGTTGCAAAGATTGGCAGCTCTATTTACTCTGTGAACTCAGAAGTTTCGAGATCGCATAAGTGAGTTTATTCACGTTGTCTTTTTGTCTTGGCTACCCTGCTGAACTATGATATTCTCAGAAACGAAGTATTTGCATTGCTGTTCTTTGCTGAGAGAATTAGATTTCATTTGGTCACTTGGTCAAAATTGCAGTGGGGATAATTTACCTGACAGTAGAATTTGTTTATACACAGTTTGGGCGCTTAGAACCTTCAAAGAAGCCGTGTATGAAGACCCAAATCTAGTTTTGTCCAGTTGGAACACGCTGGATCCAGATCCTTGTGACTGGTTTGGCGTTTCATGCAGTACTGCTCGAGATCATGTTGTTAAGCTGTAAGATACCTTCTGCTCATCTAGTACATTTCTTTTGGGTGTTCTATTCCTATTTGACACGCCTGATGGCTGAGATGAACAGTTGGCAACATACATTTCTAAGCTAGCACATTTCTAATAGAGATTGGAATCCTTTTTTGCAGAAACATTTCAGGGTCATCTTTAAGGGGATTTCTTGCACAAGAATTGGGACAAATCACCTACCTGGAACAACTGTATGTATTTTATTTCACTTATCCACACGTGATCCTGAAAACCTCTTTTCTTAATCATCGTTATTACCAGGTGCCGTAGTTTTGGAATATGATGGTTGAAGCTAATTTCTGGTTCTTTTGCTTGGTAGGATTTTGCATGGTAACAATCTGATTGGAATAATACCAAAAGAATTGGGCATGTTGAAATCTCTCAAGGTTTTGGATTTGGGGATGAATCAGTTATCAGGACCAATTCCTCCAGAGATTGGGAATTTGACCCAAGTTGTGAAAATGTAAAAGGAATTCAATATGCTCTTCCTAAAATATACAAAATTATTGCCTATTAAAGTCTTGTCATTTTTTAATCTCATAATTGTTTAACTTTATTTTTGTTCTTGTAGAAACCTGCAGTCCAATGGGTTGACTGGTAGGCTACCCTCAGAACTGGGAAATTTGAAATACCTTCAAGAACTTCGGCTGGATAGGAATAAGCTTCAAGGACCTTTTCCTGCTGGTGGCAGTTCAAATTTTGCTTCAAATATGCATGAAATGTGAGTAGAATATACTTGCATCTGTATAGTTTGCTCAGAGGATTTCTTATCCTCATTCAGTAAGTATAGTCGTTATAAATAGGGAGACTTTGAGAGGCTGACTGTTTTATTTGTAGTGACGAATATCAATGTTTTTGTGGGGTATTCAGTAAGGATAATGATTGTAGTTAGGGAGAGTTAAACCACCTCTGATATTATCATTTAGTTTAACTTTCTTGTATCTATAAAAAGTGAAGCTCTCTATTAAGAATATGATACCATGTTACACGAATTAAAGTTTGGATTTTCTTTATCTGTCTCTAATAGTTTCTGTTATTGCTTCAGGTATGCGTCAAATGCGAATTTAACTGGCTTCTGTCGTTCATCTCAGTTAAAAGTTGCAGATTTTTCATATAACTTCTTTGTTGGTAGCATACCCAAATGCTTGGAATATCTTCCAAGGTACTTTTCTGATACCTTCATCATAGTGGCACCCTGCTCAACTACCATATTTAGAAAACACATACTGTGTCATACAGGACAAGCTTTCAAGGGAACTGCTTCCAGAGCAAAGAATTGAAGCAGCGTCCTTCCGTGCAATGTGGTATGTACGGCATGACTTTCCTAGCATTTAAGGTTGAAAAGATGAATTAGGATGTCTCTTCATGTTCCTCTTTAGAAACTCAGACTGGTTTGAGAATGGATCTATATGAACGTTAGAAATGTAATATGAAATTTATCAACCCAATATTCATTTGATCCATTTTTTGTTAGATACTTTTTACCTTAGTTGTTCCTTGTTACTTTTGTTTCTAATAGTGAACATTTATTTCATAGCTGGTACTCCTCCTGCCAAGAGCCATCCTGGGGTCTACCCAAAGCACCGACCTGCTGAAGATGTGTCCAAGCATCAAGGGGCATCGAAACCTGCTTGGCTTTTGGCTCTAGAGATAGTGACAGGAACCATGGTCGGTTCTCTCTTTCTGGTTGGTGTCCTAACTGCTCTTCAGAGGTGTAATAATAAATCATCTATTATTATTCCTTGGAAGAAATCTGCAAGCGAGAAGGACCATATGACAGTATACATAGGTTCAGTTTGTTTCCTTTCTACTGCCTATGCCTATTTTTTTCTAAAGTCCTAGAACTGCATTTAACATAATTGGCATTATCAATGTGCAGACTCAGACATGTTGAAGGACGTAATGAGATATAGCAGACAGGAGCTTGAAGTGGCCTGTGAAGACTTCAGCAACATCATCGGCTCCTCACCAGACAGTGTGGTCTACAAGGGCACAATAAAAGGTGGGCCTGAGATTGCTGTAATTTCCCTCTGCATCAAGGAGGAGTATTGGACAGGATATCTTGAGCTCTATTTTCAGAGAGAGGTAAATGAAAATATTCTGAAGCCGACAACAAGCAACAATTGACATACAAATTACCTCACAAATCTTCTAATAATCTTCCTAACGATGCCATTCAGGTGGCAGATTTGGCAAGGTTAAATCATGAGAATACAGGAAAACTACTAGGCTATTGTAAAGAGAGCGCTCCATTTACAAGGAAGCTGGTTTTTGAGTATGCTTCAAATGGGACACTTTATGAACATCTACATTGTAAGTCAAGTTTGCTATCTCATGTCTATATTCTGTGTTTCAGTTCCCTAAACATGCAATTATCACTGCAGATGGAGAAGGATGCCAATTATCTTGGACTAGACGTATGAAAATTGTTATTGGCATTGCACGTGGACTCAAGTATCTGCACACAGAAGTTGAGCCTCCATTCACTATTTCAGAGCTGAACTCTAGTGCTGTATACCTCACAGAAGATTTTTTCCCCAAGGTGTGTGTGAAGCATTGTCTAAACTTTCTTACTTAATAAATTATTACTGTACTAAATATCATATTGCAGTTAAGAATGATCAGAAGTAGAGTCATTTAACATGTAATTTTGCTCATATGCTGTATGGATAAATACTGGTAACAATTTTTATCCTAGAACCCAAAATCCTTTTCCCGAGTCCATTAGAACTTGAGTACCTTTATTCTACTGCTACACGTGTTCTGATATAAGTTCAAAAGCTTGTTTCATATTCTCATTGTAAGAACCTTAAATTGCAGCTGGTTGATTTTGAAAGTTGGAAGACAATTCTTGAAAGGTCAGAAAAGAATTCCGGTTCTGTTGGCAGCCAAGGTGCTGTTTGTGTTCTTCCAAATTCTTTAGAGGCACGCCATCTTGATATCCAAGGTAATGTGTACGCTTTTGGCGTACTTCTACTGGAGATTATCAGCGGGAGACCTCCATACTGCAAGGACAAAGGGTGCTTGGTGGATTGGGTAAGAAACTTTCTGAAATTCCAGTGCTTAAAAATCTTTCTGAAATTCAGGCAACCTTGACCGGATTTACTGTTATTATGTTGTAAATGCTAAGCGTGTATCTGTGCTGCAGGCAAGGGTCTACCTTGAAATGCCAGAAGTAATGTCATATGTTGTTGATCCCGAACTGAAACATTTTAGATATGACGACCTCAGAGTAATATGTGAGGCCATAAATCTGTGTATCAATCCTGATCCTGACAAGCGTCCATCGATGCAAGAACTATGTAGCATGCTGGAGAGCAGAATTGACACATCAATAAACGTGGAGCTCAAGGCATCATCTTTGGCCTGGGCTGAACTAGCACTTTTATCATAAATGAGTCAAAACTAACAAGCATACACACTAAAGCAGAGATATCATATACACCAGTAATACTTTTCTTACTAATTTTTTTTTCCCCTTCAATTCTCTTTCTATTACTTGTAAATGATTGCTCAAAGAGGAATCTACAAAATCTCGTTGTATAGCTGCATCAATAGAAGTCCAGAAATTGGTAAATGAAGATTGTGCTGGACAACTGTTTTATTTTCTGTATTATATAGGGCATTTTGTTATTCTTATTGGTCAAGCTATTGATTGGAAGCTGTAATTTCCCTATACCTTAAGAGTTTTTGGATGGGCGATGGGATCCGGAAGATTACACTTTCTATGCAATTTGCAACTTGGACACGGTCTTTAAAGTAACTGGGAAGCGCCAGAAGTCGTTATATTTTATGTAATTGGAATTTGGAAGTTGAAACAATATAATATATTTAGCCAATAACTTAAGATGATGGAGCCTTATAAATATGACCGGATGAATAAATGATTACTACCCTTCTGTTTCTAATAACAATCATCTTTGAATTTTGGTAAAATTATGTTAAAATTTCCTTCTTTTTTTTAAAAAAAAAAACTCTGCAAAAATAATTTTTTTAAATTGAAAACTATATTAGGGGCACTTTGACTCATATATTACATTTTTATAATTTTTTTTATACATTTATTATACTTTTAAATTTATTTATCTTAATATTATACTTTTTAAAAAATTAAAAATTAAAAATAAAATTTTTTTAGAGCAGTGAGTCTCACCGGACACATTGTGGGTCAGCCGGCGTGTCTCCATCGGACACGTCATAGCCCATGTGGTGTGTCCCAATTTCTTTCTCCTTACAGTGGAAGCAATAATGTGCAGGTCCCAAGGTCTTGTTTGTCAAGAACAAATTTGGGCAAAATCAATTTTTGTCTCCTCCTTTTCTAACTCAGCATCTATCCCCTCCANATGTGCAGGTTCCAAGGTCTTGTTTGTCAAGAACAAATTTGGGCAAAATCAATTTCTGTCTCCTCCTTTTCTAACTCAGCATCTATCCCCTCCACCACACCTCCTCCTCTGACATTTGCAGATTCTCTCAGCTTCCGCTGTAAGGAGAAAGAAATTGGGACACGCCACGTGAGCCGCAGCGTGTCTGGTGAGAACACGCTAGCTGGCCCACGATGTGTTCGGTGAGGTCCATTGCTCATAAAAAGTTTTTTTTTTTTTTAAATATAATATTAAGATAAATAAGTTTAAAAGTGTAATAAATGTGTCAAAAAGTTATAAAAGTATAATATTTGAGTCAAAGTGCCCTAGGTATTCTTTTCACTCGTTTTCAATAGGATTTATTTTTAAAATATTCATGATGAAATACTCATAGGTCATAGGGCAACCATTAAAGTCCTAAGTGCTTTTTTTGTTTTGTTTTGTTTTTGATACATGGCAACAGTACTCTTTATTAATATAAGAAAAGGAGTAACAAAAAACATGAGCTGGCCCTTAATTTCCATTTAATCCAATTAAATTAAATGAACCTAATTAAAATCAAGGGATAAAAGCGTATTATTGCCAAACAAGAATATTCAGAACTCGACAAAACTGTGCCATAACTTTTTAACATGTATGATATTGAACTGTTCCATGATTTTGCACGTCATGAAGACCGACATTCTAGCTTAATATGAATATTCAGAATAGAATATGCTTCCAGATCAGTCCTCAATCCTCAAAGTAGTTTCGATAACCAGTCATCCCTTTTGGTTTAAGGGTTGTGACTGGTTGGGGAAAAATGAAGTAATTAGTTTCGACGGAATAAATAACTCGTATGTATTTGCTTCTTCAAACCATCTAATTTTTCAAACTATAACGTGATGGAAAAGAGTGGGAGATGATACGAGAATTCAAGGTTAACAAAAAATCGTGCCCAAAGCTTTACACAAGGTCGTATTGTGATCATTTTAAAGATCTTGACTATAATAAAACAATCCATTGTTTTCACAACATGGCCTCCAAAAAATTAAAGGAGATTCCAGAAAATTCCCAAATCATCTTTTTAAAAAAAAAAAAAAAAAAAGTAAAGAATTCAAAATTTTGTATATTCACTACTTACGCTTAGAGCGTGCGAAGTGATTGTCGTTGGGATTTCTCTTTCCACTGAAAACTGCTAATGCTTTCCTTACGGGAGGCTGAAAAGGAGCTCTCTTGTCAGTATGATGGCTGAAGATGTTGTCTGAACTAAAGAAGTCATCGTCCTACAAAATATTAGTAAGTTACCATCAGTTAGTGTGAACAACAAACTAGCTGCATTGCGGGAGGAAAAGAAAGGCACAACATTCCATGGGAAATGAATAATTAGACATAAGCCAGCAAATAACGTTAACCTGCTTATTAGCTTTCTTTTTTGTTTTAGGATAAAGTAACTTTTGAGGAAGCTGATCTTCACGTAGAACGATATTTTTTGTGATTGCGTCCCTTCCGCCTTGGGGTAAAGGCAATGAAAACTGCATATAAAAAGCATGTCAAAACACAGAGAAGTGAAACGGATTCAAAAAGACGACGACAATTTTACTGCACGAGTCCAGTGATACATGCATAATCAAATCTTGTGACAGATTGTATTAGTGATATAATTTTTGCTTCTTAAAGTTTGAGAGCAAGAATATGTCTATTCCTTCTTGTAAATGTCCAAGAAGGATATGAAAAATGAAATAAACACCGCATATTGTGATTTTAAATCTATTATTTTTTAGGAGAGTATGAATCAAGCAAACATTCAACGATATAACGGTGGTCAAAGATAAATAAACAAAAAGACTAAACAACCACATGAGAGACACTGGCACATTAACGGACATTAGAAAACAGAATCAATATCCACTAGTTTCTCATATAGACTCACCTTTGTGCCACGCAATGTAATCCGTGGTCGACGAGCAGCTAACACTATTCCGTTTTCACCAACAGTAACAGCTACCTTGCGTAAGGTGCCACCATTTCCACATTTCGGGCAGAAAATTCTTCCAATTTCAGCAGTAACAGTGTAGCAAGCATGACACTTGAGTATCCACCTGGAATATAAAAAATTCAAAGATAAGCAAATACAGCACAATTGTCCTGCTAAATAGAAGAGCCAAGTAAAGATTAGAAGCGATGTCAGAAAAAGGCATTTTTATAGAGCCAACATAAGAGAGATGTCATCAGTTCATTATATTACATAATCATATCTAAAACATTAAGCTTCAATCATTTCATAATTTTAAAAAAATTCTTAAGCATGAGCTCCACATTATTGGTTGTGAAAGGATTCCAACAGTAGACCATATTCAAGATAGGTAATAAATAGTGAAGAGACTTCTCACACATACCTGTGAAGTTGGTGTATCTGTGCTCCTCCAGGTGCCAGCAATCGCAAACCCATTTGGAGCAGAACATTTTGCATTGCAAAGTCACCAGTTACACAGGCTACACTTGACTCAGACAAAGATCTAAGCATCCAACTTTGCTCACTACCATCATCTTCTGCATATGAAAAATCAGAAGCTTCACTGGTCTGGTTTGCAATCTCCACGTGATTTGATCTGTCATTGACTGTGTCTGCCTCACATAGGTTAGGGGCCACAGTTGCATTGCCATCAGATGTGGTTCCCAGTAGTCTAGAATCGTTTGACTGTGGTTCTGCAGAAGACAAATCCAACTGCTTTTCTTCATCAAGAGCTTCAGATGACCCTTCTTCCAGGCCCATTTGCTTCAGAAGTGCAGAGATATTTTGACTGCCTTCCTTCTCTTCTAGTATCTGATCATCCTCAGAAACACCATTTTCAATATGTTTTTCTTCATCACATTGATGCACAAGCTGATTTGGACCTCTAGCATCCTCAACAATACTACCATTAATGCTTTCCTCCAAATCTTGCTGATCTTGATTCTGTGATAATGCCTCATTGTACTCACGTCTAGCTTTCCTTCTCAAGTATCTCCTATGAGTACTTCGACTGACAGCAGGCATCCAATCACCATCATTATCATCAAATTGTCCTTGGGATGCATCAATTCCATCAGCCACCATCTTCTTCCCTTCAACGTTTATTTCCTTTTTCTTAGGTAAACATTTCTTAGGTTTCCCTGAACTACATTCACCACCCTCTTGATTTTCAGAAGGAGCTTCACTCTTCATGCCTATTGAACCACCTTCAAAATGGTCATCTTGAGGAATAACATTCAAGTTTAAATCTTGCAAAGGAAGAATTCTTGAATTGGAATTTGATTTGTCCTCAACTTCATGTTCTAATGCTTCCCACTCTTGCAAATTAGGCACATTGTTACCCCATCCTGGCATGTCCTTCTCGGGTAACCTCTTAACATTTACCGTTTGAACAGGAGGTGGGCAGTCCCTGAGATGTTTCGTTCCATGGATTTGAGCCTCCAACGTGTAAGTTAGAGCTATGAGTTTGAGATCAACGTCCGAAAGAGTCTGTAGGTCACCAGTAGCCCTTGCAAATTTGATAACTATCAAGTCCCATCATACATCAGAGTTCAAGTTAGAAGCCAATACATAATTTAGTTACAAAACGTAAATGGATAAATATCTCATGGCGTCACATTCTTCCACAAAGAGAAACTAAAAACATAAGCTGATGCCTATGAACTGTACATAAAAGCATAGGAAAGAAACCAAAGTAGCTCTGCTTCCAAGGCATAAGTCTTAGCATGGCCAATTGTCTAATCTAATGTAGCTCTGTTGCCAATTCAAAACACTTCCCAGGACCATATGAATAATCCAACCACATTTACCAAAGTTCACATACCGTTCATATAATAGGCAGAAGCCCTCTTTCAATAAATAAGACAGCCTAGGAAAAAGGAATGAAGACTAGAGATTTCAGTTTATAAAATGATATGATTCATCTTTTGATGAATGTAAAACCACATAATTCATAATGTCATAGACATGACTACGTATACCTTTATTAATGGCTTCTGGGGAGGGTTCCATAGTTTCGACAGCGAAGGGAACGAAGGAGAGCCTGTGGCGTGAGACGGGGTCGCGGACTTCCTCCAAGACTTCTGGGACGGAGACGAATTTATCGGCGAAGCTGTGCAGCTTCTCTCCCCCTTGGATAATGACGTTTGCGTCCACAACAGCCACTGATATACCGTTGCTGGATTTGCAGCTCTCCACCAAGACTCGGCTCGTCTGGAGTGAGTCTTCATCACGAGGCTTCGGAGCAGTTTGTTTCTTCACTACGTTACTCCAGCATGGAGCTGGAGATGTGGATGTACCTGACACTGCGGCTTCCTCCATCGTTGCGCAGCTCACACACCGCAGGAAGGAGGGGCTGCACAGATATGAGACGTATTTGATAGCTAAACCCTAGAGAGTACAAGTAACACTTTTTTTTCTTCTTTTCCCTTTTCTCTCACTCGCCTCCTTGGCGGTGTGTAAAATTATTCTTTTTAATAAATATTCAGTGCTTTTTATTTTTATTAGATAGACAAAACCAATATTTTTTACAGGGGATATTATTAAACAAAGAACATGAAATGTTGCCCTCTTAGAAAAAAAAAAAAGAACAATACTAATATAATCTTTATATACTAAGTGGTTTTTTTTTTTAAAAAAAAATAAGGTTTAAGGTTTAAATCTATATTTTTACGTATTTTTTTTTGTAGAGTAAAAATTTTTTTTTAGTTCTTGAAAAATGCAACCACTGATAAATTTGTCAAATTGGTCTTTGAATTATTATTCTGTCGGACAAATTAATCTTCCGATAGGTTCCATTAATGACATTTAAGGACTAATTTGTCCGACGGAATAATAATTTAATGACTAATTTATCACTAAAAATTTTTAGAGGACGAATTTATTAGTGACTATATTTTTTAAGGACTAAAAAATAGTTTTACTCTTTCTGGAGGCTACTTTTGAACATTAGACAGTGAACACAAATCTCAAATACTTGTATTATGCTTCACTGGTCAACTAGGAATGATCCATTGAAAATTACAAGGATAAAATCATTGCATTTGACATTACCATTAAATAATCCAGCAAAATAATAATAAATAAATACCATTAAATAAAAAGCTTTAATGTCTCAGTCTTTGACGATTAATTTTGGGTTATAAATTCGTTGTGCCCTTAAAATTGTCTAAAAAAAAAATTAATTTTGATATATAAAAATTAACTAAAATATCCTTAGAGAAAAAAAGTGATCTCATGATCATCATTAATTGGCCAAACAAAATAAGAAAAAAATAAAGAATGAACGAAAGAGTGATCTCAGCCCAATGGGGTCTCAGTTTATTTCTAATGATTTCATATCATTTTACGTATAATTATGTACCATGTAGTTTGAAAAAGAGAAAAGAAAAAAAAATAAAAGGGAGATATTAGTATTCCATCCTTGTTTGAGCAACTGATACTACGGAGAAGAGAATCCAGCCAAAAGTGAATAAGATTGGCAACTTGGGTAATCTTGCAAGTTGCAAACCAAAAGATTTGGTCGTTTTTACATAGAGAAGCAACCGAACCCGTGCAATGGATTCTACTAAATCTTGAAGCAGCCATATCATAGATGATGCCTCTCTAAACTAATTTAAGAGCGTAGTTTGAGCAGTGAATGAAGGGAATGAGTTTAAGGAAGAATGATGCATGATCAAAGTACATGGCCTTTGGATTAGTTGTTGAACTTGAATCCAAGCTATAATAGGTAATAACAAGATGGCTCCCAAAGTTGGCAAACAGTTAGGAATTAATTTTTTGTTATAAGTGTAAAGGAGAGTTGGGGATGGCAAAAAAAAGGGGCTTAGAAGGCTCGCCCTTTGACAATGTCCAAGCTCATCTCACTTGGATCAGTTGCTTGCAGTTCGAATTGGATGCCCTCCAGTTCTCTCTTGAATCTATCCTTGGAGCTTGCATACACCATTTTCATCCTCACCCTTGATGAATCCGGTGACCTGCAAATTATCAAATAAGTTGGTTAAATATTTTAATTATTAATTAAGAAGAAGCATGGCATGTATTAGTGTTATATATACCATGCAATGAAGAAAATCTTGCTTTTCTGGCAATTCTCTGCTGTTATGAAATCAAAATCGTAGACGGCATAGCGACACTCATCAGCTGGCAAACTGGCCTGAAAGTCATCGTAGCTTGCATCGGATCCCCCTATCTTATCAACCACCACTTGCTGTTGATCGATTCTGAACACAATGAATCGGTGGCTCCGCTTTGCTTTTAACTCCTGGAACCTCAGTTTGCACTCATCGTTCACTGCCATTCCGGACGCTGCATTTGCCTGCCATCCCCCACCCCCCCAATTCATTTATATCTTATATTATTTCATTTCATTTAATAATGAATACCATCAATTTCGTCACGGAAAAATGATTCTCAGATTACAGAATACTATTATTTTACCTCACCATTCTCACTAACAACTTGTCTAATATGAAATTTCACTTTTAACATTTCGCAAGCGGGATTATGCATCTCAATATCCTAATTCACACTAGGCATAAAATGTAAGACCATGAAGTATATATATATATATATAAGAGTAAAAGAAAGCGTACCATTTTGCCAGCAATGAGGTAGGAAGTAGCGCCCTGCAAAATGTGAATGAAGGAAATGGAGGGGAGCGGAGCAATAGAGAATGAAAGATGGGTGCAATAGACTCAATCAAAACTAGGAGGACAAAAAATAAACCAATGGAGATCCTTGTTTTTTGGTATTATGAGAGGTGGAACATTTACTGGTCAAAGAATAGAACTTCGGGGAGAAATTCATGGGTGCCGATCTATTTTATTTCCTCCCCAATATAATCCCCAAGTACGCTTCCACGTTAATTTTTTTTAACATCTTCTAAAATAGGACAACCAAGTCCCTGAATTAGATACATGTTCTCTACAACAACAGAATAATAATGATCGGTATTTGATACCACTCTATTTTCATAAACGTATTATCCATTATATGGCACACAATAATAGTTTTGACTTTTTGTGATTATTCAATATAAAGAGCAAAGAAAAATACTATTTTAAGGTTGATTTGGTGCATCACAAAATCTACATCAAGATAATATAAACATTCTCTTTTGAAAAATAGCCTAAGTTAAATCAAGTTGTGGAATTTCTGCAGTCACTATATCTAGTATTTGCTCATATGCACAAGCATTCTCTTAAAGGAGGATAGCATCATCGTTTTCGTTTCCTTCTCAACATCAGAAAATAGTTGAGATTCCAGCTTCATTATTTATTTCCAGGTTTATTTTTACCTTTTCAAACAAATCATGCATATAAATAGCCCCTTACAATTTAGTACTTGTGCCGGCGTCCAAGCATTTAACAAAATCTCCACAAGAAAATTATTACATAATAATGGGAACAACACTCATCTGAAGCAATGAAAGTTCACATGGGCTGAAAAAATGAGCTCACTTTCATTTCTTGAGAGAATCCCAAAGCACTCCCAGATCAACATTGCCTCCTGAAACTACAATTCCTATATGTTTACAATGCTTCCAAGCAGGATTTTTCTGGAAAGTGTCAGATAGAACAGCAGCAAGGCCAATCGCTCCACTTGGTTCCGCAACAACTTTGAGAATCTCAAAACAAAGTTTCGTGGCTTTTATTATTTCACTGTCTTCCACAGTTATCACATCTTCCACAAGATCTCGTACTACAGGCCTGATCCACAATTACATGGTACACATGAGCAATCTCAGCAAATTAAATCAAAGAATTGGAATGCATAGGAGAGTGAATGAAAACAGTATTAAAACAAACAGGACAAGTAGGGTGTTAAAAATACGAATCCTAAACCCCCCACCCCAAAAAAAAATCATTCATAATGATAAGAGTGGCATCTTAAGAACACAAAAGCCGATTCAGTGCATAATCTTGATTAGTGGAGATTTGTTTTTACCAGGTAAAATCTCCAAGAAAAGCTCGAAGCCCATCAGCTATAGTATTGGTCTCAGCCAATTTTATTATCCTTCCTGCTGCTTTAGATTTTGCTGCATCATCAGCCCCTTTAGGTTCAGCAGCCAAAATACGAATGGCAGGGTTGATGGCCTTTGCAGCCAATGCTACTCCTGATATCAAACCTCCACCTACAGTTTTCTTTTATTAGAAACCCAAGAATCGGCTAATGAAATGAATGAAAAAGAGTTAAATTCTATAAACTTGGCAGCAAAAAGTGAACAAACCACTTATGGGTACTACTAGCGTATCTATTTGCGGGGCTTGTTCCAGAAGCTCCAAGGATATGGTACCCTGGCCGCTGCAAGAGCAATCAACATGTCAAAAAGCATCAGTGTTGAAGGCACACATTACTAGTTATCCCCATTGCATATGCATGTGCTATATATCAAGTTTTCCAAGTTAAAATCAATAAAGAAAGCATTCCTCATAACTACAATTGACAGTGATGTCCTAGATCTTATTCCTCAGCAATCAACGCCAGTAAACAAAAAGAAAAAAATGGGAACTGAGAAAGAGAAGAAAGTGTATCTGCATATATTCATGTTATATGATTGTCATTAAGACTTTCATCAATTCTGTACAGACCAAATAAACTGCTATTGTGGAATCAGGCATTATGGGAAAGCGTACAAAATATCCCAACTTCTTCAAGCACCACTTATAATATTACAATGCATGATTTGACTAGTATATGGATATGAAGAATGCCCCACAAAGAGTTGCACAATAAGGCATCTAATAGAAAATGAGAATCAAATTCATACCTCAAAATGCGTCCATCATTATATGGATGTATGAAAATAGCCCCAGTTTCTTGGCAAACTCTATTAGCAACTTCCTCCCTTGATGGTACAGAGGCTTCACACCAGATAATCTGACCACCATAACGCTTTACGTTCTCAACTTTGCAAGTAGGGGCGTTTTTTGGAATAACAATATATGCAGGGATCCCCCTAAGTTTTGCTGCCAAAGCTAATGCTGCAGCATGGTTACCACTAATTTTGGAGTACACGATCAGGAGAACTTCACAGAACTAGATGGCAAATCAACTTCTAGAATAGTTGGATGTAGCAAACCTGCTGTGTGTTATGACCCCTTTAGAAGCCTCGTCATCATTAAGAGAGAAAACAGCATTGGAGGCACCTCTGAATTTGAAAGCTCCTCTGCTAGGAATAGAATATAGAAGGAAGTCAATTGTTTTCTTTTCTTCCTTTTATTGATTACTATCACATAATGGAATGTAGAATACAACATTAACTCCCGAAAAAAGAGAGTAGAAAATACGTCCTAAAATTTTTGTAATCCATCATAACTTAACTTCTCACCCTTTCTGGAAACATTCACATTTGAAGTATAGCTGCCTTCCTGAAATAGCATTGAGAGATTCGGAGGACAGAACTGGAGTTTTATGAACCAATGATTTTATTCGGGCATGTGCTTCCTTTATGGAGGAAATATCAGCAGCATATTTTTCTCTTGTCATTTGGTTCTCTGCTTCCATCTAAGTAATTGGTCTTGAAAGTAAATGGAGACAGATGAAATCATTTCAGTAATATATCCTATTATTATCGGGCAATGTCCTTTTTAAAATGTCATAGGCAACATCCTTTGTATAAATAGAATCGCTTTTAGGTGGACACTTGCTGGAGAATGAATGGATTCTATCTATCTATCGATCTATCTATATATCTACCTAAGAAAGTTAGAATAATATACAAATGTTGAACTACAGTCAAGTTGGCACACACAAGAGACTGGGTTGTACTTGTATCTGGCTAGAAAACACAGTTTACTGAAAAATATCCTATAATATCTGCTGAGTCAACTATTGCAAACCAATTAATCTTGTGCACAAGTAAAAACTCTGCTGAATACCACTTCTGTTACTTATATCAAATTTGAACACTACAGAATCCAATTAAATCAATCAAGTCCATTTAAATTACAAGGAACATAATGAAGTTACTCCATTAACGGTGCCGTTTGATGTCTATGATTATAATCTACTGGGATGAAAATTTGATGAAATGAAGGCAATTTTCACATAACATTATCAGATAATGAAGTGTTATTTACTTTAACATATAGAATGAAGCATGAAGGTAATAGAATGGTCAGTCATCAGAGAAACCGATGCTGCTATCTTAGAAGCATCTTTCTGAAGTGAAGCCATTTTCCACTTCCTAAAGCCCTGTTGGGTTTAGTATAAACAGGAATAGTTAAAGAAAGAAATTAAGAGATCTGAAGGATATTTACAAACTTTAAGTGCTAAAGAAAATCTCAAATTCTTTTTCAGAACTTACTGGACTGACGGAAGATCTGAGAGCTTCCTACACTCTACTGAGAATACTGCCAATTCCGGCAGCTCGCAGGCAGCTTTGGTTGGTGGATGTGCTTCTTCTTTATAGTCCTCACTCCTCACCCTGATTATGATTTCCAATTTTTTTTTTTTTATTACCCGGATAATAATTGACCCGTTAACGCTTTGTCAGCCCGCCCACCCCTTCTGCCCCAACCCCTTTCTTCTTCCTTGATTTTTCTTTGCTCAATTCTTTTTTCTTTTTTTCGTAAATGCTGAATTCTTTTCCTATTGTAAAGAAGAACACACAAATATCTTATCACAAAAAAAATAAAAGAACACACAAATATGTCCAACAAAAATTTAAAAAAACAAAAGATTGTGGCGTTAATGATAAAAAATAATATAAATAAAAACATTAAAAAGAAATGTTAGTAAAAATTATAGCGAAAAAAAATTATGAAGATAGAAAGAGACAAAGATACTAGTTATTCAAAATTAACGATTTATCCTTTTTATTAAGAATAGATAATAGATATTTTTCTCCCCTTAAAAAACGTATACTTTGTCTTTTTTCTTTTGGGTGTTGGATCCGAGTCTTATACTAGTGATTGGTTAGTTAGAAACAATATTAAATGCTTACCAAAAAAGAAAACGAGAATAAACTGTTATTTACATTCTTGAAAATTTTAAATTTTCATAAATTAATTCATTGTAAAATAATAATTTAATTATTAACTTTTGAATTAATTTATTATGAATTTTAATTATTAGATAATTATTTTATAATAAATATTTTTTTGATAAGGTAATAAATATTCTTTTAAGAATTAATTTGTAAAAGTTTAAACTTTTTAAAGACCTAAATAATAATTTAATCAAAAAATTCAAAAATATGTAATTATTCTTTTTTAACTTTTTACCGGTTTTGCTAGTTTTGTTTGAAAACTGCTCTTAAGTTTCTATTAAATTCCTTTGCTTTTCCAATTTTTCAGTTTTTGAAAATGTGTTTGATATGTGAAATTGAAAAGGAACCTTATTGTACATCTTCATTAATCCAAACCAATCAAAATAAAAATCTGCTTTGCATATTAGTCCATTTCTATTTGTTTTGAAATATATCACAATTTCAGAAGTTGGGGAATGAGGAAAGAGATAATGAAAAAAAAAATTGATAATAATTAAATTCAAATTCATTAGACTTAAGATGCAAGCAAATATGGCAATAAACCAAAGACCCGTTGGCAGCGAATTTCAAAATTTGATGTGTGTTAGAGATAGTTTATCACCTCTTCATGACAACACTAGTAGAGGTCAGTCACAATGATGAATGTTAGATAAGACCTATAGAAGTTCATACTTTTTCTGATGTAGTTTTGTTTTTGGCCATTTTTGCTGAAGTTCAAACCTTCAATTTGTGAAAGAAAATTGAAGAACTAAAACTGATAGTTGAAATAATCCAAAGATTATATAGTCCAGAGACTTATGGAACCAAACGCACAGCACAATCAAATCAATAAAATGAATCCTTTGATGGTTTTCGATGTTTAATAGATGCCTTTTTAAGAAAGGTTTTCTTAATTATTTGAACCCAATGATCCTCTATCACTTTACTATTCTATATTCCTTTAACTACATCATGATTAATTGAGTACATAACCAAACTTGCCCGTCTCTATTAACACATTAGAATTTAGATAAGAATGACAGTTTTTATTTGTATTTTTTTGGTTAATATGTATACACGATAATATGGAACAGCAGGCTCCAAAATAAGTTACGGGCCTGATACATTTAGCATGAAATTTTGTCATTGTCAAAGTGATTTGAAATTTATTTTGCGATTCTCGGGATTAAGCTCCAGATTTAGAATCTTGAGCTAGGAAATGCTCAGCTACAACCCGGCGCTGTATCTTCCCTGTAGCAGTTCTAGGGAGAGTGTCAGCGATGAACACCTTCTTCGGGATCTTGAAGTTTGCAAGATTTTTCCTGCAAAATTGCAACACCTCTGACTCCTCAATCTTGCACCCTTCTTTTGGAATTACTGCGCAATTTATCTGCAACAAAAGCCCATTCAAAAATGATTAACAATTTCACTTAGAACTAATCATGTTCACTCAAAAAAAAAAAAAAAAAAAAAAAAAAACAAGTCTTACTTACCTCTTCACCGTATTTAGCATCAGGGACTCCAAAAGCAACCGCTTGAGCAATGTTTGGATGTGATAGAAGTACAGAATCAACTTCTATTGGTGATATCTTCTCCCCTGTTTGGAAAAATGCAAGACACCTTAATAAACCAAAATTTATTACTAACATTACTCGTGGTCGTGGATAAGGTAATTTTCAAACATATGATATATTACCTCCACGGTTAATTAGCTCTTTAATCCTCCCAACCAGATGCAAATACCCGTCCGAATCAAAAAACCCAAGATCTCCGGTGTCAAACCACCCGAACTTGAATGCAGCCTCATTAGCCTCCGCATTGTTCTTATACCCCAATGTCACATTGGGACCCCTCACACACACTTCACCATTAACACCCTCTTCTTGTGGCAGCCCATGTTCGTCCAAAATTGCCATTTCCAGGCCCGTGGGTTTCCCAACCGACCCTGGCTTACGAGGGCCGTGTTCGGGTAACGGGTTTGTCGCCATTTGATGAGACGCTTCCGTCATTGCATAAGCTTCAAGAACAGGCGCGCCGAACACCTCTTCAAGCTTTGTTAATATCGAGGGTGCTAGTGCGGCGCTGCAGCTCCGAATGAATCGGAGATTTGGATATGCGGCTTCAGGTTTATGCAGGTGCCGATCAAGTATGATCTGGTGAATCGTAGGGACTGCTGTGTACCACGTGGCATCGTACGCGACCATGTCGGACCAAAACGTCGAAGCTGAGAATCGCCCAGCTGCTGGAAGCGTCACAGCCGCACCGGCGACGAGTGAAGTCAACAAGGCAGCGACTAATCCATGGACGTGGAACAGAGGGAGAACCAGAACGGTTGAGTCTGACTCAGTGAGTTTATACGCCGATTTGATATTTCGAACCGATGATGCCAAATTAAGCTGGGTTAAAGGCACTCCTTTAGGACGACTTGTGGTGCCCGAGGTGTGAAGGAAAAGTGCCACGTCGGAAGGGTCATTGACGATTTTGGTGCCGCCTTCAAGCTCCGAATCGTTCTTTGAGGACGACAGCGTCACAAATGCATTGACTCCGGAGAGCGTGGCGGTCACGTGAGGGAGGTTCAGTTTTGAAGCTGCAACTCGAGCCGAGTCAATCCCTTCTTCTCGTGTTATCAGAAGTTTGGCTTCCGAGTCAGACAAGTAGAACTCGAATTCTTCAGCCGTGTAAGCCGGATTTAATGGCGCAGCTGTGGCTCGGCATTTAATTACGGCCAAGAACAGTATCACAAACTGTAGAACGAAACAGAAATGTCTCGATCATCAAATCGGAAAAGGTAAAAAAAGAAAGATGATTTCCTGTTTGGTAGCTGAGAAAACCGAGGAGCAAAATAAAGCAGCACTAAGATGATAAAAGTGAAATCATATTTTTACCTCGACGGTGTTATGGAAGGCGAGGGCGACGACGTCACCGGCGTTGATGCCGTGAGAGAGTAAGTGAGAGGCAGTGTGATCAATTAGCTGATGCAATCGGGCATGGGTGAGATCAAATTTTTGAGAAACTGAAATAGCACGATGATTGGGAAATTCCGACGCTATCTTCTCCAACAAACTTGTGAGGGTTAAATTTTCCATCAGGTATTGAGCACTAGTTTTCCATTAGATTGTGGATTGGAAATAGAATGAGAGATTTGAGAAAAATCAATGGCAATGGTAAATTTTGTAAAGGATGGGAATGGGAGAGAGCATTGAAAGCAAAGAGAACGAATTTATAGGGGAAGGGCAGGGAGAAGAAATGAGAAAGTGCATTTTGGTTTGGTTTTATGGGGGAAGGCTGGACTGGGAGAAGTGAAGCGCGTGCTACGTGGAATGTTCTGAGAGATGGAGTCAGTTGGTGACAGATTTTTCTCTTCCTTTTTCCCAGAGATCCATGAATGAATCCCGTGGTTGTGGTTGTGGTATTAGTGTTCGAGGTTATGAGGAAATCGCGAGTGAGTCAGCAAACATATGGACCTCCTGGACCTGCCTTGCTTAATTGACCACTGCTTACAACTGGGCTTTTTCCCGGACCTTGTTGTTTCATAAATTGAAGAGTTCCCTGTCAGTGTCAGCACACCGTAATAGGGTATTACATCTCAATTTTATAATAATTGTATTACATATGCTAGTAACGAGTCCAACTAACATGAAGAAAAATCTTAACTCAATATAGAAAGCCCCAATTCAAGGGTTTTAATTTCTCTACCTTGTCCGATTTAATTGCTGGTTTAAAACTTTTTCAAGGCAGCGAGCACAATTGGTACTGTTTGTCCACTACTACTTGAAACGTCAAAGACAAGGACTAAGGATATTAATTCTGACGGTGTATAGTTGGCAATTGATAATCCTATTCTTGAAAAGCAACGATGTTAACGAATGACGTCCGCTGCAGGTTTTCTGTACTAAAATACTGTCCCATTATCTGCTCCCCTCTCTTACTGTGGATGACAATAAACGACTGTGTATGTATATACTGTTATCGGATTATAATCAAGATGTCCATTTAGATTGAAACAAATGCTACTTATATTGGTTGTTACGTGTTGTCACTTATGAGCCTATAAAAACTCAACCACGCAACTTTCCAAAAGATAACCAACCACACGCATTACTCAAGTTTTGTGCGGTTAAGGTTCACAACTTCACATGCCATGTGATGATCGTGAGTAACGGAGGCCTCGCGTAAGTGCTTACTCACAGCGCGCCGCCAGAATCGACATGATCATAAACCTATGCTCCTGGTGGCTGGTGCGGTGTCTTTTAAGGTTGGTTAATTTGGTAGCCAAACTCAATTTGACTACTCATTGTGAGCCCATGCTTGTGATTCTTTTATGTTTAATATCCATCAAAACACAATTCACAAGTTATTTTTTAATAGATAAACGAGAATTGCATCATTCATGAAAATTCCCCAACTATCCATATTTAAAAAATATATTTATGAAAACAGAAAAAACCACATAGACATAAAAGTTTCTTAATAATTAACTGAGTCATAAGACACCAATATTGGCTGTCCAACAAAATTGCAATCTCATCACACACATGATAAAGACGCACCGCATTGTTCGCCTATGATGTCTATACTAAGTAGGAGGCCAGTAGGACATTCATCATTCAATCCAAGCCTATGCTCATTCTCGGCCATAGCTCTGTCCTGCTCCAGCTGCTCCCTTGAGTTTATCCACTTTCTGAACCACCGCAGGCGTATATAGCGGAACCCGTAGCTTAGGAAAAACAAGCACAAACTATTCAATGTTACATAAGCGCTTAATACATCCAAAATATTTTCACGTGTCTCCAGTGGCATCGCACGGTAAACGTAAAAGGGAAGCTAATCGCTGCAACTGCCACCATGTCCACAACCATGAAGCTGCTACTCACAATGGCTCTCAAAGCCACCATAAATTTCTCAAGAATCCCCATTGATCCAACCATATAGCAAGTTCAACCCTCCCCTGTAAACCTCCTTTACACTCTATATACCCGCATTAACTTCCTTATAATCAATATTCACAATATATAGTCAGTCTCGGTATTCCTATTCCTACTAGTATTAGTATTACTACCGGTTCTATCTTCCCAACTAAAAGTAAGGAAAGGTTTAAGTTTTAACTACGGAATATTCTTTTTTCTTTTTTATTCACCAGAATAGAATAGGGATCTATTTGAATTGGGCCATTCCACCCAACAAGAACAAACTAAAGGCCCACTAATGAATAATAATGAGCTGGGTAACTGTCAAGTAGGATTGGAACAATACCGGCATCCAACTTGCCGAATCTAATAATGTTTTTTTTTGGACACGAAATCTAATAATGTTTTATTTTCAGTGAACTTGGGACGCAAATCATAGTGTGCTTGAATTCCTTACCACTTCAATGACAGGCCCAAAATATGAGTCCAAGTAGGAGGTGGCAATGGATTTTCATTTGCAAAAATTAAAAAGGAAATCAAAATTGACATTGTCAAACGCAGATCTGTGCCAGCCCGAAATTCCTCATATTTGGACCAAAACTACGGCAACTCGCTCCCCACGTAATTGTCTAAATCAACGAGTAATTAATATGTGGGCATTCCCCTTTCTAGGCCCTTCCATGGGGGGTCCACCATGTAAAGTAAACATTTTTTAATTTGGCTCGTATTGGGCCCCATTAGGGTTTCCGATGGGGTCCTGATACTTTCATTTTGTTAGCTTTTGCTATTCGCGGTTGTTGATTATTGGGCTTTCCTTCTATGGCCCTAAAGTCAACTCTGGAACGCAATCCATTACGTCTTGTCTTTGTTTTGTTCATATGGATCTTAGAGAGAGCATGTAAATATTATTTTTGTTGAAATAAAATTATTTTCGTTTTCATTTCAATGACAGCACAACTCAAGCAATTTTGAGGAGGAGAAAAAACAAAAGAGAGTTATTGTCATGAAAAAAATTAGGAAAAAGTTTTATAGTCAAGATTGATGATGCCCGGATAAGTGACTAGCTAGATACATGTGTATAACTGCTATCCATTGTTTTAGTTAATGGAATTCACCATTAACAGAAAGTCTAAGCTATATAGCGTTGCTTTAAAAATTAGAAAACTTCAGAAGAAAGCAAACTCTTGTCCAATGTCCGTGGAGCAAATTAGGCTGCTGACTAAGCTAAGCAATCTCCTTTTTCTCAATGGGACAAAACAAGAAAGTAAAATAAATGGAAGTATAGAAGAAGAAGTCAAGGCTAAATTAATGTTTGGGCGTCATGTTAAATGGGAAAATGAAAGCTGCTATTTTATGTGCATATATAACTATTTTCAGTGTTGTCCTTACTTTGAGACACATAAGGAAGACAGAGAAATAAGCGTTGAAAACAATTAAATTAATATACGGAAATGTAATTATATCATGTCCCGATACATTATGTGTATTTTTTTTCTCCAATGTTACTATCTACAAATAGTCAATAATTTTTTTATTAATCTATAGTGTATACGATGTATGCATTTCTGGAATTATGGTGTTGGATGCTTTCCAAATGCCAAGCAATTTGACTTTTGTTTGTCTTTTTTCCTTTGGCCCTTTAATTTACATCAACATTGTAGAGAAATTATAGAGCAACTCCCATTTATTCCTTAATTCCTCATAAAATAAGTTTACTCAACGTTATTCCTCATCAACATGTCAACATGCATGGTACGTAGCACCTGTCTGGTTGATAACCCATTGGTGTGTAATTTTTCAGTGACCAAGAAGAATAAATAAGACCATTATGATTGGGATGTTTTCCTTAATTCCTCATAATATTACTGGTCATATAATTAAATGGAGTATTCGTCCACATCAAAATAAAATAAAGTCGAATGGTTATATATATTCCCATCATATGCTATAGATGATTTCACTATATATATGAATGATAACCCTTAATTAATGTACAATTATTAGTGAGGGAGAAAATCTTAAATCTTAATCAACATGCATGAAGTAGTAACAAGGAATTGAAAAGGTGGGATTGATGGCTCAATACATATAGAGGATATCGATCGAATTCTAAAGAATACTAACCACACGCTCAAGATTCTTTCTCTTTGAGCTGTTTCACGCACACAATAGTAAGCAACATGCATGGGAACAACCTATGCTATACGTAGTAATTTTCCAAAAAAGATCCTTTAATTTATTGTGATTTGTGACATGATGATGATCAGTCATTTCTCTTCCTTAATTTCCACCATGGAAGGAGATGTCAAATTAATCACAAGAGAAAGCCTTCCAATGTCCCATAAACCCCAAAATGTCCTCAACGGCTCATATTGTCATGATCATAAAGTGATTGCTAATTCAAGTGTACGGATTTAATCGCCGAATATTTGAAGCAAAGGTTCTATCTGTGCCGGTATGTATCGAAAGGTAAAGAACACTTTCGCTGGCCTCAAGGCTTAGCAGGTAATGACTAATGAATGTTGTTACAATTGAGTGGGCCTAGTAGAATTTTTGGTCACAGGCCCTAACAAGACAGGAGGGCCTCTACCTTGCAAACCCAAGGTTGCGTTAAGCCCACGTAAGTCTAGGACCCACCGACAGCGGACAACCCATTAACCTTCCCAATTTTCCTGATTTTGTTATAAAATTAATTTATTTTAGTCAAAACAAAAGCAGATCTCATCGTGATCCTCTCGAGCATTTGGGGTTAATCACTACAAACAGTAACCTCCATTTTTAAAAAACCACGTCAAATAGCAAATATAATATTTGATTCAGAAGCAGACAAAAAATTTAAAAGGGGCTCCCTCCGCGGTTTGACTATCATTTATATATACCAGCCTCTTCAAAATTTTGCGGCAAAAGAAAGCTAAAGCTCCAAGGCACTCAGCTCATGGCGAAAACGTTGCTTGCGTTAAGCTGCCTTCGAAATGAGGATTGGGGTAGGCTGTCTCCACGGTCACGTTACCCGTCGATGCCCAGGTACCCAAAGGGCGTGTCGTCGGAAGGAAGCAGCGTGGAGGGCTCAGAGGCGAAGGCGCTGTTCTCCGTCATCGGAATGAATTGCTCTGCTTGCGCTGGATCCGTCGAGAAAGCCATCAAGCGCCTTCCCGGAATTCGTGAAGCCGCCGTCGATGTTCTTAACAATAGAGCCCAGGTCTTCTTCTACCCTTCCTTCGTTAACGTAAGTACTTCCTTTCTCCAAAATTAACGCTCCTCCTCTTTTCGGTTTCAATGACTCATGTCTTTTTACCTAACTTCTATCGAGAAAGAGCATGGTTATTTAGACTAGTTTTTCTGCAGTTCTTGACCTTGAAATGGAAGTAAACTTTTAATATTATATTATAATAATGAAAACAAAAATTATTCTCCCTGTTTTGTGAAGGATGAATTTTCTCTGGCAAAATAATGGCATGTTGCAATATAATTCTTGTTGTTTGGTATATCATGTGAATTGTAAATAAATATATGGGAATTTGGAGCATTTTGATTTGATCACTGATTGTACAAATTTGTTGCTGCGGAGAAATGGATAACGATAATTTTTATGCATTTTAATGCCTGAATTAGGATCTTCTGGAAACCTACTGAGTTTTATTCAAGTTCTGGAATCTACTCCATTTATGATCTGAATTTCATGTAGAGCACCATTTAGATTGATATAGAGGGAGCACGTCATCTCTGGATCCAATATACAGCCTGAAGGTCTCAAATGGTTTTGTTTAGCTTACCCCTTTTTGTTTCTTTGGGGCGTTCATGTGAAGTCATAGTTGAAAGCTCTACTAAACTTGTTTTTGGGTTTTGTATAGCATCTCTTTGCTGTTAACTGATAGACTGTGAGCTTATATTAGATTGTAATGTTAATGGTTTATCTTCTTAACCAAGAAGTTTTTATTTCTAACTTGTATGTTTTTTAATGATTTCTTATGGGAAATCGATTACTCATAGTTTCACAAATGCTAGCTTCATTTCATGTGTTTGTCTCTCCTCCATCTCATTCCTCACCCATGTTTGGTGGAAGTTTCACTAATTTTTACTCGGTCCTTATCATTCTTTATTTTTTTAGGAGGAGACCATTCGTCAAGCTATTGAAGAAGATGCGGGCTTTGAAGCCACATTGCTTACAGATGAGAGGAATGAGAGATCTGTTCAAGTATGCCGCATATCCATAAAAGGAATGACTTGCACTTCATGCTCCTCCACTGTTGAATCAGCTTTGCAAGCAATTCAAGGTGTGATAAAAGCCCAAGTGGCCTTGGCAACTGAAGAAGCAGAAGTACACTACAATCCAAATATTATTAACTACAATCAGATATTGGAAGCCGTAGAAGACACTGGATTTGAAGCCACACTTATCAGTTCAGGTGAAGACATGAGCAAGATAGACCTTAAGGTTGATGGTGTCCGGACTGATCGTTCCATGAGACTGATCGAGAATTCTCTTCAGGCACTCCCAGGGGTCCAAAGTATGCATGTATATCCTGAACTCAACAAAATATCGCTTTCTTATAAACCTGATATGACAGGACCAAGGAATTTCATTAATGTGATTGAGGAAACTGGGTCTAGGCGTTTCAAAGCAAACATATTTCCTGAAGAAGGACGAAGAGATACTCATAGAAGCGAGGAAATTAAACAATATTATAAATCCTTCTTATGGAGTTTGGTTTTCACTATTCCTGTCTTTCTGACGTCTATGGTCCTGATGTATATCCCTGGAACCAAGCATGCGCTGGACACTAATGTTGTCAATATGCTTACTGTGGGGGAGATCTTAAGATGGGTGCTTGCCACACCAGTACAGTTCATTATAGGCCGGCGATTCTACTCTGGTTCCTACAAAGCCTTACGCCATGGCTCTGCTAATATGGATGTTTTGATTGCCTTGGGAACAAATGCAGCATACTTCTATTCAGTATACTCTGTCCTGAGAGCTGCTACCTCTCCAGATTTCAAGGGTACAGATTTCTTTGAGACTAGCGCGATGCTTATTTCATTTATCTTGCTTGGAAAGTATCTGGAAGTTTTAGCCAAGGGGAAGACATCCAATGCAATTGCCAAGCTTATGAACCTGACCCCCGAGACAGCTATATTGTTAACCTTGGACAATGAAGGAAATATTATTGGTGAACAAGAAATTGACAGCCGATTGATACAAAAGAATGATGTGATTAAAGTTATTCCTGGTGCAAAAGTAGCTTCAGATGGTTTTGTTATTTGGGGCCAGAGCCACGTGAACGAGAGCATGATAACAGGAGAGGCACGTCCTGTGGCAAAGAGGAAGGGAGACACCGTTATAGGAGGAACTGTGAATCAGAATGGAGTGTTGCATGTCAAGGCAACACGCGTTGGATCAGAGAGTGCTCTTTCTCAGATTGTTCGACTTGTAGAGTCAGCACAGATGGCCAAGGCTCCTGTGCAGAAGTTTGCTGACCGTATTTCAAAATACTTTGTGCCCCTGGTAATTTTATGATATGAATTCTTTAACCTATTTATTTTTTCTTTTACTTTTATCATTAATATTAATTTTTATTAAAATCTTTATGTTTACAGATTGCTTACTTCAAAGCGATTTCTTTATGCAGGTCATTTTAATCTCAGTTTCAACATGGTTCGCCTGGTTTTTAGCTGGAAGATTTCATTATTATCCAAAGTCTTGGATACCATCTTCCATGGACAGCTTTGAACTAGCTTTGCAGTTTGGGATCTCTGTCATGGTCATAGCCTGTCCTTGTGCTTTAGGTCTAGCGACCCCAACTGCTGTTATGGTTGGTACTGGTGTTGGTGCATCTCAAGGGGTACTGATCAAAGGAGGGCAAGCATTAGAAAGTGCACATAAGGTATTTGACATTAAACTTGCTCATTGAATTCTGAATATGCTTTGACAATCCTGCTGGACCTTTGGGAACAATGCCTATACTAATAAAACATTTAGAAGAAAATTATTAAAGGAAGTACCACCAACCGGTGCTTCAAGATCATTGTTGGTATACTGCTAGTCAACCGGTGCTTCAAATATGTTCCAGGTCTTAGTTTGTTTCAGGAGTACTAATGTTTATGCCTTGTCTTCACTCTATATAATTCATCCGTTCTTTACATGAAGTACTAACATATTTTCATTTTTGGATGAAAATAAATAAACTTCTTGGAGAACAGTATAAATCTGGTTTTTCTTGTGTTTCATTTCAATCTCTCACTGCTTGGCAAGAAACTTGTGTTTAAGAAAAGACAAATTGGTCCTCGATTATATGTTATACCTTTCAGAATCCAATTATTTTCTCTGTCGTACACGGTAGCCATTATTTATATAAGCTTTCGTAGTTTCCAGTGGCATTAACCTTTCCATTTACATGTAAATTCATGCTGTCATCTTAGCATCCTCCGACATTTGAATCTGTTTATACCCTGTCATGTAGGTGGACTGCATTGTTTTTGACAAGACAGGTACTCTCACCATTGGGAAGCCTGTGGTTGTAAGCACAAAACTACTAACGAATATGGTACTCCGGGATTTCTATGAACTTGTTGCTGCGGCTGAGGTATCATCTTCTCCTGAAAGTTTTAGCCTCCAAGTTATTTATTTATAGAAAACAGGGGTTGTTTTAGCCTCAGTTATTTATTCAGAGAATTTTTTTATGGATACATTATATCTGAGACAATTTTAACTGTGGCAAGGCTATCCTCTATCTGTTTTCCAGTTCTTTGATCTTTAAATTACTTACATGCTTTTGTAAATCATGGATTAGAGTCGTATATGCTATCTTAAATAATTTTCCTGTGATGTTTGTTACATGCCTGTATCAGGTGAATAGCGAGCATCCACTAGCCAAGGCCATAGTGGAGTACGCCAAAAGATTCAGAGAAGATGAGGAGAACCCTGTCTGGCCAGAAGCACGGGATTTTGTCTCCATTACTGGTCATGGAGTGAAGGCCACTGTCCGGAATAAGGAGATAATTGTGGGTAACAAGAGCTTGTTTTCTGAACACAATGTTGAAATTCCTGCTGATGCTGAAGATATACTGACAGAAGCTGAGGGGTTGGCTCAAACTGGAGTTCTGGTATCTATAAATGGGGAAGTGGCTGGGGTTTTAGCAGTATCTGACCCATTAAAACCAGGTGCTCAAGAAGTCATTTCCATTCTCAAATCTATGAATATTAGGAGCATCATGGTGACTGGTGACAACTGGGGAACTGCTAATTCTATAGCTAGGGAAGTTGGAATTGAAACTGTTATTGCTGAGGCCAAACCGGAGAAGAAAGCAGAGCAAGTGAAGGATTTGCAGGTACTTATGAGGACAACTTTGTTGTAAGAAAATTAATTTGCTCAATCCTATATATGTGATGATAACGATACATGCCGTTTAGCTTGAACTTGAAAGCAACGTCTATATATATTTTTGCCATTACTAACCAACTCTGTCTCTTTGCTAGAATGTAAATCTAAAAAATCCCTACATCTCATTTGCTTAGGATTAGTAACAATGAATCCTATTTTGCTTTTCTGCTTTTTCAAACTCCCTTCTTTAGTCTTCATATTATGACTTGGATTTAGTTTAATTCAACTTGAGTGACTTATACTCTTCTCACAAAGAATATACTAGTTGTTCTAACATGTTAGATGCCCTTGTTTTTGTTTTAGGGTTCTGGGCATACGGTGGCAATGGTGGGGGATGGTATCAATGATTCACCAGCACTTGTGGCAGCAGACGTGGGAATGGCAATTGGTGCTGGGACAGACATTGCTATTGAGGCAGCTGATATTGTTCTCATGAAGAGCAACTTGGAGGATGTGATAATTGCCATTGACCTTTCCAGAAAAACATTATATCGTATCCGTCTAAATTACATCTGGGCTTTGGGTTATAATCTGCTTGGCATTCCAATTGCTGCTGGAGCTCTTTTCCCTTCTACAGGATTTCGATTGCCACCATGGATTGCTGGGGCTGCAATGGCAGCCTCTTCTGTCAGTGTTGTTTGCTGTTCTCTCTTGTTGAAATATTACAAGAGACCCAAGAAGCTAGACAACCTTGAGATACGGGGTATAAGGGTTGAGTGATTCATGGTGCTTTTGATTGGACTTTATGTGCATCTACATGTATTGCGTCACTTGTTCCTATAAATAAAATTAGGCATTTGTTATATACCATGTGGGTTGACCAACTGAAGCTGTAAATATTACAACGTTGAATGATGGTTTGCGAATTTCCCAAATAAATATTGTGTTGTGGTGATGTTAGATGAATGTGTTTTTAAGATTAATGTACTTATCGCTTACTGCGAAGTGCGAACTAGCTTGTTAGACGAATTTGATATGCTCCATCACCTGTATAATCAAAAACATTCAGAAATATCGGGTTCTTGCTTCTGACTTGCTCGTTCTTATCTTCTTTCATCTTAACAGAATCCAAAGTAAGAGTAGAAAAAAGGAAGTAAAAATCATTACTAGAATGGTAACAAAATAAAGATGATAGAATGTGAATGAAATAGGCATAATGACTAAAATTTCTTATCAAATTAAAAGGATTGAAATAGTACTGTAGTAATAATAATAAAAACAAAAAACAAAAATGTAATGGAAACGAGAGTGACTTGTTAAACCAATTCATGATTGTTAAAGCTTTTGTTATGACAAGAAAGATGAAAAGAAAAAGATGATAATAGTTGCAAAACTGTCTTTTGTGGTACTAATCACTCATCATTCATCAATGTGCTGTGTCCTTATTTATTAATCCGTGGACCCTAATTGAATTTGCAAATTTTAGCATGAAAGCAATCTTTTTCTTTCTGTATCATCCCCCTTTCTCCCAACCCAAAAAATTAAAAAAAAATCCCCTTAACAAATAGTACAAGTTTTATTATTTTTGTTTTCCCTCTACAGAATGATTTAGTGGGCGGTAGTTTTAAATTAAATTAAATTCAATGTCAATGTCAATTTCGTGTTTAATGCACCATTGAACGGTTCAATCATAGTGCTCAAATATCATTTTCACGTCTTTTAGCAAAATAAAAGGTTTGTAGTACTTTCTTAATGTAAATGTGAATGTTGAATGAAGTTTCGACAAAATAGTCATGAGATTAGGATATCATTAATTAAGCTAAGTCAATCTATCTATCACCACCAAATATTTCAACTTCTTAGTTATATAGTGAGTATGATGGTACGGGACTAGCGAATCAAAGCTGTGATTAAAAAACTAGACAAAAGTTGTAAACCCAAGAGATCCAAAATTTTAATGAAACGTGTAACATTTTTAAAAAAATGCTATCCAATTGGTGATAGAAATAACACTTATTATCCTTAGATATATTTATGTTTTTATTTTGGTTGATTGCATGATTAATATAGAGATTCTTAATTCGTCACTTGGTACTAACTTGAAAATATTTTGTTACAAATTGAGGGCCGAAGCACCGACACTCTTCATTAACCTCAAAATGTACCTTTTCACTCACTTTTTTAACTTTTAATATTATATCATACAAATTAGTTGAATGGTGACTACTTTTTTCCTAATGCGTTTTGATTAAGGGTTGCTAATTCACTAGCCTTGAATAGGTAAATTTAAAAGAAGTCGCTAGTCATGAGTAAAAACCCAACCTACATAATTCCCTAAGGAAAAGCTATACCCTTTTGTAGCCATACCTACCAATTGCAAGGATAATTAAATAGAAATATCTGGCCTTGTTATTTGTTACATTTGTGCAGAAATTTGAAGTGTAAGTTGCAAACAATGACTTTTTTTACTAGAAGTAATTATTCTGCTGAATTTGCATATTCAAATCAATGTTAGACATATAACTAATTTAGTAAATTAAACCGACAGTAATTAAATAATAATTAGTTGTAAGGAGTTAATTAGGACCCACTCCCCACTAAGCAGCACTTCCTCATGTCATATCCTACAAGTCTACAACTACAAGCCAGCATTGCCCGAACTCCACTTTCCATTGGATTATTTATATAAAAGAAAGAAAGAAATGCGCATGGTATTATATATAGAAGGGAACCAAAAAGAATATGGTGATATAGTTAAGCTTGAGAGTGGGAATTGGAGGTGAGTGAGAGGTGCAGAAGAAGCACAAGATTGAATTGGATGGCTTTGGTGGGTGGCATTAACAAGAGAATGATGAAGATGCAGTGTTGCGGGAACTTGTCGCCGCAGGCACACTACCCGTCAATGACAAGGTATCCCTCACCGGAAGCACAGAAAGCGGTGCAAGGCTCTGAGGCTAAAGCTGTTTTCCGAGTCTTGGGAATGACATGCGCTGCCTGCGCTGCTTCCATCGAAAAGGCCATCAAGCGCCTCCCTGGCATTCGAGACGCCCTTGTTGATGTCTTGAACAATAAGGCTCACGTTTTCTACTTTCCACCTCTCGTTAATGTAAGTTCAATTATATTTAACCTACGTATTCTAAAATGGGGTATATATGTAGCCCTATAACTTTTTATTTTAGTGGCACTTACATTTTATATTAGTGTCTTTGTAAAGATTTAAGTTACCTATTATGTATTAAATTTTAAAATATTTGATAAAAATTAAGTTTAATGTCTAATTTTTTTTTAATATTTTACAATCTTCATAATAACACAAATTTAAAATATGATTCCTACCATAACATCCCAGTCAAAGAGATAAGTAACAACCATCTTATATTTATTATTCTTGTTAAATTACCCCTTGAAGATAACTGAAAAGCATGACAATTAATATTAATTGTTTCAAGATTCTTCACATAGCAACCTCAAGATCTTGATGTTCGGTGAAAATATCCAGTGGCCTTTCGCTATATGTATACATCACCAATTTTAAAGCATGCACGTATTGTAATAATTGATTAAAGAGAAAAGTGCAACCAAAAGTTAAAGCCAAGAGCTGTTGGGCACCTTGTCCCTGTGTATCGTATTCTTACGCGCAGAAACAGACTTAACAGTCTCAATCCTAAACTTGATGAAATTTCTTTTTGTGGGTCTTTTCAGTTATCAAATCTGATCCCTTCTTCAGCATAGTTACGTGTCAGAAATGGTCCAGCATTATTGACAATATATGGTGTCTTTATTCATAGATTACCTGTTAGCAATCTAAGGCCTTCTTTCTAAGAATATAAAAGTATAACGTACGTGCAGAAGATATATTTTATATGTGAATGTTACTCACGTATATGACTCTGCATAATTGTATAACTGAGTGACTCTATCTGATGATTTTAGATAGTGCCACTTGAACAATTTTGTCAAACTCTGATGTGAACAATTCTGCACACGAATTGTATAAATTGCATTATTGTGTAAGTGTTTTATTCTTCCAAGTTCAGTTACTTTTCTCATGAAAATAGAACTGATAAGAGCAGAATAGGCAGAGACTCAATTACGAGCCCTTCCTGTCTGCGAAGGGACAGGCCTAGTCATTCTCTCATTGATTGATGGACTGGTTGCCAAAAAAGAAAACTATTTTGTTATTGTGTCGTTATTTTAAAATATATAATTAAAAGCTAGTCATAAAGGATGTAAAAAGTGACTGGTATTTTTTCCGGATTAATTAGTAATTGGTGGTCCTTCTCATCCACTAATTGCGCACGAGATTTATGGCTTCTGGAAGGTCACTGGCAGACACATGAACGATGTATCATCTGTTGCTGAAAGATATACATAATACAATTATATTTCCTTGTTCTTTGGGTGAATGCTATTGGATGTCCTTGTTCCACTTATTATTCTTGAGTTGATGCCCCACTTTCTTCCCTTTATTATTAATCTTCAGATATAGTATTTTACAAGTTAAATTATTTTTATTTATTTTTGTAGCTTGACACTGAAAGAGACCACACTTTCTTCCCTTTATTTCTTTCTTGAATTATGATCTCTGGGAAATTAGATAATATATATTTGCAATTTAACGAAATATATTATAAAAAAACTTATTGACATGATATAGTAGCCAACTTTGTTTTTTAGCTACTAATTTTAGTGCATGGCTTTAATTTGATCGATTGGTGCTTAGCGTATATAACTTTTGGTATGTATGTATGTATATTTAGGAGAAGAGAATCCGAGAGAGCATCGATGATGCTGGATTTAAAGCTGAATCCATTGAAGAAGAGTCCAATGAGAGTTCATCTGAAATATGCCGAATCCACATAAAGGGTATGACTTGTACATCTTGCTCCTCCACCATTGAATCAGCCCTGCAAGGCATACACGGGGTGCATAAAGCACAAGTGGCCTTGGCAACTGAAGAAGCACAAATTCATTATGACCCAAAGATAGTGAGCCACGAGCAGCTGCTTCAAGCTATAGAAGACACTGGATTTGAAACCCTACTTATAAGCACTGGGGAGCACATAAGCAAGATAGAACTTAAAATTGATGGCATAAAAAATGAGCAATCCATAAGAGCAATTGAAAGATCTCTTGAGGCACTCCCAGGTGTTGAAAATATAGACATTTATCCGGACATAAACAAAGTTTCCATTGCTTATAAGCCATATTTGACAGGACCTAGAACCTTCATTGAAGTCATAGAATCTTCAGGTTCAGGGTGTTTCAGAGCAATGATATATCCAGAAGAAAGAGGAAGAGAAAGTCATAGACAGCAGGAAATTAAGCAATACTTCAAATTCTTGATTTGGAGTTTGGCTTTCACGATTCCTGTGTTTTTAACATCCATGGTCCTCATGTACATACCTGGAATTAAGAATGTCTTAGATATCGAAGTTGTCAATATGCTGAATATTGGAATGATCTTGAGGTGGGAATTTTCAACCCCAGTTCAGTTTATCATAGGCCGAAGATTCTATGTTGGGTCCTACAAAGCTTTGCGCAAAGGTTCTGCTAACATGGATGTGTTGATTGCCTTGGGAACAAATGCAGCTTACTTCTATTCTGTGTATGTGGTCGCAAGAGCTGGTTTCTCTCGAGATTTCAAAGGCAATGATTTCTTTGAGACCAGCTCTATGCTGATTTCATTTATTCTACTTGGCAAGTATTTGGAGGTGTTGGCAAAGGGAAATACATCACAAGCCATTGCCAAGCTTATGGAGTTGACCCCTGACACAGCAATCTTGTTAACCCTAGATCATGATCATGATCAGGGAAATGTAGTTGCTGAACGTGAAATTGATAGCAGGTTGATACAAAAAGATGATGTGATCAAAGTTGTTCCAGGTGCAAAAGTAGCGTGTGATGGTTTTGTC
This sequence comes from Cercis canadensis, assembly GCA_003255065.1. Classification (NCBI taxonomy): domain Eukaryota; kingdom Viridiplantae; phylum Streptophyta; class Magnoliopsida; order Fabales; family Fabaceae; genus Cercis; species Cercis canadensis. The sequence continues at coordinate 1,104,992 of QAOA01006931.1, forward strand.
ATCTGGGGACAAAGCCACGTAAATGAGAGCATGATAACAGGAGAGTCTAGGCCGGCGGCGAAGAGGAAAGGTGATATGGTGATTGGAGGCACTATGAATGAGAATGGGGTTTTGCATGTAAAGGTAACAAGGGTTGGATCAGAGAGTGCCCTCTCACAGATTGTTCGACTTGTTGAGTCTGCCCAAATGGCTAAAGCTCCCGTTCAGAAGCTAGCAGACCACATTTCCAAATACTTTGTGCCTCTGGTGAGTATATAGCATACTTCATCTTTTGCTTTTATCATAGACATAGTCAGAGGAGTGTTCTAATTTCAAAATGCGTTTCTTCTCTAGGTCATTCTACTCTCTCTTTCAACTTGGTTTTCCTGGTTTTTAGCTGGACAGTTCCACGCGTACTCCAAATCTTGGATACCATCCTCCATGAACAGCTTTGAGCTTTCTCTTCAGTTTGGGATCTGTGTCATGGTTATAGCCTGCCCTTGTGCTCTAGGCCTAGCCACTCCTACAGCTGTTATGGTTGGTACTGGAGTTGGTGCAACTCAAGGGGTACTCATCAAAGGCGGCCAAGCATTAGAAAATGCACATAAGGTCAGTATGTGCCACTCACATTACTTTTCTAGTCTTTATTGAATATCAGCAGTAGGAACCTCACCCACAACTTACAAGTTTGCAGGTGAATTGCATCGTGTTCGATAAGACAGGAACTCTCACTCTTGGGAAGCCAGTGGTTGTTAACACACAACTCCTTCAAAGGATGGCACTTCAAGATTTCTACGAATTTGTTGCTGCAGCAGAGGTAGGCATTCCTCTAACAAGCATAATTTTCTGACTGTGAAGCAACATATATTAATAGTTTTCATTGTGTTTCTATATTAGGTGAACAGCGAGCACCCAATAGCCAAGGCCATTGTTGAACATGCCAAGAAATTCAAAGAAGATGAACAGAACCCTTCCTGGCCAGATGCACGTGACTTTGTTTCCATTTCAGGTCATGGAGTGAAGGCCATTGTTCAAAACAAAGAAATAATGGTTGGTAATAAGAAGCTGATGCTGGATCATAACATAGCCATTTCAGTTGAAGCTGCAGAAATACTAGCAGAAGCTGAAGGGATTGCTCAAACTGGGATTCTCGTATCCATAGATAGAGAAATTGCTGGGGTTTTGGCTGTATCTGACCCATTGAAACCAGGAGCCAATGAAGTTGTTTCCATTCTCAGGTCCATGAAAATCAGGAGCATCATGGTGACAGGCGATAACTGGGGAACTGCAAATTCCATTGCCAGGCAAGTTGGCATTGAAAGTGTCATAGCAGAAGCTCAGCCTGAGGCTAAAGCGAATAAAGTCAATGATTTGCAGGTACATAACATGCATTCAAACAATTGCTTAATATGATATTGGAAAATAATCACAAATATACCTGAGCCATTAAATTAAACTCAGCAAAGTAAAATATCCCAATTACCGGAGTTGTCTCTCAGTTTTGAGAATTAGCTCCATATAGTATAAAATGGTGACTAAGTCTATACTGACTTCATTTACTTAGAATTGTGGCTACACTGTGGCAATGGTGGGAGATGGCATCAACGACTCACCAGCACTTGTGGCAGCTGATGTTGGAATGGCAATCGGTGCTGGCACAGATATTGCTATTGAGGCAGCTGACATTGTTCTCATGAAGAGCAACTTAGAGGATATAATAATTGCCATTGATCTTGCCAAGAAAACTTTCTCCCGCATACGTCTAAACTATATTTGGGCTCTGGGTTACAATTTGCTCGCCATCCCAATTGCTGCGGGCACTATTTACCCATTCACTAGGCTCCGGTTACCTCCATGGATTGCTGGAGCTGCCATGGCAGCCTCTTCTGTAAGTGTTGTCTGCTCCTCCCTCTTGTTGAAGAACTACAAGAGACCCCAGAAGCTAAACAACTTGGAGATAAGTGGTATAAAGATTGAATGATAAGCAATCAATTGCTGTAATCTTGTACTTAGCATATAGAACATAGATGCAAATAGTACACTTACTAGCCTAATCATTGACGAGCAAAAGATGCACGAAGTGTGATGTTGTTAGCATCTCCATGTACATATAAGTGATAATATGTACCAAAAGGTGAAGATTGTTGCAACATTGGAAAGAGAAACGGCAAAGGCAGTATCTTTCTTTCCAATGGACGATTTAATTTGAAACAATTTAAAGACTAAAGTAATGTTCAGCAGAATAAAATTCAGTAGTTCAATCCTTTAGAATTTGTGCAATAGACCACCAAGTAGAAAGTACAAGTAGAATATTAATGTTTAAAATAAATGTACAAGCTTAAGAGTGAAGATAGAAGCTGAAGATGGGGGTGCCATGTACAACAACATTCACATGCAAAATCTATTCCTGATGGTCTTACGTGTTATTCCCGCTTTTCGACCTTAGTCTAATATCCATGTGCCTCTGTAGAAGGAAGTACAGCTATTTGATTTGGCCCAATAGAACATAGCCTTAAAACCTAATAGGCTCAGATAAAGACATGGCTTTCACATCTTTGAAGGCCCAGACTCAGTCCTAGTGTCAGCTTCCCTTGAACGCTGCTCTTGGAATTTCCTTTTGGCTTTATAAAGGATGTTATGCAGTTCATAAAAGTGAGGATTAGTTGCAATTCTTGTATCCTCAATCCACTGAACAACTTTCTTGTACGGGGTTAGTATACGGCTGCGATCTTTCTCATCCAACACCTACAATGTATCAAAATTTTGTTAGACCCAGTGCAAGGAAGATTACCAATAGTTAAGTACAAGATAAATACCTATGGATTCATGTTTTATAGAGACATATATGGCCTTCTTATTCGATTCTTATGTATCCAAAAATCTTATAATTTAATGTCAAGAGCAATTAGATTGGCAAACAACATTCTGATTCAACTTAAGATTTTAAGAGAACGAGCCAATGTAAAAGTTTTGTTGCTCTTTTCGTATATTTCTTTGTTTTATCCTTTATGACAAGAAACCCACAAACCCATTTGTGCTGGCCTCGCAGTACTGCAGATGCACAATGCCACACAGTGCCTTGAGGAGCTAATTATCAGGCAACCCAGTGTCAATGATATCATCCAGGATTGAGTAACATATAGTTACCTCAAGTTGCATGATTTCACAAACCAGGCTGAGATCTGCTATAGACGGTTGAGAGCCACCAAGCAAGAAGCGTCCATCTTCACTTAGCCAAAAATCCTCTATTTTTGATAGAGAAGATGACAAAAGTTTATCTGCTTCAGCAGCAGCTTTTGGATTCAATGGAAGGCCAACTGCAGGTGCTAGTACAGTATTTACGACATATGTCACTGCAAAATAAGTAGAACTGCATAGTCTCAGGAAAAAAAGTAACCAAATATATATATATATATATATATATTAAATGTAACTCAACAAGGCGTGTTGCTTTCTCCATCTGTCCCAAAAATAAATGTTTTCCGTCTAGAAACAAGTGATTTAAATTTATTTCTAGTTTGGTTTGCTTGTTCCAGGAAGCCTTGACAAAATTTGTTTTTATTATATGTTAATGAAGGCTAATTGTTTTGAATTTAACACTAATATGATAGAATATGATAATGATCAGTATAATCCAATTGTAAGTTGATCGTTATAAGATTCCTAGAGACTAATTCAATTTACTTGCATGACATGAAGTTTTCCACAAGATTTCTTTAAACCTATTGTTATCCAGCAAAGCTTGCAAGCAATGAGGTAATCCCTTTTTTCTTGCCCACGAGATAATACCAGGTTGATCCATCAAAAAATCCATTTATTAATGAAGTTATCCACAACTTGTACACGAGTTTTCATACAGCAATTTCAACTGATTATAGCAAGTATACAGAAGATAAGAATCATATGTGACTGAAATTTTCTTTATAGTTAGTAGCCACATGTCACATTACTTAGAGAAATCAGACCATATCTAGAATCAAATGCATAAAGCACCTGCACCATGACGTAAATTAGAGTGATGCCAATCCAGTATTGAGTTAATTTTGGCTCTCCTGAAAAGATCAGTTGGATACCTGATATATATTGAGAGGGAAAGCTGTTATAACGAAGCAACAAAATATAAATATAAGACCCAAATATTATGTGAGCATAAGCCTACAACTGGAAGACCAAAGTTCTTCTATGGTAATTTCCACCTGTAATGCATTGACATGAGGATACAGTTTTAGATTGCGAAGGATCTTATCTCCTATTGGCACAAAAATTAAAGATTCAAAATCAATATGCTTCTAGTTTAAGTTGTTCTGCTTTATATCAACCAAAGGTACACTTCTATATGAACGCCCGAAAATGAGAAAAAAGAGCATTAGAAACGGAGAAGAAACTCTTAATTGTCATTAAATCACTGCTTTTTAATATTTTTTATAAATAAAAAGCTCCTTGCAGTTTATCATGTTTGATGACTGTGTAATGAAACTATCCAACTCTGTTCTTGAAGCATCCTAAAATGTTTATTAATGAAATAATTGAGCAGTTCATGTGCAGTAGTAAAATAAGTGGTTCTTACCAATGGTCAGCAATTCCAGGAAAGGCAGAAGCAAGATAGATAAGGATTGCGTGGCTGCCAAAATAAAAGAAAATTGAATAAACCCAAGAAGAAAAAGATTCCTGATAGTTAGGCCGGAAGCAATGGCACTAATCAATAATTACCTCTCAAACAGCTTGAAACTTCCATGCAAAATTGCCGGAACTTTGTGCATAGGATTTATTTCTGAAATAAAATTATTCAAGTCAATAGCTGCACAATAGACCACAAGATTTGTACCAACCACTACAAATGCACTTAATCTCTGCAAAAAAATACATACTCCATTTTCTTTTTTGGTCGCTCGTTCCCCTTCAATTGAATTTAAGTTGTTATTTAGTAGTCTACCCCATCATTTCCGCTGTTCCATCAATTTCATTAGCTCTAGAGAAATTAGACAGATACCTTTGAATTCCTGGGATAATTGCTGACATTTGGAAATGTCTACTTTAATCTCCTCGAAGTCTATTCCGTTCAACCTTTTCAACGAGGAACAAAATATACATTGAAGCAAGACCCAGATTCCAAAATCAGAGAACAATGATGAAATCATCTTAACTGTACGCGTGTGACTGAAGAATTACCTGCAGAAGATAAGAATTGCCCTACATGGTTGGGACATCCGATCTGCATATACTTTGAGCTTCATCATCCTCTCTCTCTTTCTTGTGAGTATTGTGAACTGTCTCCTTATAGCTGCCTTGTGGATTCAGGATTGTGAGGAAGAGCACGAAACCATTCGCTGCCCCCTTTGACTAGAAAATACCGAGTGTATAACCACGACAACTGCAGGCAGTAGGCTAACCTCCTCCCCCTCTTTTTTTTTAAAAAAAAAATTATTTTGCTGATGGAAGAGTAGAAGGAGAGAAATGCTATTTACACTTAAAAAACTTCTTTTAAGGACTCAAATTGTGTCACTTCACACAATATGAGATATACTAATGTTTACCAAGCGCTTTTCCACGACAAAAGTAGACTACGAAAATGCTGGAAAACTAGGGAACAAAAAAACAAAGACGTAGAACTGTTGCACGCCAACAACGATACTTATGACAAGATCGACAAACTAAAAACAGCCATTAATTGTAGTTGCTAAAGATCGCATCATCAGGCAGCTAAGTAAGGATGATGACCTGCAAAAGGCTTCAATTTTATTATATTACTGTTTGCTGGTTCCTCTACAATAAATATGGCGATTCCGCAGGACCTTTATTTGCACCATCATAACAAGTCTCATACAGAGATAATTTTTCGGGTGTTGGAAGCTTAAATACAATAAACTACTTCTTCTAAGTGTCATGCATGTTGCTGGCATCAGGCATGGTTGTTCACATCTTTGAAGCAAGTGTGGTTTTAATCCCAGAGTCCGTCCCGCTATCTGCCCGCTTCCGTTGCTGCATCTGAAGGCTTCCTTTGACCTTATAGAGGACGTTATGAACTTCATCAAAATGAGGTCTCGTTGCATTTCTCATACTCTCAATCCACTGCTGAACTTTCTTGTGTGGGCCAAGAAAACGATTACGATCCTTCTCATCTAGAAGCTGCAATAGAAACAAATAAAGTCATTATTCCAGATTTACCTCGGGGAGGGGATCAGGATTCCGTCCTGCATGTCACTTTTTCATGCAAGCAGCTTTTAATTAGGCCAACATTCACAGTAAGAAAATTTTCATTCCATCAGCCGGTCATATTCAGATGGATCGAAGGAAAAACTGAACCAGGATGATGTTCACAATTTAGCTTTAATAATAACACGGTAGAAAAATATAAACAGTAGAGATCTCTTTTAAAAGGCCATGTTTATTCCCCTTATTTGTGTTTCCTTTTCTTTGAGGGGTGAAGGGGGAAGAGGAATTAGATCATTTTCAGATTCCTTCACCTCACCCCCACCCAGGGAGAAAAAAAAAACAAAAACAAAAACTTTCTAATAGAACCATCCTATATTTACCCATAGCAGAATGACAGAATATATATGTTACATTAAGTCCCCACTTACTTCGAGTTGCATAAGTTCGCAAACCAGGCTAAGATCTGCTATGGTTGGTTGAAAACCACCAAGCAAGAAACGCCCATTCCCCTTAAGCCAAACATTCTCTATTGTTGACAGAGATGAAGACAAAATTTTTCCAGCTTCAGCAGCTGCTTGTTGGTTCAGCGGTAGACCCAATGCAGGAGCTAGTACAGAATTAAGAACATATGCGGCTAGAACAAGAGCAAGAAAAATAGGACATCAAAAAGCGAAGCAGGAATACTGCATGTACAACCAAGCAGAAATTAACATAATGCATGAGTATGTAGATGCACAACAATTGCTTAAAGCTAAAATTAATTAATAATCTAATTAAATGACATTGGCAGCTTTGTGTCAACTAATGCAAACTATTTCGCCCCCAGCAACCAATCTCAATGGCATGGTTAATCCACACGTGTGCGAGCACAACTCATTCAGAAAAGGAACACAATATATTTTCATCTCTGATCATCTTCTCATACTTCCCTTGTTCAGGTTTTGTAGAGTGTGCTCTCATTATGAGTTCCTGTATTTCTTTAGTATAATTCTGTCTTACGTCTGGCAGTTGGTCATCACTTCTCCATGAACTCAGCCTTCTGCTTTTCATTCTCCCAGTCCACCCTAGCCTGAATTCCGGAGTTTGATCATTTATGATCACATGCTTCTAAAAGATTATCCAAAGTAGGGTGTTTGAACAGATTTTTTTGAAGCATAACCATTATATTCTACATATCTTGATGGTTAATTTGTTGAACTACTAATCTAAAGTTCGTTAACATTTCTCCAGACTCTCTTTGACAGCAGACATGACTCCTCAGCTTAAGACAATGCTACTTCAAAGAATGGAAACGCAAATTCCCATAAGAGCACCAGGTTATGGAGATATATTAAGTTACCAAGCAATTCATGATATTTATCCCACATTTCTTACATTGAGATTAATAAAAAGAGATCTACGTTAATATGAATTACACTAACTGTCATTTTAGTTTCAGAAAAGTAGAGAAATTTGGTTATACACCAAATAAACTAAAGGTTCTTTTTGAGCTATGAAGCACCTGCGCCATGTCGTAAATTCAGGTGGTACCAATGCAACACTGAATCGATTTTAGCTCTCCTGAAAAGATCAGTTGGGTACCTGATTTAAAGGATGGGAAAATCTATAAGAATTAAGAAACCAGACAGCAGAGTCTTACTTACTATCAAGGTTAATCTTACAGTAAGATGCACATCTACAACTTTTTGCTAATGAGACATTCACAACCTAACACCCTATCGTGTGGCCAGGTAGACCTCTTTTCATTGACAAATCTTGATTTTATATGGTAGACTGTAATTGAATTTGCCCAAACACAAAGGAGAGGCAATACTGACCAGTGGTCTGCAACTCCTGGAAAGGCACATGAAAGATAGGCAAGAATTGCATGACTGCCAAGAAAAAAGGCACACGCATAAATATAAAAGAAGAAAACCTTCTTCCTTGGTATCAAATATAAATTGTAGGCAGCACCAAATTTGGTCAAGATAGGCAAGGAAATAACAAAATCATATCATCAGCTTCACATATGTGTCATCAACAAATATCATATCATCATTTAGAAAGGGAATAACTTTAAACGAAGATACAAAAAAGAGCAAGAAAAAACTTGTAATTTAATAGGTTAAAAGTAAGAGAGGACTCAGTCCAAAAGAAGCAAGACATGAAAAAGGATATTCAGCTGTTGATTGGGACCAGAATTCCAATGCCCAAAATAATTCTGTTTCACAATCATTTTATCTTAAGCATAGAAAAGAAAGTGATATGAAATTGAAATACCTCTCAAATAGCTTAAATCTTCCATCAACAATAGCGGGGAGTTTCTTCAAAGGGTTTATTTCTGAAGGCACATCCAGAAGAGACAAAAATTAGACTGTAAAATAATTACAAAGTCCATATCCCCATTCTACTCCACAGATGGCTGTACCCCTCAATCACTCTATGCACATATATAAAGAATGGATTCATTGTATCCACGCAAGCAAATTCCGAAGTAAGTATAAGAGATGTACTTTCGAATTCGGGAGACAACTGCTGACGTTTGGATATTTCGACCTTGATCTCCTCAAAGTCTATTCCATTTACTCTATCAATTTCACAGTACAACCGCGTTTCCATATTCCAATCACAGTGAGTAATTATAATATAATCATTAACAACATGATAATTTCTGGAAAAATAGTCCCAAAATCAAATTCAAGAAAAGGTTTAATTACTTGCAAAAGATAAGCACCGCTCGGGATGGCTGGGACATGCGGTCCGCATACACTTTGAGCTTCATCTTTCTTTTTCTTTCTTTCTTAACCCCCAACAACACAATACATAGTCTCTGCTCGATCTCGATCACTTGGGTTATTGTACGACTATTATTAGTTTACCGTACCGTTCCGTTCACACACTCTCTTACCTGCATATGCCTCCGCCGGATAAATTAATGGGTAAAAAGCCAAAAGCCGATTAAAAACGACACCGTCCGGTCTTCAAGAAATACCAGAAATTCGTTTTACCGCCAAGCGAACCCGCGCTTTACGGCCGAAAATTAGCGCATCCTTTCAATAGGATAACGTTAACGTCATACACGGCCCAAGCCCAAATGAGGTCTTTCTATTTTTCTTACCGAAAGTTTACTTACGGCCCAACTAAGTTTTTGGGCCAAGGCAGAAAATTAGCGCATCCTTTCAAAAGGATAACGTTAACGTCATACACGACCCAAGCTTAAATAATGTCTTACTATTTTTTCTTACCGAAAGTTAACTCCCAGCCCAACTAAGTTTTTGGGCTAATCACGAACCAATAAGGCTAAGATTTTATGGCTCTTTAATATTTCAATTTTTTTCTTTTACATAAGAATGGTATTTGATAAGGTTTTTATTGTTGTTATGTACTGTTTTCCTTTTTTCTGGCACATTGTGATTTTTTTAACAAAAAAGTAAGTATCATTATAAAACTCTATATACAATTACGAAATAAAAAAGTGACACACCACGGTTCATTGATTGATAGTAAAATATTTTAATAAACTTCTTAATAAGCGATAATATATAATATATTTTGTACAGTAGATTAAAAATATTGCTTCCATATTTGCAACCATATACATGCATTCAACAATGATATTATGAATAGAGATAGTAATTTGACCATTGCGCCTTCTTATTTTTACCCAGTTCGATTTGGGTATGGGGCATGAGAATTGAATATAGAGATGATTTAAACATATAATTTTACTAGACTGGGAAGGGCAGTACCAACTTGTCTCACCTCGTATATTATATGTGTGTATGTATGTATGTAATTTCAAATTAAATAATAACATTAACCCATGCACATTATATATTGTAATTATTTGGAGACTATTATCATTGTTTGAGAACAATCTTAATAATTTTGTTTGAGTATTATTTATTTTATTGTTGTTACTTGAGAATATCTTAAATATTTGATGATGTTGTTTGAGAATTATATTCTCTTGTTGGATTAAACTTTAATTTCAATAAAAAAATTATGATTGATGAATTAAACTTGTGAATTTAAACTTAAAACATGACTATATATCATTGTTTTAAAAATCGAATTAGATCGGCCGATTCAACTGGTATGACCAATACTCGTTGAAGAAAATGGTTCGGTTCATGCCTCTAAACCACTACACCAGTTAAACCGCTTTAAATCGGTGAAATCTTTCCAAACTGGTAAGAATCGCTGAATCAATTTGATTTTGCGAAAATCAGACGACTTACAAAATCTGTAAAATTGAAAGGGAAATTGCTCATGAGATGATTCAATCCCTTCACCTTTGCTTCAAAGCAAGCATTATTTGTCACTAGGACATCTCAACTTTTGAATACATTATCACATATAAATATATTTATTAATAAAACAGTTAAGAAATCAAATTTTCACCATCCAAATCATTAGAACAATTCAATACTTGTATTTATTGTTGCACAAAAAATATTTATTAACTATTTAGTNTCATTAGGACAACTCAAGACTTGTATTTATTGTTGCATAAAAATTATTTATTAACTATTTAATAGATTTATTTAATATGAAATATTTAAATATGTAAAAAATTATAACACATAATGATATAGTACACAAGTTTTAACTTAAGACATTTCACTAATTTCTTAAAATTTTAACCATTAACCCATTGCTTTATTATTATCCTCATCTTCTTTTTTTTTCCTCANCATCTTCTCTTTTTTTTTCTCATTTTTTGTTATTATTTAATGCACGTGTGTCACTAACTCCACTAAGAGGGAACAAAACCATATGCAACTATGTGGGTTCAACACCACATGTTCTTGCATTTTTGTTCTCTTAGTCTATTATGCACGATTTAATTTGTTTTTTGGTTATTTATTTATTTGTCTCTTTTTTTTGTTATAATTTTCTAGTTATTTATTTATATGTTCTGATTATCTAATTTTGTTATGTTAGAAATTGTGAACTTGATTATATTAAGAGTATGTGAATTTGTAAAAGATGTTGGCTATTGAAACAATATAATTTTGTTATACGTCACTATTTTAAATTAAGTGTATATAGATTAGGTTTTTATATCTTTTGATTTTTAATTATTTGAATCTTTAAATTTGAGAGTTAAGTTTAATGATTTGTGTTTCATCTTCCATGTTTTATTTTTTGTTAATATTTGAATTTAGAAAAAGTTTCGATTCAACTTATCTAATCGACAATCCAACCGGTCTAACGAATCATTTTTTGCCACACCGATTTGTTCACCAGTTTAATTTTTAAAACATTGCTATATACAAATAAGCTAATAGGCATTCAATAAAAACGAGAATGGGGATGAAACTCTTGATAAATCTCTGTTCAAAAATGAGAACGAAGATAATAATGGAATTTGTACATTGAAATAGGGATGGGGAGTGAAAGCCCGCCCCATCCGCCCATTGCTATCCGTAATCATGAAGTGAGGAGATCCCATGATGTTAGGCAAAGAAAGAAGAAAAAAAGAGGTCACGATGATGATGGGCCATGGGCCAAGACAAAGCTGCAATTAATTATCTGCGCATATTTTCACTACTGCGGCATGGGCCATTGGACTTCAAGAAGGCCGGTCACGTGTGACAAGGAGGGTCTAATTAATGTTCTAGGGACAATAATTTTTTTTTGAAATATAATATACAATTTTGGGTTAGGGAGTCTGGGAGTGGGAGCAGGAATGAATAGTAAATGGAAAAAATTGGCCATCAGGCTCATCATCAAGTTCACGAGGCATAGAATGCAGCCAAGTTCATCAACAAATTATATTATTGTGTGTGTTTGGTTGAGTGAGTTTTTTTTGCCATTAAATAAAGCAAGTTTAAAAAGGTTTTAGCTGAAGTTGTTAGGGATAGGGAAGAGGGATCAAATCTAGAACTTTAATTACATGAGAGATCACTTAAACAGTGTTTCGGTTAAGTGAGATGAAATAAAGTCATTTATGTTAATGAAACTGAACTGTTTTCTCTTACCATAACTATCAATTTCACTCTAAACACTAACTAGTTATTGGTTACAATTTAACTGTTGACACAAGTTCATCTATTCTTCTATTCAAACTAGATGATGTTGATTAATAGATGATTTGCTACTGGAAAAAAAAAAAAAAAAAGGTGATTCAGCCACTCCTGCTGAACTAAAGATTACAAATTCAATAGCACAGGAGTAGAACTATCCATCTATGTTGTTGGATAGCTCAATTTTTCTCTTTCTTATATTTAAAAAAATTAAAACATGGGGACAGATTATCTCCGGCACAAAATACCATGACAAACCAGAAGCAGAAAAAACTCTAGTGCTGCGAGTTGAGCTGCATCGTCTCTGAGTCGTGTGATTTGGGTGTAGCTTACCTGGCGTTCCATTTCACGGGCAAATAAAAAGGTCACCGAGTTATTGAGAGATGTGCGGTTTACTTTTGAAGCTTATATTAAAAAGATGAAGTAGCCCGCATGGTATTATTACTCTTGAACAGAGAATACGAAACTAGAAAAACGGAAAGGACGAGTTCTGAAACGGAGGGACCCTCTGGGTTTGCTCTCAGCAACGGAGACAGTGTTTGTATTCATTGCATTCACTATTCACTTATTGAGTGGTAGCGGTAGTAATGGCATTGTGGTACCCAATCCCATTTCTAGCACTCGTTATGTTTCCCTCTCTTTCTCTTACACACAAAGCCATAGGTCCTGAGCCACGTTACTGTTCCTGCCTCGTTGTTTTCTCTTCCCCGTGCCTAGCCTCGTTCATCGTGCCCAGCTAAGCCTCCCTTTGTCCTTCTCTGTTGTTCTCTCTCTGGCTTTGAAGCTGCTTGCGTGGTGTCGGCTCTTCACAAAATTGAGATATTTGGGAAGCTGCTGAGCTTTTAGAAGCAGTAGCATTTTGAAGTTCATGGCTCAAGAATGGTGATTTGCTCTGTTCTCTTTCTCATATTTTTAGTTTATTATAGCATCCGTTACTGTTAGGAAGAGAAAGAAGCCTCCTTTAAACAAACATGCCGATACTTTCCTTTATACTATCGTTAATTAACTTAACCTCTCCACTTTAAAGTGTGAAATTAATTTTTGGAGGAGAGGTTAATCAAGTTCTGGTTCAGATTCTAAACGTGGCAAGGGTTTTGTTCCGAGGAAAATGTCAAGTGTCCAATGGAAGGTTCTTCCTCATGATGTTTAGTTAGCTTTGACAAAACTTTGTTTGGGTGCTGAGAAAACGGGGGAAAATATATCTTGTTCTCTGTTTGATAGATGAAGTTTGATGTCTCAATTTTTTTTTTTTTTTTCTTTTTCCCTCCTCATTTATAAGTTGCATATCTTTTCCTTTCCTGGAACTAAACGCATCACCAGCAGCATATAGCCCTTGGCTATTTGTTTCTTTCTCTCTTCTCTAATTGATATTTTTGTTTAGTCGCATTTTTGAAATATGTAGGATGATCTAGATTCACCTGCACAAAGCTCATGTGCATTTGCCGTGTTTAATGGATCGCTAACTTGAAGTGGAAAAAAAGTGCCAGTGCCACATGCTTGTTCTTTAAACGCGTGTTTATATCCTTTTACGATGGAGTTATGCACATGCTTGCGATTAATAAAGAGGAACATGTTGACCTGATTTGCTTTCTCCAGTAAATCCATAATATTTGTTTAATTTAGTGCTCACCTTTACCGCTTTGTAATGTAGTATATTTGCATCAGTCTAGTGCAAAGAAATACAAAACGGAAGAGGACAAGGAAAGATCTTAAACCTGTCACTGCTTTAGACCCCCTGTGATTCTGCTCTTGAAGGTGAGGTTTTCATTTATCAATTCGTTAACTTCCTCTTTTGTATCTATTAGTACTCAAGTTTGTCGTTAATGAATTATTTTTTCATATATTGTTCTGAATCTTCTGATTGATTTATAAGTTTTATATGCTTTTAAGAGAGGAACTGAGATTGAACTTCATATAAAATATAAATATGATTTTATATTCTTTTTTTCATGGCTTTAATTTTTTGGCAACAGCATACAGTGCTTGTTTTTATTATCATGTATTGTAATGTTCAATTGGGAGAGCAAATATGTTTCTTATTCTTCTTCCTCTTCTTTTTTCTGTCTTTGTTTCTTGATGTTGTTCTTGGGATTGAGATGTATGTTTCAAGTTTAAATCTGATTATCGTATACCTAGATGTTTTACTTAGTATGCAAATACTCATAAGCATGTTTGTAGAGATCAACATTAGATTTATATAAATACAATCAAGTAGAAGTTTTGTCGTATTTTCCATTGTTTGTGGTAAATTATTTTTTCCTCTGTTTGCAGGTATCAGTAGTTATCTTCAAGTTCTCATTGCCTCAAATCTCCTTCAGAATCAGAAACCTGACTATTATATTTGATAATGAATAATCTTAAGTTAGGGGTAGATGTGGTTAGTGCTCACAATCTTTTACCTAAAGATGGCCAAGGTTCGTCTAGTGCCTTTGTGGAACTTTACTTTGATGGTCAGAAGTTCCGTACCACTATCAAAGAAAAGGATCTCAACCCTGTTTGGAATGAGAGCTTCTACTTCAATATATCTGATCCTTCTAATCTTCACTATCTTTCTCTTGATGTCTATGTCCACAACCATGCCAAAGCTACTAATTCCAGTTCATTTCTTGGGAAGGTTAGCCTGACTGGGTCTTCTTTTGTTCCTTATTCTGATGCTGTTGTCTTGCACTATCCTTTAGAAAAGCGTGGTATATTCTCTCGTGTAAGAGGAGAGATTGGCCTGAGAGTTTATATTACTGATGCCTCAACCATAAAGTCATTAACACCAATTGCTGTTGCTGAGTCCATCCCAACAAATGATCCTGGCTCAATGCATGCAGAGATCCATGCATCTGCTAACTCTGTAACAAACACTTTCTCTAATGGAGGGGTTGAGTCAAGACACACATTTCATCATCTCCCTAATCCAAACCACCACCGGCATCAACATGATTCTTCTTCCTTTGCAGATACTCATTATGTATCTAAGTATGAGGCTGATGAAATGAAATCCCAGCCTCAGCCCCCAAAGCTAGTCCGCATGCACTCTGCGACTTCAGTACAACCAGTTGATTATGCACTTAAAGAGACGAGCCCATTCCTTGGTGGGGGAAGAGTTATTGGTGGTCGTGTTGTTCATAAAGACAAGACAGCGAGCACATATGATCTTGTTGAACGTATGTACTTTCTCTATGTTAGGGTTGTTAAGGCACGTGATCTTCCCGCTATGGATGTTACTGGGAGTCTTGATCCATTTGTTGAGGTGAGAATTGGAAACTATAAAGGTATTACCAAACACTTCGATAAGAAGCAGAATCCAGAGTGGAATCAGGTATTTGCCTTTTCAAAGGACAGGATGCAAGCATCTGTACTAGAAGTTGTGATCAAGGACAAGGATCTGGTTAAGGATGATTTTGTTGGCATTGTAAGGTTTGATATCAATGAGGTTCCACTGAGAGTACCACCAGATAGCCCTTTGGCACCAGAATGGTACCGGCTCAACGATAAGAAAGGAGAGAAGGTTAAGGGTGAACTGATGCTTGCTGTCTGGATTGGCACCCAAGCAGATGAGGCTTTTTCTGATGCATGGCATTCAGATGCAGCTATACCTGTTGACAGCACACCTGCTTCCTCCACAGTTATACGTTCAAAGGTGTATCATGCACCAAGGTTATGGTATATGCGTGTAAATGTTGTAGAGGCACAAGACTTGGTTCCCACAGAGAAAAATCGTTTCCCAGATGTGTATGTGAAGGCACATATAGGAAACCAAGTGCTGAAAACAAAGACAGTTCCAGCACGAACTCTGAACCCACTTTGGAATGAGGATCTGTTGTTTGTTGCTGCTGAACCTTTTGAAGATCATCTAGTCCTTACAGTTGAGGATCGGGTTGGTCCTGGAAAAGATGAGATCATTGGTAGGGTAATCATACCCCTTAATGCTGTAGAGAGGCGTGCTGATGATCGAATTATACATTCGAGATGGTTCAACCTGGAAAAACCAGTTGCAGTGGATGTTGATCAGTTGAAGAAAGAAAAGTTCTCAAGCAAAATCCACCTCCGTTTATGTCTAGATGGAGGATATCATGTTCTTGATGAATCAACTCATTACAGCAGTGATCTTCGACCCACAGCAAAGCAGCTCTGGAAGCCACCAATTGGGATTCTAGAACTTGGAGTATTGAATGCTGTAGGACTCCACCCAATGAAAACACGTAATGGGAGGGGCACATCAGACACATACTGTGTTGCAAAATATGGTCATAAATGGGTCAGAACACGAACTATGGTTGATAATTTGAATCCAAAGTACAATGAGCAGTACACTTGGGAGGTTTTTGATCCAGCAACAGTTCTCACAGTTGGTGTGTTTGACAATAGCCAGATCGGTGAAAAGGGTTCCAAGGACCTGAAAATTGGCAAGGTCAGAATTCGTATCTCAACTCTGGAAACAGGCCGCATTTACACTCACTCTTATCCATTGCTGGTTCTTCACCCAACTGGAGTTAAGAAGATGGGTGAATTGCACTTGGCAATACGGTTTTCATGCACTTCTTTTGCCAACATGCTTTACCTATACTCACGACCACTGCTGCCAAAAATGCACTACATAAGGCCCTTCTCAGTTATGCAGCTTGACATGCTTCGCCACCAAGCTGTCAACATAGTCGCCACACGTCTAGGTCGAGCAGAGCCTCCACTCCGTAAGGAAGTGGTGGAATACATGTCTGATGTGGACTCACACCTTTGGAGCATGCGCCGAAGTAAGGCCAACTTTTTCAGGCTCATGACGGTGTTTTCTGGTGTATTTGCTGTTGGCAAGTGGTTTGGAGATATCTGCATGTGGAGAAATCCTATTACGACAGTGCTAGTTCATGTCCTCTTTCTTATGCTAGTTTGCTTCCCAGAATTGATTCTGCCTACAGTTTTTCTCTACATGTTTCTGATAGGGATATGGAACTTCCGGTACCGTCCAAGATACCCTCCTCATATGAATACAAGAATCTCACAAGCTGAAGCAGTGCACCCAGATGAGTTAGATGAAGAATTTGACACATTCCCCACAAGCCGAAACCCAGACCTGGTAAGAATGAGGTATGACCGTTTGAGGAGTGTGGCTGGTAGAATTCAAACTGTAGTGGGTGATTTGGCCACCCAGGGAGAGAGGATTCAGGCACTTTTAAGCTGGAGAGACCCTCGTGCTACAGCCATCTTTGTTACATTCTGTTTGGTATCTGCACTGGTTCTATATGTCACTCCATTGCAAGTGGTGGCAGCATTGGCAGGCTTCTATGTGATGCGACATCCAAGATTTCGTCACAGGGCGCCATCACTACCAATTAACTTCTTCCGTCGCCTGTCTGCAAGGACAGACAGTATGTTGTAGAAGTGCTTCTACCCCTAGCTTTCAATTTTTCATACTTACTACTTCACCCTCACCCATGTTTCAAAGTCGTTTTCTCTTTACTGTGTCTCTGTCATGTAACGCTATCATTTTTGAAATAATTTGTATGTGGGTTTCAATTCATTGTTGCAAATTAGTAGGACTAGAATCCTCCTCTTTCTAGTCTACTGTTCTCAATGTAGATCACAACTTGGCCGAGTTAAAAGGAGAGTGCTATTGTATTGCTCAATCCAAAATTCCCCCGTATTGGGTTCTTTGACAGGCAACAACAGAGTCAGATCTCAATTTTTGTTTTGCGTAGTGCGTACACACTGGAAGCAAGCAAGCTTTATTTTTTAAGCCTTTCGTATTTGGTGCTTCGGACGAGTTCTGTTTCTTTTTCTCCTTCTGTTGCTTATGGGAAATTTGGTAATGTCACTCAAAGGTTTATACCATTATTAAAATATATAATAGCTCTATCCTGATAAAGATTGACGTGCGTGGTGCATACCGTAGAACTACAACTTAAAGTGAGGAAGGTTCCCCCTCTTATCAAACATTTCAATAATCCCCAAGGATCAGGTTCCACCCCTTTGAGGCATATCGCCATCATCATGCTTCTAGGGCATAAATATATTATCATTTGACTACCATTTTTTATAAAAAAAATATAAAATAAAAATAATTTAAACCACTAAAGAAGATACCTATCTTGTTTTGTAATGTATAGTCTCTGAGACGACTGCACAGCCNCCTTCTGTTGCTTATGGGAAATTTGGTAATGTCACTCAAAGGTTTATACCATTATTAAAATATATAATAGTTCTATCCTGATAAAGATTGACGTGCGTGGTGCATACCGTAGAACTACAACTTAAAGTGAGGAAGGTTCCCCCTCTTATCAAACATTTCAATAATCCCCAAGGATCAGGTTCCACCCCTTTGAGGCATATCGCCATCATCATGCTTCTAGGGCATAAATATATTATCATTTGACTACCATTTTTTATAAAAAAAATATAAAATAAAAATAATTTAAACCACTAAAGAAGATACCTATCTTGTTTTGTAATGTATAGTCTCTGAGACGACTGCACAGCCAACATATAATTTAGTCCAATGTACGTTTTCGACGTGCATATAATTAGTTACAGGAAAATTACTACGTGCTTGCCTGTTCGTATTCACTATTCAGGTAAGGAAGCAATGATTAATTTTCCTCTACTAGAAAAACCACAAGCAAAGGCATGGTCCCAACATTGTTCTCACCCAGAAAATGGCTGTGTCTTTGTCCAGGAAACGATTAAAACCATCCAGAAAACTAGAAGCTAAAGAACCTTGTTCTTGCTTTACAACCCTATGCAACTTTGTCAGTCGAATTTCTGCTGCAATCTTCCTTCTTTTCCTTATCTACACGTGGTCTTCATTCAGCACCATTATAACTGGGAACATCATTCATGTTTGTGTTTCTTCCAGGAAGCTCAATAACCTCTATTGTCTCTCTGCAGGCACTCATCCCATATTTGAAAGCCCAATTTCCATAAACAATAGCAGTTCCATCACTCCTGGAATAGAGGGTAATGTTACGGAGCCCGCTAAATTTTCCACCATCCCATATCTAGTCTCTAGCAGAGGAGCTGACAATGACACAGATGAGGAGGTTGCAAATGCTATTAAGGTTGTTGAGGAACAACTGCAACTTCATCGATCTTGGAGGTCAGTTAAAAAAGATGGAGCTTGTGATGGCCAAGGACTATATGTGTATGATTTGCCATCAAAATTCAACAAGGACTTGGTGGGTCAGTGCCGTGACATGGTTCCATGGGTGGACTTCTGCAGATATTTTAGTAACGAAGCATTGGGTGAGCCAATACCCAAGCTTGGCAAAGGGTGGTATCAAACTCATCAATACTCAATTGAACTCATTTCATTCAAGCGTTTTGAAGCATCCTTGCAGAGTTTACAATGAAGACGATGCCAAGCTCTTCTATGTCCCGTTCTATGGTGGTTTAGATGTCTTGAGATGGCACTTCAAAAATGTTTCTAGTGATGTCAAGGATAGTTTGGCTTTGGAACTGCTGAAGTGGCTTGAGAGACAGAGGCCATGGACTAAGAACTCAGGCGAGGATCACGTATTTGTCTTGGGTAAAATTTCAAGGGATTTTAGGAGAACTAGCGAGTCTGTCTGGGGTACGAGACTATTAGAGCTTGATAAAATGCAAACCCCCATTAAGCTCTTGATTGAACGGCAACCATGGCATGTCAACGACATTGGAATTCCACATCCAACTTACTTCCACCCTCATTCAGACGATGATATAATTGCATGGCAATTGAAAATTATTAGATCAAATCGCAAAGACCTTATCAGTTTTGCAGGGGCAGCAAGGCCAGATGCACAAGACAACATCAGGTCAATATTAATTGAACAATGCTCTTCAACTGGGAAAGGTAAATGCCAGTTTTTGAATTGCAGTTCTGGCATGTGTGATGAGCCCGAGTCGATCATAGAGCTTTTTATGGAATCTGTCTTCTGCCTGCAGCCACTAGGGGATACTACAACAAGAAAATCTCTGTTTCATTCACTTGTATCAGGTTGCATACCAGTTCTCTTTGATCCTTTCACAGCTTACTACCAGTATCCATGGCATTTACCTGAGGAACATGTTAAGTATTCTGTTTTTATAGACCAAAAAGAGGTGAAGCAAATGAATGCGAATGTGGTCGACAGGCTAACTAGTGTTTCGGCTATAGAGAGGGAAAATATGAGGAGGTACATAGTATATGAACTATTACCTGGATTGGTGTATGGGGATGCCAATGCTGAGCTTGAGAAGTTTCAGGATGCGTTCGCCATTACAATGAATAATCTGCTTGAAAGGGTTAACAGATTAGGATGAAGAATACAAGGATTGATTATATTCTTTCTTTTGCTTATTTCTGTGACATGCTGTAAAAAGTTTTTTTTTTTCTTTGGGGGATTAGAGTTCATAGACAATCTTTGACAATTACTTCAGTCAAAGAAAAAAAAAACTTGTAACGATCTTCCATTAACAGTTAAAGTGGATCAATATTCGATTTCACTTGAATCTACTTAAACATATGCTCAGTAAACCACAATGCATCCATCCATGTCCTGCTAAGCTTCTTCTGTCTTTGTCGTTCGCTTATATACTACGATTAGGAATTTCTATGTTGCAAATACTATCATGGTTTCATAATGTACTTCAAACTAGGCTGCATTACTTGACAATAACATAGTCTGTAGTTCAAGCTTCAAAATGACAAGCACAAGAGCTAACGACTACTAGTAGCCACAAGGAAAAACTAAAACAGAGAGTATTAAGAAGCTACGTCGCGATCAAAGCTTGGAGCTGGTTGTCCCCTTCTTCATTGTTGTCCAGCCGGATCCCATTTAAAATGGCTATAGTAACTGTTTAGGCCCCGAAGAGAAAACATTGCATTCCATAAAGGAATAGAAAAAATAAGATCTTTGATATCAGATGAAAGAATATAAAATACAGAAATTATTCCTTTTTCGTCGTTTTTCAATTAAACTCATATGGGCTGATATGGGCATCTTTCTGGATCCTTTCCCCGTATCCATCACTATCGTCACCTCTAATTGGATTTGTCTGGAATAGAACAGTGTGAACATTAATAAGTCCATACATTTGATTTGAATGTGTACGCATACAAGTTTTCACAGTGTTTGAAATGTATTATAGGATATACCCAACCGTATTATAGTGTTCCCGCTGTCCCATTCCAGAAAAACCCATTTCGAGAAGCCACAATAGTTACAGAATTCTTACCGATAAAAAACCAACGATTGCCGAATTCAAATTGTTTCATTACCGATTTGGAGATGCGAATATGAACCTTCGGATTCCGAATATAAGGCAATTCCATAGCCTACCTCGCCTCCCATGTCAGCATCTGAAACCAACGTCGCATGCCACTATGCCAGTTTTCACACCCCAAAGCCCTAAACGACAAGGAAATTTGGGATGTTACATAGCCAAAAACTTTTGAGTTTTGACTGCTTCGGATAGCAATGATGACATATCTTCTTATGCCAATGACCGCAACCGTCCATCACAAAAAAAAAAAAAAAAGATTTCGAACAGTGGCTCTTGGTTATTTGCCGCCCACGTGTTACTGTTTTAAGCTCCCACGTGTAACCGACTTCTTCACCAATGTATTATAGACCCAAACGGCAAACCTGCACACGGAATGAGGATACTATAAATTCGGGCTTATCTTCCTGTTCCATATCAATGCTTTCTTGTTCATCGCGAATCTTGTTAGGCAGAAGTATAAGAGTAGCTACACTTTCTGCTTCTCCTTACTTGTCAAAGCAGTTCTTACTCGATCTCAAGCATCCCCTCTTCCGCCCTTCTCAGATTTCATTGCATAGTGATCCAATTAAAGCGGGGTCTTCAAGCCTCTTGTCTTTGTCTTTCACTTTGAGAACAGATCACACAATGGCTAGCCAATCAAATACTGGTTCAATCCACGATTTCACTGTTAAAGTTAGTTCCTTTGACTTCTTGCATCATCTTGGACGAGTTTGATTATTATTATTTTGTTCTTTTTTGATCTGATCCGTTTGATTTTTAAATTGTTTATGACTTGAAATGTTCAAATCTTTCGTAGTTAGCGGTCCTTTGCTTTAATTTATGTCCCTTTTCTTGCAGGATGCCAGGGGAAATGATGTTAATCTCGGAGATTACAAGGGAAAGGTCCTTCTAATTGTCAATGTAGCCTCACAATGGTACTCCGCAACTTCTCATTTCTTTATCTAATTTAGTACCAAAGATGAAAACTTTATGTGAATTCAATTTCTTGCCTGATCATAAATCGTAATTATGTTAAACTATTAATTCATACTTCACAATGATCTCTACATCTAAGAGATTGTTTTTNCCGTTTGATTTTTAAATTGTTTATGACTTGAAATGTTCAAATCTTTCGTAGTTAGCGGTCCTTTGCTTTAATTTATGACCCTTTTCTTGCAGGATGCCAGGGGAAATGATGTTAATCTCGGAGATTACAGGGGAAAGGTCCTTCTAATTGTCAATGTAGCCTCACAATGGTACTCCGCAACTTCTCATTTCTTTATCTAATTTAGTACCAAAGATGAAAACTTTATGTGAATTCAATTTCTTGCCTGATCATAAATCGTAATTATGTTAAACTATTAATTCATACTCCACAATGATCTCTACATCTAAGAGATTGTTTTTAACTTTTAGCTTTATTCTTAGCTTTAACCTCTATATCATGCGATTTTAACCAGAACAGTTAGTCATACCGGATTAAGAGTGTGTATAGTTGGTCTTGAGCACTTAAAAGGGCTTGAGATGAATTACACCTCCTAATGGCTGATGCTAAGAGTTGGTTGCGCCTTTGCCCCTCTTCCCGTTGTAATATTGTATTCTTTCTGCATGTTTTAATGTTCAATGTTGGATGCAGTGGCTTGACTAATTCAAACTACACAGAGCTGAACCAGGTGTACGAGAAATACAAAAATCAAGGTTTGTTTTGTCATCTTTTCTTTACATTTTTTCTCATATTTCTTCTTTATTTGTTTTTTTTTTTGGTTGTCTTGTCTTTATTCTGTGTTGGCTTCCCTGCTCATACACTGACGCCAAAGGGGAAGACAACATATCAGTTGCCGTGTTGCGAACTCTTCCTGGTTTCTAAATCTAATTTACTTCCATTTTAAATTATCCTTAATCATCGTTATTTAATGACCTGGCTATATATATACATATGATGTCATATCTTCCCGTCTTATATCCCTATGCTTTTGAGGTCAAGCCTCCCCCTTTTTGCCTCTTCCTGTATGAATACTTGTTTCTCTGTGCAGGTCTGGAGATTCTGGCATTTCCATGCAATCAGTTTGGGGCACAGGAGCCTGGAACCAATGAACAGATCTTAGAGTTTGCTTGTACTCGCTTTAAAGCAGAGTATCCCATCTTTGACAAGGTAGAAGAAGTCTTTGTTCTCAATGGCTACGTTACAGATAGATATAACTTCTATTTTATGTGTGTATTTACCTAAATAGAATAAAAGTTATGATCTTGACATTAGCTTCATGAAAACAATGGTCAAGGCTGTAGCTAAAATCTTTTGCAAGTCCACATATGCTTTTTTTATGAGCCTCCAATCAAGCCTCTTACATATGTACTGAATGGGAGTTCTTGACTATTTTGTCCACAAATTGTTACTTTGGGCTTATCATTTTGTGAGAAACTTTGTTAAGTGGATTCTAGAATTTTAATCCCGTTATCTTGTAGAAATTCTTTTAACGCGTGCCCAGGTTTAGTTTGGATGTGGCTTAGGTGTGTAGTGAGCAATTTTACGGGAAAAAGGTGGCAACAGGCTATAGAAGAGAAAGTTGAAATCTTAAGGACTTTTCAATAGATTGTGGTAATCAGTTGGAATGTTACTGAAATGAAATAAGAAAGTTGAGCTAGCATTCGGGTCAGGCATCTGTAGAAAGTTTGCAAATTTGATTACTTTACATGATATTAACCTATCATGGTGTTGTTTTAATCGTCATCAAGATAGAACAAATATTTGATCTTCCTCCATGTGTACTTAACTCATGCTGCATGCTCTTAATATAGGTGGATGTGAATGGTGACAATGCTGCTCCACTGTACAAGTTTCTAAAATCAAGCAAAGGTGGACTCTTTGGGGATAATATCAAGTGGAACTTCTCCAAATTCCTTGTTGATAAGGATGGCAACGTTGTTGAACGTTATGCACCCACAACTTCCCCTCTTAGCATTGAGGTAAAATGATTTGTTTGATGACATCAATATTCTTGCCTTCACATACTTGAAATTTGCTACACTAATAGCGTGTTTCTCTTGCTATCATCTGCAGAAGGACATAAAGAAACTGCTGGGGGTCGCATGAATCGCTGAAGCTGTTACTAAATGAAACTTGGAATGCTATTATGAATAAGAATCGTATTGGGATAGTAGTATTGTTTCCTCCCTTTAACGTGTATGTACTGAATAAGTTTTCTGATGTACTTCTCAAATACTAGTCTGTCTTAATGAAAGTTGATATCTAATAAGACTAGTATTGTATAAAAGAGTACAGTTGTTTCAGCTTCGTTTGGGCATGTCCCCACAGGAGCTTGACGTGGTTATTCTTGCTGATTGTATGGCTATAGTCTTTTGGTTATTTCCTTTGTATTACCAAAGAAAGCTTTGTTGGGCGTGTGCATCTTGGTGCTTACCTCAATGGCTGATTTGTGGTCAAACATTGAGGTTCTTTCGCAAATTTGTATTTGAGGCACTGCCAATATGTGAGAGCATGTCTTAATGGGTGCTAAAACAATTGCATTTGATAAGTCTCATGCCGTGAAAGTGAAACACCAATAGAGCAATGTTGTTTCTACAAACAGCGTATCTATTTCATCATTAATTCGGATGACATAAAATGAAAATTGATCTTTACCGAAATTGAATCGATTTGAACTATAATTTAAATTTTATACCAATCTAAATGGCGTAAAGTGAGATAGGATACCTTACAGTAATGCTAGTTTCCACGTACATAAAAAGACACTTCTTTTCTGCCCTCTCTGGCTTAAGACGGTGACACAATTTAAAACTGTTTTAGTTGAAGAGGAAAGTGGGCCAGTGGGACTGGGGTCTATAGTCATTCATCAATACTCAATACCCTGCGCGTTTTACAGAAAACAGAGAATTAGAGAAGAAGGGGCACCTCCGGTCCAGTCCACCGGCACCGGGCAAACGCTAAATTTGTCTCAAAACAAAAGTCACAACTGATTGGTTCAGTTGAGTTTTGTTTTCTATAACTGCTCTTGCTCTGTTCTTGGTTTTGCATCGTAATCCGAGCAACCAAACGATGACAAGAGAACCACCCAAGGATCCAAAATCCGTGTACGATTTTGTTGTCAAGGTTGTTCCTTTTGTTTGATTTTGATGTACTTGATCTTTTTGTTTATTTATCTTAATTTGGAAGGCTCTGATCGGTTTTCGTGAAGCCGATGTTAAGGTCAGAAAGTCATTTGGATATGGTAGGAAACTTAGAGCTTGTCTTGCTCAGCACTATGCACGGAGAACGAACTTCACTTCCTATTTAGGTGCGAAGAAATCTAAGCGATTCTGCTTAGAGGGAGGGAGCTGAAGCCTCCTGTTAATACTTAAATAAGTCGCCGTTGAATTTAGCGTTCTATGCAGATATTCATGTTGCAAATAAACAAAGAAAACAGTAAATGGATGTTTGGGTGCATTAACTGACCAGTTTATGTTTATGAATGTTATTTATGTGGGTATTAGGAAAATAAGTATCATATCATGTGACTGATGTAATTTTGTTGCCATCTTTCCGTTCACTTGCAGGATGCTGAGGGCAATGACATTGATCTTAGCACTTACAAGGGGAAAGTCCTACTCATAGTCAATGTTGCTTCCAAATGGTATTCCTCTGTGCTTTACCTGTTCCTATATTCTTCCTGCTCTCGTTTTTCTGATTATGCCTTGTGTTATTTTCAAGCTATGATATCCAATCTTGTATGTCTTATATCCAGTTAGTAACTGTTCAGTAGCAACCTTCCTCACATTGGGAATTGGGATAGTTTTCCCTTTATATATGAACTATTCTATACATTGATTGATGTTGAGAATACTTATAGTTCTTGTTTATTATTTGGGATTGACACAGTGGCATGACCAACTCAAATTATACAGAGTTGAATCAATTATATGAGAAATATAAAGATAAAGGTTTGTTGTTTGATCCCTATACTTGTTTCATTATGTCTTTTCCCGACCATTATGGTCATAATTTTGACATAAGCATTGTGTAAGAAATCATATTGATCTCGCAAACTACAAATGCTGTTTAATTTAATATTGGAACTTATCAGTCAACTTATTGCTGATAAATTTTCTACACAATACCGGAACATATATATTGTCTCTTCTTCAATATATTTATCTACACAAATAACTGGGTTGGAAACCTTGATTAGGCCTGGAGATACTGGCATTTCCATGCAATCAATTTGGTGAAGAGGAACCTGGAAGCAATGATCAAATTACGCAGTTTGTCTGCACTCGCTTCAAATCAGAATTTCCCATCTTTGATAAGGTTTGTAGCTGATCTTGGGAAACTTACTTCTATTCACAATTCTTAGGCATTCCAATTCCAAGTGCTAAAAACTTTTTGTTTGTCTGTTTCCAAGCTAAACCCCCGCCCCAACAAAAAAAAAATAAAGGGTCCTGGGGCCTGCTTTAATCTGTACAACTGGGAACTCAAATCTTTGTTCAACTAGTTGTAGTTTATTGGATGATTAGTGATTGCTGCTATGCTGTTTTAATTTCTGCTACTCCCTTTGAAAACTCAGATATGGGATTTATAATATTCGTCTCCTTTGTTCTTGTACTAGATTGAAGTAAATGGTGACCATTCTATTCCGCTCTACAAGTTCTTGAAGTCAGGGAAATGGGGAATTTTTGGGGATGATATTCAGTGGAATTTCGCCAAGTTTCTAGTTGACAAGGATGGGGAAGTAGTAGATCGTTATTATCCCACGACTTCTCCACTTAGCCTTCAGGTAAAATCCAGTATTGTCTTTATGTAATTCCTAAATTAATATGGGTTATGCTGCCTTTGTTTATATTCTACAGTGAGGGAGATTTATTTATTCTTCCAAATTACGTAATTCTTAATGCATCTTTTATATATTGCAGCACGACATAAAGAAGCTACTGGGTATCTCATGAATGTAAGGATAGACGTCGTGAATGTACAGCATCTCGTGTGATCTTGCCTTTTTGTGTGTTGCCTTGTGAACTGGTCTAGTTGTGCATAAAGGTTTTGGCAAACTGGAAATTATGATGCTATAGAATGAGTACTTGGTGACCCCTGGCTGTTGTAATACTCCTGTAATTTATTTTCCATCCAAACAGTAGCTATAAACCAAGTATAAGTAACGATTTGGTTTAACATGTTTTTTCTGTTTTCTTTTTTTTTTTTATTTGCTTGACAATTTTTGGAATAAAGTACACAATCAATGCTCGCAAATGGGTGTTGCTGAGATGGATTTTCTTACTTTTTTTTTCCTTCTAATAAACGACACGTTTTTCCCATTTGTTAACTTAAGATGGCATTTGCACCCAGAGGTATAGTTGGTGACGCTGCCTAAACTCAACCAACTTAACCAAATCAAGTCATATACCATCACAATACTAAGCTGGTTCAACAGCTTCGTAGCTCTTGCAACACATGAAACAAACATTTGACGCGTTTCTGAAAGTACCTCAGCAATCAGCTGGACAATGTAAGAACTTCCGCCAGTCAAGATTTGAGTCCAGCTGATTAAGATGTAAAGCAAAATATATGATGTAACCAAGTTCATGAATGCCAAATCCGCGCTTTGTCAACCGGGCAACTGGAGAAAAGGCACTTTTAAAAGTGAAACCTCGAAAATGCTATCTGTGTTCATCTTACCAGACATTTTTGCACAAGTCAAGATTGTTACTTAACCCTGAAATGATCGATTGGTTACAGCATGTTAGCGCGAACTTGTCACCCATCAATGGGATAACAGCAGAGTTACAAAGTTACAATGCTCGCAAATTTAGTTCATTTACAACAGATATATACAAAACTGCAATGCGTCTATGAAAATAAATTTTCATCCACGCGTCAAGTCAATACCAGTGTGTGTGCGTGATCCAGGCCAAATACCTGTTGCAGAAGGAGTGTAATTTTGGGAGGGTGGAGCACTGGCTGGAGTAGGTAACTTATCAACATGCTGTGGCTCAGAACTGTCTTCATCTTTGGGAGCCGTCACTTGCTTAGTCTTCATCTTAGAGCCTCCGTGTACAAAACTGCACACAACCACCTGCAACAAGTAATACCTCTCATTATGCAAAGGTGCTTGCTTCTTATCTGCTGCAATTTTGTTATTGTTGTTTTTGTTTGGTTTCAATGTGAAGCCTCTTGAGATGCACAAGAATGTAAAGCAATATCTAAAATCCCTAAACACCCCACCCAACAATATGCTAAACAAAGAAATAATAGATGTATATAATGCAAGGAAACCGAGCATGCAAAATATCATTGGAAAGCCACACCAAGCCTTACTAGCATCCGTATGATTGCAATTCCACTTCCCTAAGAACATCTTTTAGTTGCTTTAACTTGTCTTTCCATCATAGCAGTATGAATAAGCAAGAAAAAAAGATAAGACTATCCAGGAATAGAAGGCTACAGCTCCTAGGGCAATTAAGGACTACCTGTACTGGGCTTGCAGCAATAAGCACAGCAACACCACCACCAATAACATGACCATCAGGACTAGAAAGGGAAACACTCACACCACCTGTTCTATCGCGTGGTCCACCATCCTCAGAAACCAAATAGGAACCAGACAAGCATAATATTTGGAATCGGCCCTGCAAAGGCTAAAAAAATAAATAAGTTCCTTAATGCATGTGGAAGAAGAGGTAGAAAGAAATAAGCTTCTTAATGTGCCATAAAAACAAACTTCTAAGCAGTTAAAAGCAATAGCAGTAAACTACGCTAATTTGAACACTGCAACCAGCTGGATTTTAATACCAATTGCCAAAATGAACTGCATCAACCTTCTCTTTTGCATACTTCTCACTTGTTTTAGCAATAAGAAAATGACAGCTACATGCAAATTTCTATCACAGAAGGTACAACTACAGTACATTATAATCATAACATAAAAAACAAAATAAAACTGCAATAACTACAACACCACCCTCCTCCCCAAAAAGAAAAGGAGAAAGCATATGAAGACCAACTGAACACATTTATCCCATGGAGTTAGGAATAAGACCATATAGGAATGAATTATGTTCGGGTCTTCCATGTTTCTACATGAGGTGCCTTCGTGTTAAGGAAAGGAAGAGTTTACAAGGCATACATTCCTGAGATTCACAACCAATGTCTCAACACTTGTAGGCCACAAAGGAGGAGAAAGAATAAGCAGTATGGTTTAGTCCTTTAACCTCATAAGTGACACTGACACCAGTAGAAGCAGGCTGTCGCAGTGTAACTGAAGAAACTGTTCCAGTGCCTGACAAGATGCACAGTGCCCTTGGTCTTTGCTGTGATAATGACAATAACTTTGCTACAATGTCCTGAAACAAAGGAAACCTGTCATTTAAGGAACTTTCAAATTATTGTACATTAATAAGCAACAATCAACATCCAAATTATTGTGCAAAAATAAGCAAAATTCCAGAAGGTCTCCATCATGAATAAAATAATTATACTTAAAATATTTGAAAACCATAATTGAAATTCAATGCTTCCATCAAGTAACATGAGTACTGCATGCAATTTTTAACCATGTTTATGTGTGTTACTGACCATGTTCTCCAATTTATATTGTGTTGACCAACCCAGTCTATGTTCCATCCACATGTGCATCCTGTGATTTCCATTTATGTAAACAATCCATGCGACATCTATGTTATGATTGGTGAAGTACCATGTTATTTATCTGGAATAGAAATGGTGAACCACATTTGAGTGCCATGGAAATATTTTTCTCTCCAATTGTACATTGACCACAACTTCTCTCAAGTCTTTAAGCAACATTTCTGAGTTGGGTAAGTAATGATTTTATTTTTTCTTTGTTGATATCAACAGTGATTTTGGTGCCCATACACCAATCCATCAAGCATTGCCCACACGAGCAAAACAATATTTAGGATAAACGTATTCTTTTGCTGAAATATACCATCAGAATTGAAAGAAAAGAACAAAACGTGTACTAAATACAAAAATACATCAAAATTTATATCCATTATGAACTTGAAGTATATAACTACCTCTCCTACTCCAACAGTGATAACATGAGGTGCAAAAGCCAGTCCTGCTGAATTGTTCATCCATTCACCTAGGAAGAGAGAAATAAAAATGTCAAAACCCCACACTACACAACACAATAGAGAGAAAGAACAAAAAAAAAAGAGGGGGGTGGGGGTTTCAATAGAAAGAGATGGGATTGTCTGAAGTAGAATTGACCTGGCACAGGCTAACCACCAACAGTAAAAAGAATAACAGCAAAGAATAGATTGTTTTATAAATTACAAAAAAAAACACTAAAAATAAAAGCAATGTATGTTAATGTATTTAAATATAAAATTACAAGATAAGAGAACACCCTTTTTCTTTAAATTCATTAAAAAATTTATAAAAAGTAGAAACAGTAAACCAGAAGCTAAAGTGGATATTAAGAAATTTTAATGGCTATCGACTCCTGCATTGAGATCAAAACACCAATGTGTGACAACAAAAGTGTTGCTGAAGAGACTACATTCAGAAAACATCAACCACGTCGTAAATAGAATGAACAACAAATGACAATTCGCAGAGAGACAAAATATACCTAGGGTCGCTAACTGTTGCTTCCTTCCACTCCCAGGTGGGCGCCCTCTACCCCGTTTGTTGGATGGTGTGCTTGAACCTGGAGTAGAATTAGCATTGGTGGACATTGGAGACAGTCCCAAAGAAACTGGTCCATCAGGACCGTATTTACGGGGCCTTCCTCTTTTCTTTTTCACAGGCTCGCTTGAAGGTACTCCGGGAGTGGCACCCATGCTAATGCCATGACTAAAATTGGCACGTGGAGGCTCCACCGAAAATGTAGAGCCAACGGAGCCACCCCGGATATTTGACTGAGCCGGAACGCCAGCGTTGGACAGAGGTCTGAATCCAGGGGGTGACTGGAAACCCCCTACTTGTGTTCCAGAGCCAGACCCAGCAATTCCTCCTCTATGTATGTAATATGAAGCAGAGCCACCAGAGAATGCCATAGCTTCTCTCCCATCCATGCATTTACTAAGAGATTTGTGACAAAGACACTGACTTTCTGCTACCTGTGTGTTTCAAAGCCTCCTCAACCCCAAATCTTCTAGCAGAGCCAAACTGAGCCAAACTTGTCAAACTACCAACCAGCTAAAAATGCCAAAACAGGGGTTTTGCCAGGGTTTCTCCTAATGGTCAAAAACAAAAAGGCTTTGAATGATAAAAAGATTTAATTTTTAACTCAAAAGGAGCGAAAAAAGAAAGAGATCTAAAACCCAGTAGCCCCAGATATTCAATTGACAAACTCAAAGATTTGGTCAAGTGTTTGATAAAACAAGGGTTTTGCAAGGGTTTTGTGTTGGTAGAGAAATCTAAGAACCCCGGAAAAGATATGATACACCAGCCCAGTAAAACGAAAGAAGAAAATGATCTAAGAGCTCAAACAGTGTCACCATTAAAAACCCATGACAGAGCCAACTGAGTTAAAAAAAAATGTAGAAAAATCGGAAGCTCAGATTTAACAGAGAAAACACAAGCTCGCAAGCTAGCAGTTATCAAATCGCGCCTGAACACATTAAAAAAACAAAACCCTAGATTTGAAATCTAGGGTTTTGATAGAAGAATGCAGGAGGTGGAAAAGGAGAAACAAAAGAAGGAAAAGACAAAGAGTGAGAGTTGGGACTTGAGAAGGAAAAACTAATAAAAAATATGAGCTTTTGAATTAAAGTGCTCTAGTGTGTGAAAGAGATGGCTGTATATTGAGTAAAAGAGCCTTTGTTTATTGTTTGTATAGTAGTCAGGCGGGGCTGGTGGAAGTATCTGACTAAGAAGGCAAAGAAATAAAAGGTGAACATAACAACAAAAGAAGACTATGAGAAGTGAGAACGGCAGACCGCAGACGAGTGGTGTTGGAGGGACACTATGGCCTACCAAAGTACCAAACCCAGATGTCCTTTTCATATTGCCAATTCTTAGGGCAGGGAGCCCTTTGCTTTTACTCTCTGTACTAGTTTAAGTGTAACTAGTGTTTAGTATTACCACTTACCCCTACCCTCCTTTCACTCTCTTTTGCTCTTCCTTGCAGCAATCATGAGATTATTTGACAAAATCTCCCCTTCTTTCTTTTTCTCGGCTAATTCATTTAAAAAATTCAGAACTGGTTTTGAAATTGTATGGCTCCAATTAGACGGAGAAAAAAAAAAGAACTGAGCTGTTTAGTTGGTAATATCAGGAGGCAGCAGAGAAGAAAAAATAGCTCCTATTGTAGTAACTACTAGTTATTTGGCTTAACTTTAATGTCAATATAAAAACAAGAAGACACATTGGAAGTTGCATGTCTTTGATTAAGTATGGGAACTATCTCGTTAGATTCATTAGAATTTGACTCAACAGTAATAACTTTACACAAACACACTCTAAAATAGTATTTATAAACTATTTTTCAAATAACTTTTAATACGATTTTCTAACTTTTTTTTGTTAAGTTGTTTTCCCTAAACTGAACCGAAAATTAGAATACGCTTTTGTTTGAATCATATTATCGTACTTTTTGTTTTGTTTTGTTTGCTTTATAAACCAGAAAGAACAAAAACTTCACCATGGAGAAAAGAAGAACGGACCCGAGGTTCCTGTCTAGTCTCTTGCATTCTCCAATCCACATGAAACGATGCTTGTGCACATTTCTCTAGTATCTTGTAGGATATCACTCAAATAATTTAACTCTTTGGATTTAATTTCTCAGGAGTACTAGTGTGATTAAAGTGTAGGATGAATGAGTTTCAATAAAATACAAGTCACTAGGGAGTAATTTATAAATTATAAAAGACTTGTTCTCTTATTTTTTTTTAAATGAACAGTAACCAAAGCCGAAGAGAACCTTCTTGCTACAGGACGACCAAGTTATCTTTAGTTTACTTCCTGATTTCTGTCTCTGTACTTCAATGCGGATTCGAGGGGAACTACGAACTAGTGTACCATGTTCCATATAACTCTACTCTCTCTCTGTTGCTTAGTTAATTTATTTCACTTTCAAGAAACTGGATGTGCACCCAAAAATAAAAAATTATTCCTATGGCTTTTCTATTTCTTTTTTTAAGTTTAACTTGTCAAGGGGCAAAAGGAACCTGCCATAAGATTAAGTCCACAACACTAGATATTAAAAACGATAATAAATCCCGACAAAAAGACAAAATAGTTCATATTTAATACACCATCAATTTATGGGATTGTTTTACACTACTCATATTTTCATATAACTTTTTGATCGAACAGATCAAGAATTTGTTTTTATAGAAAGAAAAAAAAGAAAAAGGAATTCAAACGATTGACCTGCTCCTTGACATCCTTAACAGCAAAATCATTTCGAGTAAAGTCGTTATTAGATGACTTATAAACAGATTTGGAAAAGGAGTTATGGAAAGTACAATTACCGAGTTGTCAGCCACCTCCTTGGAATCAAAGATTCCTTGAGCAATTCATAACTCTCGTGAAACCTTTTTCACCACGTAAGGGGTTGTAACCTAAGCACCTAAACCGTGATCAGATTTGCAAATTAGAGAACAAATTGTTTCAATTATGCAANTGTACCATGTTCCATATAACTCTACTCTCTCTCTGTTGCTTAGTTAATTTATTTCACTTGCAAGAAACTGGATGTGCACCCAAAAATAAAAAATTATTCCTATGGCTTTTCTATTTCTTTTTTTAAGTTTAACTTGTCAAGGGGCAAAAGGAACCTGCCATAAGATTAGGTCCACAACACTCGATATTAAAAACGATAATAAATCCCGACAAAAAGACAAAATAGTTCATATTTAATACACCATCAATTTATGGGATTGTTTTACACTATTCATATTTTCATATAACTTTTTGATCGAACAGATCAAGAATTTGTTTTTATAGAAAGAAAAAAAAGAAAAAGGAATTCAAACGATTGACCTGCTCCTTGACATCCTTAACAGCAAAATCATTTCGAGTAAAGTCGTTATTAGATGACTTATAAACAGATTTGGAAAAGGAGTTATGGAAAGTACAATTACCGAGTTGTCAGCCACCTCCTTGGAATCAAAGATTCCTTGAGCAATTCATAACTCTCGTGAAACCTTTTTCACCACGTAAGGGGTTGTAACCTAAGCGCCTAAACCGTGATCAGATTTGCAAATTAGAGAACAAATTGTTTCAATTATGCAATAAATAATTGGATTATAGGAAATACGAGCTGCAGTATCAACCAGTCTCTCTCCTTGCATTCATAAGTTTCCAGAAGTGGCTTCTCACGTATGCCTCTTCCTGTAGAAATGCACTCGCTTACATATACATCCAAGAGAAAAAATGAAAACACATAAAAGTAACAAAAGAGAAAAGAAAAATGCCATCCTAGGAAGAGACTAGTTTTGAGCAGTCTTCAGGGCCACAAAAACAGTCACGTAAAATTCATTTCTCTCACAATAAAGGTTTCAACTAGTATGCACCAACATAAAAACTTATTTTATACACTTCCCCTGCATCTGTATAACAACAGCGAACACTTGCATTATTTGGAGAGTTCTTACTCTGTTGGTTCCGACTTCATCTTTTTGTTAACATGATCCAGGTATCCCTAGAAAATACCAATAAATGAGTTAGATGTCAACCTACCAACATAAATTGCTTTTCCAAACAGCTTGATATACAATCTAGAGTGTCAATAACTAAAAAATAATCGATTTTTAGAAAGGAAAAAAAGGGTAAATTTTAACATTTTAGTCCCTAGTACTTTCTTTTTTGGGTTGCTTTAATCCAAGTCTCATGGTATCCCCGTGGTAAACTGCTAAAGAAATAAATCTTTCCTACTTGGAACAAAAATCGTCCCTTCATTCAATGACATACAGGAATACAATCTCAAATGTGCTCTCAGTAGGATTCCAAATCAAGACATTGTCTTTTCCATGCTAAGCAACATGTCAAAAGAAGTATAGCAGGCTAACAATCTAAATAGATGTCAAGGAGCAGATTAAAGAACATTACCTGAAGTATTCCAACAGCAGCAAACTTATCAAGTATAGTCTTGTAATGAACTGGATGCAACTGCAAATGCTTTAAATACAATTCCTCATTCTGCTAACACAGTTTAGGTTCAGAATTTTGCTCACTTTTTTAATAAGGAGGGTATAAAGAGAGGCAGAAGTAAGTTGAAGTTCATGCATTTTCAAAATTTCAAAGGGCATAATATAAACTGAAAACATTATAGTTTGTTTCATTTGACTTGGATAGGCATTGGTTGGGTCCAACAAGTTCTCATAAAATTAACAATACTTGTTTCACAAGCATAGACATTTGATTCTTTACATAAAGACAGTCAGCCATCAACAAAGAGGCTAAGAACTCTATGCTCATGTCAAAAATATCATAATTTAGACAGATGGTAATTCCTTTAGTTTGACAATAGAAATTATGTGGATTCACCTTTGATGTGAAGCGCTCACTCCAATATGTATACTGTAAACCTTGAAGCTTTCCAGTTTTACAAAGGTCATCAATGAAAACTTTCACTTGTATAGCCTGGTGAAAAGTAGAAATAAATTATGATTAGAGGAAGAAAGATGATCTATATAGCACATGGATGGCTCAAGGGATGAAACACACATCAGGAGAAACCCGCAGTCTATCATAAGGGTAACCGACAATGAAGCCCTTCAAAGAAAGTTCAGAGATCTGCATACACACAGCAGAAGATGTTATGGCATTATCTGATATCATTACAGTTCAAAAATGTACACAATTTTATATATGATCTGAAATATATCATACAATAAGGATGTATGTTATTCCACTAGTTTTTCTTAAATGACTATGATGAATTAAAAGGAGAATAAGGGTCAACTAACATTAAAAGGAAACAGGTTGCATGTGAAATGTTAATGGTTGCTCACTTCATAGCATAATGTAGTGCCTACATCAGGAGAAGCCAAGCTATATCATAAACATAATATCTATGATGAGGGATGAGAAATAATATGCAAGGTGACATATCATGGCTAGAGGGAAAATTAAGCATTTTGAAATTGAAAATATGCAAAACATAAAGAGTAGGCAAAGGTCCTTGCATGCTTCAAGGATGGAAACCCCAAGCTTCATTTGAAAAATGAGAGAGTTTTGTCACAAGAAGAACCCTAAAACAATGATTATGTTTTGTGTCCCAATTCTAAAAAATTCCACGAGTGAATCTCGCAACATGAGAGCACAATAGGTGGTCCAATGACAAAGGAGTACTTCACTCTGATGGAAATGAATTCAAGCATTGACATGCAAAGCATCATGATTTCAATGGTAAACCATCACTCAGTCCTGATTATTCCTTTCAATGTGCAGCTGTAAGTTATAACAGTCCAAAGAGGTAAAGAAACATTCTATAACGGTATCACTAACAACAGAGCTGAGCATATATACAAACATAGACATGACTAATGAAAATTTTCACGTTTTACAAATACAATCATGAGAAAGAGTTAAGAAACCGAAAAAGTAATAAAAACAGAAAAGTTTCACTTCTTACAAATACAGATAATAACCCTGGCGGTGATATTGTTCAATTCTTTGAATGCCTGGCTACTTGCATATAATTAAAAAAAAGAGCCTTAACTAAGACATGTTTAACATGTTTAGGAAATTTCAAAAAAAAAAAAAGCGATTTATATTTGGAAGCAAGAGACATGACAAACTTACCAGATTCTCAAAATCAGAGGCCATTAAATCAATATTTGTCTTCGTTCTGACCAAAACACTGGCATTGAAAATAGAGCATGCTATTCAGAGAAAATATGGTCAAAGTACAAAGGAAAACTTACTGTAAAGAAAGCAAACAAGAAAATGGATTACTGTCAGGGCCATAAGTATGAAACACAAGGCAAGTGTACTAGAAGAAAAAGAGTGCTAACTTTTAAAGCTGATTCAAGTCTTAATTAAGTGAGGCTCATAATGTAGGAAACAAAAAGTCACCTACTACTACTTTATCTGCAGGTGAAGGTCAAAAAAGAAGGGCAGAATGTCATGAAGTGATATTTCTCAGGTTAAAATTAAATGCGTAATATCTATTCTATTAGTTAATTTTGGTAATGATTGTAAAGGAAGGGCGATTTTCAACCTGTAAAGAGTGAAGTGTTCAAAATTGTGGTGGTGGAGACTATTCGGTACTAGTAGTAACGCAGGGGGATGCTTGTTGTGGGACAGCAGTAGCAGACTAATGATGGTCAAGGTGGTTCCAGAGTTTGAGGTGCAGGTGAGTGGGTCAAATATGTTTTATGACTTTATCCTTTCAAACTTCGTTTGTTTTTTTTTAATTTCCTTTATCCCCATAAGGATAACCTTACTTTAGCATATAAATGTAAAATGATAACCTAGTTAAATATACTTCACTCACCAAAGTTGAGGGCAAATCAATACTATCAAACAAATTTCTGAATCAGAGAATATTAAACTAAGTTCAACCTCAGAACAATTAAATAAAACCGGTTTTTGATGCTTACATATTTCGTATGACCACCAAGAACACATGCAAGTTACAGATTTTGTAATTCATCAAACATCATAAAGTAGGTATTCATAGCATTATTCCAACCAAGAGGCAAGGGCATGGGAAGCTTGCTACCTGAGAGGTGAAGCAATTTTCTTCTTAAAGTCCGAAACAGCTAGACCAACATATTTATCACCAACATCCAAACCAAGCAACCTTCCTTGCTCCGGTGCATTTGTCTTTAGCAAATCACGAAATAATCTAAACGGCTGCACGTACCTCATCTACCTACTATAATCCAAACAATGAAAAACTTCAGCTACGGGTTTCGTATATCCACATCGAAACAGGCATTGAGTGGGCACCATTAGTCTTTCCATTAATATATGAGAATATGTAAAGAGAATGACATAACAGAGCTAATATGGCAGTTTCACTGCAGTGCAGACACACAACTCGTACAGATAAATATAGGCCCAAATTGGAAGGGTACATAATATGAATCTGTGCAGAGATTCCGCCCAAGAGCATGGAAGTATCAGAGAAGCACCGATACATATTATCTTTTCTTTTTTAGTTTTTTTTTTTTTTTCTCTGAAATCTGGGTTACGACTGGGACGGAAGAGCAACACCAGAAAAAGAAAGCAGAAAACTAACCAACCAAATTAGTGAATAATATTTGAGGGAGGAATTCAATCTCTTTTGTCCGCAAAACAAACTTTCCCTGGCAATGCAAGAATTGAACTAGCTGTGCATGTGCTACTGCTGGGAATCGAATTTCCAGGAATGTTAGAAAGGTTCCATTGCAATGCTCCACAAAGCCCTCCTCCTTGCCTTGCTTCCATAGTACGGTTAAATTTTTGGTTTTGGTTAACGGACTTGTGGGTTTGTCAAGTTTGGTCCATGGCCCAGTCATTCTTGGTTTTGGTTTATGGGCTTGTGGGTTTATCAAGTCTGGTTCGTATATTATTTGATTTGTTTGAATCAAAAATTAAGAGACAGAGAGAGAAACCGTATGGACACCTACATTTCTTGCCGAAGGGAGAGAGATATAGAGATTGAACCTTGGAGCCATTAGTAACCTACAAGAGGAATATGAACGCAGATGAATATTGGGGAGGCTTATTGCATTGGGTGTTATTTAAACCCTTGAGGGTACACACCTGAAAACTTGGGGTATGTTTGATTTATGTTTTTAAAAATTATTTTTTGTTTTTTAAAATAATAAAATAAAAAATTTGTTTGATAAGGCTGTTTTGAAAAATATATTTTAAAAATTTGTTCTCACAAAATTATTTTAAAAATAAAAAAACAAAAATAAAAGAGGATTATTTTTAAAATTATTTTAAAAAAATAAAGATAAAAACACTTTCAAACATATCCTTAAATTTTAAAATATTCTCACTGATTCGCTTTAAATATGAGAAGATGCCTTTGTGATAGCATGAATTTAGGAATCAAATTAACATTTAAATTAATACCGAAATATTACACAAAAAAAAATTAAAACATAATTTTAAGGAAATTTTTTATATAAATATAATATATTATATCTCATAAAAATAATTAATGTATAAATAATATATGTATAAATAAATTATTTTTAAATTTATTTAACAGAATAAAATAAAGAATAAAACTTAAATAAAATTTCATAAGTGTTATGGTATTGTTCTCTAATTAAAATATAATATTTATATTATTTTTTACACATTAATGTCACCTCAATTTACCTCTTATGTAACAGTGTTACTTGTCGTCTCCCTTCTTCCTCTTATCTTCCTCTTGCTGGTCCTGCTACTGCTTCTACTTTGATCTCTTGATAAAAAGGTCAACACAAGATACAAGATTAATCAGATTGAGAGATAATGAACGCAAAGACAGACTCGGAGGTGACAAACTTGGATGCTTCATCTCCAGCTATATCTCCTCGCCGCCCCATTTACTACGTTCAGAGCCCTTCCAGAGACTCTCACGATGGCGAGAAGACTGCGATGTCGTTCCACTCCACGCCGGTCCTCAGCTCCATGAGATCTCCTCCTCATTCTCACTCTCACTCCTCCCTTGGCCACCACTCTCGTGAATCTTCCTCCACTAGATTATCTGGATCTCTTAAACCCGGATCCCAGAAGATCTCCCCCAACGATGCCGCTCGTGGTGGTGGCCACCGCAAGGGTCAGAAGTCATGAAAGGGATGTGATGTTATTGAAGAAAAAGTCCTTCTCGAATCTGAAGAGCAGCGCAAAAGCCT
The DNA here is from genome assembly GCA_003255065.1 of Cercis canadensis. NCBI lineage: Eukaryota > Viridiplantae > Streptophyta > Magnoliopsida > Fabales > Fabaceae > Cercis > Cercis canadensis. The sequence goes on from QAOA01006931.1 coordinate 1,145,086, forward strand.
TCCTCGTAGCTGTTATTTCCTCGCTTTTGTTCTTAGGGAAGAAAAAATAACAAATAACGGTAAATTGAAATGGCACTAATATATAAAAAATAATACACATATTATATTTTAATAAAAAACGTTTTAATAAAAAACAGCATAATCAATATTTATAAAATGTTATCTAAATTTTGTTTTAAAATAAATTATATTTTATATTTAATAATATATAAAATTATATTTTAATATTAAATACTTATTTTTTCAGTATAATCTAATATATTTATATAGTATCATAAAAACCTCATAATTATAATTATAAATCAGTTGTCAAAAAACCATAATTATAATTATAATTTAAAAATAAAAAATTACAATTTACAAGAAAGGGCATAAAAAAATATGCTCACGATATCCTTTGGGCTTTGGCTAACCATAACCTTTTCAATTAATGGAAATATGTAATCTAAAGCCCAAAAAAGAATATTAGAAAATCGATAATCCGTAACATTAGCCAATTAGCTTAGTCTCCAAATTTTCCTGAAAATAGATCGATTAAAAACACACTAGCAATAGTAGTGATTAATTGCTAATTAGTTTGGTTATGGCTTCATAAGCAAGACATCAAATCATATTAATTGGATGGAATGAAAATGCTCAAGGCTTTATTTCATTTCTCCTTGCAAGTATATGCCTAAAATCTCACATGAAGCTAGATGGCTACCATTGATGAAGAATGAAAATTTTCTCATATTGAGATGGAAGAAAAATGGCTGAGACGACGCCATAAGAATCAATTGAATCAATTTAATGACTGATGAACTATCTACTATTCATACTTACTAATTATCGTTGTATACATATAAATGGAGAAAGACTTCCAAGATCAACACGTTTCTTAGCTGCTCTCCTGAAAGGCTTTCGATTTCGCCACCACAGACATTCAATCCCGCTGGAATACCTAAAATTACTATTTTGATCCTTGGGAGGCACAAACATATTCTGAGTGAGACTGGGCGAATCTCTCTTTTGTATCTTTCTTGGTTTTGTGTGCCTTGGAGAAGGAGTTTTAGGCTCCTCAAATTTAGCACTAGTTAACCTGCAAAGCATAAATAGATAGAACAAATCATTCAGATGTTGATTAATCAACCAAAATCACGAATGGGGAATAATACATAGAATTATGAAAAGGCAGTTGGAAGAATTGCTGGACGGCATTGACCAGTACACTACAGCATAAACAAGGTAAACATAGAGAAAACAGTATTCCCAGTCAAAAACATTAAAAACGGGTTCAAAGAAATCATTGTTTATGGATCCAAAACATTTTCCAATTTCCTCTGACAATGTCATTGGTTGTTTTCTGCAGGTGAACTAGACATTAATTATATATCTTTGGAAATCTTGGCTAAAAAGCAATATCTTGTAAACCTCAAAGCAAAACATATTTCCTCTCGGATCACGGGCAATCATCCAAAACACATTCCTTCCCGGAGGCAAATTAAAGTGCATGCAAGTGAAAGTAAACTGACCTCTCATGGTCAAGCGATGTTGTAGACAATACTTCTGTACATGGGTTACATGCAGGACAGATGTATGCCTCTAGTGTGTATGGTAATTTCATGCAATCAAAGTGATACCACTCCTCACATTGATCGCAGGCAATCATCCTTCCCGGATCAAAGGGCTTTCGGCAGATGCAATAAAGCATACTTCGAGTTTTTAATATCTGTAAACATAAAGCACTTGTTGATTAACCTCATGCCAAAGACATGATGGCATATACTAAATACAAATGAGAATCTCTTACCATGAGTTCCTCGTGTATATCAACAGGCAAGTTTTCACCTTCTACAATAAGTTCAAAAACTTTATCTAAGCTGAGTGCCCCAGAATCAATTGCAACCTGTCCATGATGAACATAAAAAAAATTGCACTGAGAGACAGACAGAGAAAAGCGTGTGGAAGGCAGAAATGACATGAACAAAATTTTGAACCTTCTTTGCTAGTTCTGCCCACTGCAAACCAATGCAATTCACTTTTGTAAGTTTCAGCATATAGTGATCTTCAGGTGGTATTTCCATAGCCAGTCCCTGCCATGTATTTTGACTATTTAGCAAGCACACAATTATCTTTTGGTTGGGGTGGCTTGGGGGAGGGAGTGTAGCAAGAGTTTGAAATGTGTAGTCACATGCAGGGTCTTAATTACATATATTTTCAAGCCTCGGCATTATTTTCTTTTTAATTCTAGATATTGAATATTTAGCAACAACTAATTTAATAGAGGACAAATGGAAAAGGAGAAAAATGAATTAATTTCTGGAATATTAAGTAAATAAGTGGCCTTGTTATCCTGCTCATAAAAGAAGCCCAAATAAATATAAACCTAAAGTGCCAACGGCATATACCTCTTTCAGATGCTTCTGCATCTGCTGGATAGAGGGCTTTTGTGGACCATTTAGCAATTCATTGACTTGAATTTTCCACAAATGTCTCGCTAAAGCCAGCTCAAGGTCACAATTATCATGCTGATCAGAGACACCTGCCACTTCAATGGCCTGTAGAAGAAAGCCTCAATAAATCCCAGTTGCAATTACTTTGTGTTCTAGGTATGTGAAACGAGAAATACAAAACCATAGCAGACAAAGAGAGATGCAGATCCCAAGAATAAATACAACATTTCAAGTACAAAATTAAATAACATGCCTTTATAGCAATGGTCAATTTTTCAGAGATGGTACTAAAATCTTTGTCCACGTTAGCTGATGCAAGATCCACTATTTCTCTCAAGCAAGATTTGCATGCATGGGCTCGCTCAACAAGTAGGCTTAGAACATCTCTTTCAGCAATCCTGTGTATACAAATATACACCGAACAAATCAATTAAAATTTATATTGATAATCACAAATCCACTATAAGAAAGTGCTTCAGTCTTAACTAAAGAACACCAGCACTTTCAACCATCCATGCATATTTAGCTAAAATTTACTTTCCCAAATCCAAAGTATATATTCTAAGTTGAGGCACAAAAGAAAATTTAAAAAGGTCAACTTCACATGGTGCAAATGAGGATTTATATTGACATTACCATACACGAAAGCTTTCAGTATCAGATAGAAGTTCATGAAGAGTTTTCAGGTCAGCACAATTCCCCCCAAACCTCTGCATGAAGGAAAAGAAAAGCAGGATAAATATAGAAACTTCTGACATAATGACTAATACTAAAAGGATAGAAAAGCATACCAGGGGGCCACCTCCATTCTGATAATTTAATTCATTCTTCAAAATTTGACAATAAGGGCACTTATAATCTTCATGATCTCTATCTACTGCACTTGCCCCAATGCACCGCAAATGATAGCTGTCCATATGAAAGATATTGATCCAGACGACAAATGGATCAACGTATGTCATCCAAAAATGATGAAAGAAAAACAACAAAATCTTTTCAGACTGATTAATGACTTAATGTTAATTATTTCCTTAATAAGAGGGTTGAAGACTCCAAAGAGTAGGAATTCAATCTTCAATTATTCCTTCCCAGCTCAAGTCATGATTAAGAAATTTGAAGAAACCACCTATTGTGAAGAAGATTATATACTACTGACCATGGTTAAACTTTGAGAGTAGGATTGGATAAGTACATCATCTGTAACAAGGCACCAAATACTTACCAGTCCTTACAAGTCAAACAAGTAAGAAACTCCTGATCTTCAAAATCAGTAAAGCAGCAGATGCACAAGTTTCTATCTTTCCAGTCTTGCAACTTGCCATATATGAACAATGATCTATCTAGAGTCTGTTTTATCTGAAAAATATAAAGAAAGGTTTTAACTACATGTCATAGATAAATTTGTCAAAAAAATGAAATCAAAATATAATAGAAATTAAAACCTTCTGCAGAGCATCAAGCAGTGAATTCTTCTCTTGGACCAAAGCCCCTACACTATCCATGCAGCGTTTCTTCCAATTCTCCACCTTTTCAACTTCAGATACAATCAAATTCAGTTCTGAGCAACTAAAGGCAACCGTCTCTCCAAGTTCCTGAATGTGATAAAATCATGTCAATGTTATCCAAGTGAATGGGTGATATATCAAGGCCATACTGAGATCTTAACATTGAAGTATAAAACAAAAATAGCATGCAATGGCTTCTTTAAAGTCAAAAAGGAAACCAGGGCTATGTTATGCAATAAAAATCAATCTTTGTCAAGTAAAAACATCGACAAGGCCACCAACTGATACATCTGAAACGTACCTTGAGCTGCAATATTGATGACCAAGATCGTTCCCTATAATTTAGATGAAGAAATTGTTCCACCTGTTCTTGCCACAACCTACAGCAGAAATAATATTCAATCATGTAATTCGATGTAAAGCACTAGAATTTGACAATTGAAAAGACACACCCTTCACCCACAAGGGCAACAATGTTGTGCACTAAACATCATATTCTTGCCCAAGATGGTTTACACAGGAAAAAGTATATAATATAAAAATAATGTGAAAACATACAAGTAGACAATCAGTTTGAGAACACTTAGATGATAATCAAAACAAAATGAATTCTGATATTTATAAAACAGTGCCACCCAAAGAAAGCATTCGATGGTGCAAAAACTAAGATACCCAGAAATTTAATTTAAATCCTTTGAGAAGACCATACTTGCAATAAATGAGATATAAAACACGCAAAAAGAAAGGATGAATTGCAGTTAACAAGAATGAAAACAGATTCTAGATCTTAGAACCAACAAGGAAGGCTTACTTATGTTTTCCGATGGCTTCTTCAAGTTGACAGATTACCACTGCAAAGGGCATACTAACAGTCTGCAGGTAAAAATTTATATATGTAAGCTGTGGCAACTTTATACATTGAATAAACTGAACGTAAAGTTAGCACAGTTATCAATCTTTGAATTACAAAAGGTAAATGCATCGAATTACATCAATTAGTACCTCGTAACCAGTAAGAATCTCTTCAACATCACTCAACTTGCATCTTCTGGAATTTCGTGGTCCAGAAATTACCTCCAAGGCTAGCCTAAGCCATTTAACCCCATCAACCAGCATATTCAACATAGTACCAGAAACACAGGTATGAGGAATGTCTTCTGCAACCTCCAAAACATCCTATATGAACAATCAGTAAGCAAGCCTATCATAATAAGTATGTAACAGAACCTTTTTCTTTTCTTCACGGGGGGAGGCACTTGGGAAAGCAGTGCCACATGCAAAGAAAACATGAAATTACGGCAATACTGGGTAATTACAACAATCTGAGCTGTGCAATTATATTTTTATTAATCAAATTACGAGAAAGTGAAGTGATTTGTCATTTGAGCACAAATAAGACATCCATATGCATGACTCTAAGAAACCAGAGTCAAGAAATCTTGGAAATGACATTCTTTTATCCATTAATCAAATAAACCAAATTGGATGGGAGCTGAGTTCTTTTTTTCCCTGCACTGTTGGCAGGGACCATACGAAAGAAGTATGAACATGGAAACATTTAAAAGCATAGAGTGTAACTAGAAAGAAATAGTAACCTCTAAAGAAGGAGAAATATTGCAGAAAGAAAGGGCCTTTTTGCACCATTGCAGTGTAGAACAAGTTGCTTGAAGCTCTGGAATCTCGCAGAAGTCAAAATGGAGTGATAAACCAGATCCTGTGACAGATAGCGTTCTTGCAATCAAAACTTCAACTTTGGATATTAGGCTACCGCATATTCCATTGGAAATGCTATCCAATTCAAAAAGGGACCGAGCATCCCTCAGTACTGAACAAGCATCATGCTGCCATTCTTTGCAGTTCTTCAGAACTATTGCCAGCATCCTTCTTTCTCCCAAAGATATTTTAAGAAGCTCTGATTGAGAAACCAACATCTACAAAAAGAGGGAATAAATTTTTACATTTACAGTTGTTATAGAATGTAAATATGGAAAGATTCTAGACAGCTGTTACAGGATGTAAATATGGTAATATAGCTTAATTATAGGAAGCGTAATTATAGGAATTAGATAGCTTGATTATAGGGGCTAGCCTATGTATATATATGATGGTCCTATGAATGAAATACATACAGTTTTACCAGAATTAACAACAGTGAACCAAGTTTTTAGCAATGATAACTCAAGCAGAACAAAACATGAACCTGCAGGTCCTCGAATTTCCGCAAGGAAGTTGAAGCAGAAGCAGTAGAAGCTAAATATGGTTTTGAATTCTTCAACCATGAATTAGCTTCTGATACCGCATCCTTGATATCATTAAGAGAAGGAAGAATCACAAATAAGTTTTCTGAAGCCCTATAAGACCAAACAAACACAATAATTACCATCAGTAAAAATAAGCTTGTTAAACTTGTTAAATCCTAAAATGAACATGCAAAGCATCCTTGAACCTTAACAAGTCCTCAAAGTCAGAAATAGAAGCCTCATGTGAAAGAATCTCCCTAGCCCTTTGCTCCCAAGACATGGCAACAGCAAGTACTCCAGATAAATTGACGAATAATTTCTCTCCCTCAATTAGTAGCCTGTAAAATTAATTAAAAAAAAAAAACAAGTGGTTGAATTATACGAAGCCTTGTGATATGCTGGTTTGGAACAGGAAAAATAATTAGTAATTACACTCTGGCCTCCTCCATTAGTTCCTGAATGAATTCCAGAGACATCTTAGAACCATGTGCCTGTACCAAGTTCACACAATTCAAATTAGTTTATAACACTGGAAGAATTGCTTGAGCAAATAATATATTAAAAAAAAAGTTTATTAGTCCCTGTATATTAAGAAGAATATTTATCTTTTAATAAAATAAATCAAGACACATGAGATATAAACTTTAAACAAAGTAACTTACCTTCAGAGCCTTCTCCCTGCAATAAGCTTTCTTCAGCTCAACCTCAACTAGAGACAACTCATCAACTACAAAATAACCAAACATTGGGGCTATCTAAATTAATCTCAGATACATGGACAAATGCATGAGCCTCCAAAAATCTAAACTATCATAATGCTGCAAGAAATAATACACAATACCTTGAATTTTCAAAGATAAGCCATCTTCTAGAATCTGTTTCAATTCGTCAACTACATTATCTTGATCCTCCCGCTCATGCACTGTCCCTAAAACACCATTAAAGTGGGAAACCCACGAAATGGCATCCGCATGGTATTGCCTTAGAAGCTTCAACTCTGGTACATCAACCGTAAAACTGTCCCATTCCTTAAGCATTACACCAACATTCTGCAGATCTCCAATATTAATAATAGTGCACCTTTCAGCCGCTACAGATTGACAAGTGGTGAAAAAGTCAAACCTTTAAATTCATAGGACCTTCCAATATGTCACCACAATGGGCACGACAATATTGAGCTTGGCTTAATAGATTCTGAAGCACATCTATCTCCGGAAGTTGAACTTGAAGCTCTACAATCTATTAGAAAGAATAAAATTCATACTATAATCAGTGTGAAACTCATGTAATGCACAATATGTGCATGTCTGTGTGAGATATATATTACATATACACAATAATTATTCCATTGATAAAAAAGATGTTATGATTTTTATATAAGTTATAAATACATATCATGTAATTCAGTGATGCATGACTAGTTCCAAAAAAATTAATACCTTCACATTCATAGGTTACTTTATAATTAGCTTAGCAAAACAAAATCTGAATACAATAGTAATAACAATAAATTATTATCCATTATTGATACAAGGGGATTGCTCTTACATCAGAACTTAAGCTTTTGCTTCAACATAAACAGATTAGCAAACACAGCAATTTATATGTTGACAGGAAAAAGACATGAGAAAATGAACAAAGATACAGTGAATGCACTGTTTCTGGACTTCTTATCACCTCTGACTTCAATTTGCACAGCACATCAATCTCTACGGCAGCAGGATGTTTCACTGAAATGCACCTTCTAACACTATCCAGCCATGCCTGAAAGGACTCAATGAAGAGTAACATTAGCAACATGAAAGGTAAACCAGTTCACTAAACAACAAGCATAGAGTATAGCCCCCTCAAGTTCAAAATATGGACATCTATTAGCTGTTTTCAGTTTTCGGCCTAACTCTGATTTCATTTTCAAGAACAAATTATCTCCCACATTCTAGCAAATGTACATTCAACGGTTTTCATTTTTATTTAAGTTGAATACAGAAACACAGCAAACCAAACATGCCCTTACTTTTCAAAAATCCAGCACAGACCATTTCTGTGATTGTTTTTTTTCTTTTAGTTCAGAGATAGAAATGTTGTGGAAATGTGAAAAACATTGAGAACGGGGAGCGTGGCTTCATCCTGATTTTCTAATTGTATATGAACTCATATATCTAATCAAGAATTTCCTAGGAATCCTAAGCTTCTATATAATAATGAATTTTCTGACTACTTCTGAGCATAAAAATTATATTTCAAAATATAAAAATAATAAATAGAAGATTAAGTGTAATACAAGCAAAGAGTAAAAAATGAGTCAAACTATCATATATCAAAGTGTACCTTAGCTAAAGAAATTTTCCTTTGTAATTTTTCACTCTCTTTCATGTAGAACGGTAAACCACAAGCTCTGGAGTAAAAAACTTCCAACTCAGACATCTGGAATGAACAATATTAATCAAATAGATTTGATTGAAATAAGAATCAAAAATGTCATCAGATGTGATTTATAACTAGTAAGAAAAGAAACTCTTATTATCTATATTTACAATCATCATTAAGTTTTTATAAAAAATATATGAGGAATCTAGGTTTAAGTACCTTTGAACACATTGACAAGACAGTATCAATCTCCTGAGTTAACAACCTTGCCTCTTCCGCATATTCCTGTGCATCATATAACATAAGTTAAAAGTTCCAATTGGCAGAAATCTGAAAATACACTGTAAAGATTACTGGACTAAAATGGCACCTTCAACTTCTGACAACCAGGCTCATCACATGGTGCAGGATTCAAACTCAATAATTCATCAACAAATTCTAAGTGAACTTTCTCTACACCAGAGTCCTGGTGAGACAACCAGGACTCAATCTTTCCCACACAATCTCTTACCCCTTCAGCCCACGTTTGAGCTTCAATTAAACTCTTTACCATATCCCTCACCTATATCCCAAACCAAAGCTGAAATTAGTCGTGTACAGAGTGTTTATATAGGAGTACAGTTAAAAGCAATAGTTAGGACTCACAGAATCCATCTCAGGACCAGCCCAAAGAAATTGTTCAGCTCCCCTTAGTGCAGAAACAAAAGCATCACTTGAAAAAGGATTCTGAAGAATCTTACTAGATTGCAGAAGCCATTGTGTAGCAAGTTGTGTAAAAGTAACATTGCCACCTTTTACCTACTCGTTGAGCAGTCTCAGAAAATATTATTAAACATTCAAAGCAAAAAAGCCCTCCAAAGATTATTTATTTGTACATAATAATGCCATATCCACATTATAGTCAAAGAGTTGCCAAATTAAAAGAATTATTAGCCCATAAAAAATTATTGTAGATAACCAACAACTCCATCCCAATCACCTGTTATGCTTGAATGTAAATTTCAATCAATCACCAGACCAGAAGAATTGAAGATAAACTTGATCACCACAAACAAACATATAATCATAGAGCAATCCTAAAAAGCAATAAAAACTGCAATAATTAAACAGTCTTACTAAGCAGAGGCCTTGAGAGTGGCCATGTAAAACTTTCACACAAAGAATCTTTGCTATGTGGGGACAATAAAAAGAGCACTACTTCAGATCATTTTTAAGTTTACACAAGCAGCCTTTCCCAAAAGGGAAATTTGATCATGGACCTCTAATCCCTTCTTATCCGTTTCATATATCTCTGCACATCTTATAGGTAAGCCATTTGTAACGAATATCAATCACTACAACCACACCACCTCTGCTATTGCTCTCCATTTCTCTAACTACTTATGTCTATCTCATTCGGAAGAAGAATCTGTGACATTCAATGATAATGCATATCTTAATCGCATAAGGCAACAAAATAAGATAACAACACTTCATAGCTAGATTGTACAAATCTTTTGACATATATATATAATATAGGGGTAAAGCAGCATACCAATTAAAAGCGAGCAGCAGAGTCAAGCACAGAGAAGCAAATAAGACACCAATTTTCTTAGATGCAGAAGGATAAGAAATCTAACTCATAGAAACAAGTTTAATATTGTGTAAAATTTGGAAAAGATACAAAAGGGGAAAAAAATATGACCTTTTTTGTCAAAGCACCTAGACATGAGGATTGCATTCTTACATTCGGACACTCTGCTTTCTCCTCAGAAGTATATTTATCCATAGAAAGTGCCAAGTCATACAATTCTGCCAGTGAATGACGGTAGAGAAGGCAAAGTTTTACAGTTTTGCATTCACAAAGGTGTTCCCAATGCTGCAAAAGAGACAACTATAATCAGTTCATTGTAAAAGCACCATTTCAATAGCACCAAACCCATATTATTCAAAAATGAGAAGTAAAAATAGTTAGCAAAAAAAGGGAAAAAGAAAAACAGTGTATTCAAATCCCAGAAATCTGGCCATGTCCAGCTGACTTCCAAACATCATAGTATATGGATTTCTAGTTCATTTTTTCCCCTTTTTTAGAGGAAGGGAGTTTCATAATTCATAATTCCACTATCTATCTTCATAATGAACATATACACACAATGGGGGCCAGGTTATATCTGTTGGGTCCCTCCAGTTTATACATAGAAATCTATATAAAACTTTCACATTCCAGATTACATTCCTAATAACAGGAGATGGAAATAAAAGACTCAATTCTGATGAACTTTTCTTCTTTGACTTCACATTCATGAAATGGTGCAAGATGAATACTTCATGCATATAGCAAATACATTTGCAATGCTGTAATTATATATATTTACCTCCAGGCATACAAAATCAGTTGGCCTGCAACTGCACACAACAGCGGAAAGATATAGATATTGCTGGCAAATAATGCATGTTGGATCCTACAAAAGACATCAGGACATACAATCTCAACAGACGGAAATATTGAATAATTATTTTATAGTGCCATAGATCACAACAAACAAACAATACCTCTTCAGTCCCGACATATTGAGGACATTCCCGAGAAGCCATGTGAGAGAATTTGATAATACCATTTCGCCAGAGTTTCTCTCTCCAAGATTTCTCTTTGTCAGATATTCTGAGCAACTCTTTCTTCAAATAAGGAGACACTCTGTCATTGATGTCACCATACTGAATGAAAGATGACAATCAACCATCAAACGTCAGATTGCTGACATAAGCACAAAGTTGCCATACAAGATAACTACAAATATATAGTCATCAAATATCAATGATATGGAGAAGAATTCGGGCAAACAATCCAAGAATTTTTTAATTGATTTAAATAAAATGACTTTTGGATAAGGATCATCAACTGAAAGCATTTCAGAAAAGGGCTGTGCATGGTAATATAATAGTCAAAACCTCCATAGTGTTTGACGCAATATCCTAAAGCCAACCACATATTTCCTCTAAAAAGGAAGGTCCTATGAAACTTTCTAAAAGAAGGAGAAAGTCAAACCAATCACTGTACAGAGTGATAAATTACTTTGACGGGATCTAAAAGAATGGAATTGTAAGCTTTCTAACATTTCAAAAATACAAAATATATTTCTTTTGATAAGTAAATAATATCATCAAAGGCCACAAAGGGGGCCAGATATATAAATTTTTTAAGTTGTTGGCTGAAAAGGAGAAAGAAGAATTGGATTTTAAGACTGCATACCTCAAGAAAAAACATCTGCTTTTCAATCTAATCAAAGAAATTATTACTTTAAAGCATGCAACAAGTCAGCAAATGTGTAAACCTGTGCAACTACACAAAGAAGCTCCTCATGAGACAATACAGCAGTTTTATGAAACCGCTGATACAGATCAGCTCCAAAAGCACCATATGGTAGCCAGTCAGCAGGAGCAAAATTAACTGCCTCTGCACAATTTAAACCTGGGAAAAAAAAAAAAGAAATAAAGAAAAACAAGTCTAAGGTTAGGGTGTTATTATTGCACATGAAACTTCTCATATATTAGATTGTATATAAGTTGGTAACATAGCATAGAGACGAAACAGAACAGCATACCAAGATTGAACCCTCCATGGTAAGATCTGGGGAAGGTAATAACAAAATTTCCAGGCTCCTGACAATTTTCAAGAATGGAAGGAAAAATGTGTCAAAGATTGAAAATATACAAAGAGAAGACAGTAACCGGCAAAACAAGTAGTGCAGCTCAACCTGTTTCTTAGTGAACAAACCTAGAAGAGAAGCACAACACAAAGTGGCTATCAACACTCAACATTTTTCTTGCACCTTTTTTCAAAAACTAAGATTTTAGCTCCTCCAGAATTGCTTTTTCTCGCAAAACTTTTTTCTGAGAAAAAGCTAGTCCAAACAAAGCCCAAGTCTGGACCACATATAAACAATAAATAAATCTCAGATCCTCTGCTTTACTAGAAATTTCCATGAAATTATGGAGTGTTTACATCTTTCATAGATTATCATTTACCACAATCTAACGCCCTTGTTTTCTAATTAGACAATTTCAATTAAGTCTTGCACTTAAAATAGTAAAGCTAAACAAATTCATCAATATAGTGAATTGGGTCCTTAGATATGAAACCTGAAGTACGCTGTAGACTGGTACTCCATTTTCTTGCAAGACAGATGGGTTTAACATAGTGACAAGCTGAAAAAGCAGATCTGGTTGTGCATCAAAAAGATCAGGAAGACTGCTCCTCATTACCTACAGGGAAGTGGGTCATTTCACTGATAACCATGCTTGAGAACCAAAAAAGAAAATTATAGGCATAAGAAACAAAATATAAGATGGATCAATGACTAGAAGTTCAACTTTTTAAAGAAAACCAAGCATTAGTGTCTTTGGATCATAAAAATATATAAAATTATCCTCATGACCAGAAATTGAAAATTTTAACTTTCCAACTTTTGATATTAGAGATATAATATAGAACATCTAATAAAGGCGAAGGTACACATAGAATGAAACATAGAGATACTATTTGAACTTGAATCATATATATAAATAATAAAATCCACACGATTTATTTTTAGTAATGGTAATTGAAAGATTCTTCTAATTAAAAAGCTGATTTGCTCTAAATATCCAAAAATTTTAAAGCAGTTTTACATTTAGGATAACTATGTTGTCTTTAACAGGATGAAATCAGGTAGAGATAATTTTCTTAACCATACTGGTCCATATTTAATAATCTTAATTTATTTGAGTACTGTTTAAATTACAATTATAATGATTGAAATTTCAATGCTATTGTAAAAATTATTGAAAATCAAATGATTCAATCTCTATTATTACAAATATAATCCAATGATAACTTCTAATCATTTTTTTACACAACATTTCAGAAAAGTCCTTTACAATTTACATGAATCTGTTATTATACCGTTTATTTATTCCATATGTCTAATAATACAAGCAAAACTTAAAACCATTTGCCCCTATGGTCATCTTCCACTTCACTTGTTTCCTTCTCTTAAATAAGAATAATGACTTAAATGAACCACANAAATAGAATCCAATGATAACTTCTAATCATTTTTTTACACAACATTTCAGAAAAGTCCTCTACAATTTACATGAATCTGTTATTATACCGTTTATTTATTCCATATGTCTAATAATACAAGCAAAACTTAAAACCAGTTGCCCCTATGGTCATCTTCCACTTCACTTGTTTCCTTCTCCTAAATAAGAATAATGACTTAAATGAACCACATTCTTTTTGAAAATAACTACCTTTCTATCTTAAATATCTTCCTTTCTCCTTGTCATGCGCACACATCATGTGTGCCTACTGCCATTACAATGTAGTAACATTGGCTCTAAGACCAATTCAAACAACAATTTCTTAAGGTGCAAGGGTGGAAAAAGCAACGGATTTAAAAGTCACCAATTGCACAAAGTAATAAAGTTTGGAATGTGGATAGATGAAGTACTAATGTATAAATATAAAAGGAATTAGAGATCTACCTTCTCAAAAGCACTTGCTTCATTACCAGGAACACTGTACCAACATTTTGGCTCTCCCCTAAGAACATAATAGAAGTCAGAACCAAATTTTGCCAGAAAACAATCAAAAGAGGTATGTAGCATTAATACAACATCACAGAACATATTTTATCAGAAGTAAGAAAAAAAAAACCACATTACATATCACTATCACTAGCAGTTGGGGTTTACATACTATGGTTAAGCATAACCAAGGATATTTTTGAATTTTTTTTGTTGGGCTTCCATCAAGCATCCTTACTCACAATAAGTTTAAATGGTACATCCGTCAAGCATCCTTCAAGGGAATTCCATAGACCTTTTAAACTCACCATATTTCTTTTCTCTACAATTTTGCTATTGAATCAATAAGTCTAAGCGGTATATCTGAAGCACACATAACCAACTTACAAGTCTAAATCTGTTAAATTTTGCTGATACAATCAAATCCCTACTCTTATCATCATTTTATTTATTATTCACTCAACAAGCTTACTTCATAGGTTTCTATGAATTGCAACTCTACAAGGGCTTGAATTGTCCTATTTAGATACTGGAAAAATCAGATATAACATTCCTGAAAAAAAGTTCATAATTTATTTTTAACAAAGAAACAAAAATAGATGCCCTCGATAGCCTAGGTTATATATGGAAAACACAAACAAGTTAAACTATAACATACCAGTGCAGATAATTCATTGAGTAAAAGCAATGATCCTCAAAATGCCAGCAAAATGAAGAGAACAACATCCCAATATACAGCCAAGGTACCATAACGCCAGTTATGTTGTGATGAACAGCTTGCAGCATTGACCCTTTCAACTTAGGCAAGTTATTAAGATTCCATGGGTTAGCCGAGTATTCATCCCATAATTTTGCATCAATTGCTTGTGGTTTCTGATCAGTTGCACGCGGAAAACCACTCCCATAGACTGATGTATCCAAGTCACTTCCATACATAACCTCAACCTCACCAACCGATCCCTCTACAATTTCCCAAAACTTCTTCTCTATTTGCATCCTCGAAACAGACCCTGGTCCAAACCATCTCCTCCTTGACCGGTCAGCCATGCGCCTAAAGGCTTCTAATGAGTAATGTTTACCAGGCACAAAACCAAAGCTGTCCCTGTCAGAATTCAAGCAATTGAAACAATACCAATTTCCTGGAGGAATTTGCTTCAATGGTGGGGAAAGACAATACATATGCCAGCCCTTATCACATCTATCACACAAAAGCATCACTTCCCCATGCAATCCACTTCTACATTGCTCACAAATCTGATCATGTTTTTCCTCCTGTACTTTAGAATCCTTAGTTTTCAAACAATTGTTACTTCCTCGCATCCTCTTGGATCCTGAAGGTTGAACCCCATGATCACTTTTTTCATCCTCATGGTAACCTCTCTTTGAACTCCGAGCTGTCTCTTGATTCAACCGATTATAGTAACTCTCATAATCATACAAATGCTCTCGGTATAATTGACACAAGACATGCTTTGAGCAGTCTGAAATCTTCTTCCCTGACCTCACAAACCTAGAAACATCCCCCCATTTTTTTTCCTTCACAACCTTATCATACCCACCAAACCGCTTAACCGCATTAAATAATTTGCACAAGTCCAACTCTTCCCCCTCAAATACAACCCTCTTCTTTGACTTTTTGCCACAGTGATCCTCTAAAAACCTAGAGTACTCCAACTCAAAAGTCTTGGAGTCACATGCAGCAGGACGTGCCTGCAACTTGTGAATGGCTTGTGTTTTAGTGGGAAAAGTGAAAGAATCAACATCTAAAGCAAATGGGGGTTTCCAATTCTTTGGTGGTACAATCCTACAAATCCCATATGGCTCAGCCTCAGGTCTAATCTTATATATATATTCCAAGGGGTCCTTGAATTCATCCTCACTGGGGTAATATACAGGACCTGATGGTATATTCAGTGACCCAGACGATGAAACATTCAGGCTTTGCCCTACTACACCTTTTTCCACAGCCCTAGGTCTACCTTTCCCCATTAGCACCACCACAAATTCACAACTCCATACAGAATGTACAGATAAATACACGGTTTGCCTTTGAAATAAACCGTTGCAGTATCAAGAAAGTGAATAAGAGTGATTTGTTCCAAGGGTTTGCACCTTACCTTCACCTAGAGGGGAATATTACATACTCATGTGTCTGTAAATTGCTTCCTCTGCCGTAGGACTGTAGAACCGAGAGTTTCGAGGGAAGATTTAGTTGGAAAAAGGACGTATAAAAGTAAGACGAAATAGGTTAAGTGTTAAGGTCTCGAGTTGGAAAAAATCACGAAAATAGAAACAATCTCTCGACCTTTTTGGGCCGGAGATTGCAGTTCTAGTACCCAAAAACCGGGCCGTATTTTTTTTCTTTTCTTCGTCATGGATTACGGTTACGCCTCCAGCGCGCCTCATGGTTACCGGTCAAGGACACGCGTAAGAAATCCAGCTAAGATATGTATAAAACAGATAGCTATGATTGATCCATTTCTGATAATCCTTTTTCTTTTCTTTTTTTGTCTGCTATTTAAAAACATGGTCAATTTTAAATACACATTTTAGCATAAACGAATAAAATTTAATGTCAGCCTAGAGTCAAATAGAAAAGTATCATATATCGGGTTGTCACCGACTAATAACGGGATTGTTTTTAGAGTTTGTAAATTTTATATTTAAAATTGAAGTTATAGCTAAAGCATTCAAAAAAAAATTACATAAGATTTTTTACTTATGATAAATAATTTTAATTTTTTTNTTTTTTATACATGTCGATATGACATTAGATAATTATGTCAAATTCATTTACATTATTAGTTCATTAGTTTCTTACTACAACAATAATTGTAAGAAAACCATTACGGGGCATTGGGACTACAACTCTATTCATGCACTTCTATGTAAAAAAAAAAAATTAAAAAATTGACCTTTGTAAACTATCTAATATTCATACTACCAAGCCACATTTATTAACTTCATATAAAAGTTATGTTGACTAAAATAATAAATAATGTGGACAAAAAAGATACACCTAATAAAAATTATATTGACTAATCAAGTATTATCTTATTTTTAGTATTTATTCATGTAAATTTAAGTGGCTTAAACTGTCATATAATAATTATGTTTCTTAGGAAAATCATATTTTTTTAGTGGACATTAAAGTGTGTATTATATTGAAAAAAATGTTTTTGTTTCACGATTAGTTATCATTACATATTCATTACTTAAAACCTCAAATAGGAATTTTTTAATGAAGTATTGTTTTACCAAAAAAATTTCTTATTCAAATTCATTATAACATAAGAAATTTTAAACTAACGTGAATGGAGAGATTTTTTTTTTTTTTTTCTAAAAACATCTAGAGATGTTATAAAGATCCAACCTAGCCCATAGGGCTTAGCCCTTCTGGGATTAGACCACCAGAGTTGGGTCTGAAAAAGTCGTTTGTTAAATAGATTTAAAAATATATTTTCACAAAACCTGAAATAGATATGACAAAAGATTATATAAATAATTTACAGCCAAAAAAGATTCATTAGAAAAAAAAAGTTAAAATATATTACATAAAATAATAAAAATTTATTTTAATATTTTAATTAAACATATTTTTTACATATCTTTATGTAGTATACACACATTATTTATTTATCCATCATCCAAATAAAAAAGCTAATAATAATTTACAAAAAGACAAGTGACAAATGTAATTACTAACTTCAAAAATTCATATAGTTGGAATCATATTATCTCTGATCATTATATAAGATTAAAATTCTGAAGATAAAAGTGTATATTTATAGATTTGAGATCATTTTAACATATATACGTTGATGGACTTCTTGTTGGTATTTTTATAAAATATAAATGCATTTAATTGAGTTTTAAATGCTTTGACTATTTGACTTATTGGCATTCAATTATATCCCTTATTTTTTGGCTGGAGATTGAAACATTTTATGGTTATGTTTTATTCTGTCTTAAAGCTAATTGATTCAGCCTTAAAGGCCATGCGTTTATGGCTTTCATTTTGCAATATTAAAAGCTGATTGGTTAAGCTATTTAAGGCAACAAATATTAGCCATTATGTGACTGTGTTGATTTACCTTTTAAAGCTTCAAATAGCCAATGTATATAACCTTTGGCTTTGTTCCTTGATATTGTGCCTAATGGCTCGAAGCTTTTGGTAAAATATGATTTCTATATATTTGTGCATCTAGACACATTTTGAGTGCGTGCAATCCAATTATCTTGTATGTATGTATATGACTTAGTGCTATACATAACTAAACATTTGAGTAGATAATGGTGTTGGAAATAATAATTTCCTCCTATTTATGTATAATATTAGAGGATAAACAATATGGTAATTGGGTTATTATATCTTAAAGACAATGAGTCCATAATCTAACAATTATATTCGGGAAGCGAGAAACGTGAATTACCTTAAAGAAAACGAGATACTCATGACTTATCGTGGTGCCACATCTCTAGTGTTCTTTGACATATTATTATTGTTTGTATTTTATTTTTGTAAGTTTGGAAACAACACTTATAAGATCCAAACTTGAAAAAAGTAAGACACACTAGTATCTTATGTTATCCCACTTGGACAAATAATTTTAGAACATATATAATGGACATTTATGGAATAATAAATAAATATATTAATTTTGTTATTTTTTTTTTTTTTATAACCTAATAAATTTGGTTTGATAGCACTCTTTGAATGGAGTTTGACTTATAAAACTTAGGATGAACTTTTTTTATTTTATGAGAGCGGTCGATGAAGCACCTACAACTATAATTTTATATAAATAAACGCTTTAAGAAGTCTCATTTCGTTATTGGGAGACATTGAATACAAACCATTTTCCCTACAGAAATAACCTTATAATCATCAAGTTTACATCTTAGCTTATCTTTTACTGCACTTAGAAAAAAAATCCCAGTAATAGAAGAAATAATTTGTCATGATTTATATCTAGATTTGACTTTACTATTTCTCTTGCATTTATTTTCGCGTTTCTTATTAGGAGGGGATGGTTCGACAATTTGTTATGGGGTTTTGGTTTTAAAAAAGGCCGATGTCGGTGGAAATAAGGAAATGGAGGACCAAACCCTCATGCACAGTGACAGCACTAAAATTAAAAGAATGTATATATAACTATTATTAAATTATGACGAAATATATTATATTTTTATATTTGTGCATAATTAGAATTTCAAAACCCGAACCGAACAAAAGGAGAAAGACTTTTGCCATTCGGCAGAGAAGCACTAGGAAGGCGACGACTCAACTCAACTTACTTCGTGAAGCAAATTTTAATTAACTGCAATTTAGAATTATTGTCTAAAACCCAAACAAAAGCAGAAAGACCTTTCACTTTCTGTGATTTTTGACTGAATCGAGGACGAGGAATCCCTTGCCTTGGCCGTTTGAGGTACTCAATGTTCATCGGTTTCTTATCTTTTGGTTTGTTATTCTTCAATTTTGCTTTAATTTAGTTTGCTTTTGTTGTATAGACATACTCCTTTATTGCTATTTGCGATCTTTGATTCTGCAAAACAGTTCCATATCCATTGGTTGGTTCTACTGACTTATGCTTTGATTTTGTGTTATTCTAATGGTGGACTGACCATTTTCTACAACTGAATGTTTCGGAGCTCAGCAGAGCTGATTTTATCTATTTTCTGATTAAATTATTGGGTATTAAGAATTGAAGAAAGTGAATTGACTGACCCAGAAGAGATTCGCAACAAAGGTTTGCTTCCATTAACTATAATACTGAATATCCAATCTTGTTCTGCTATTTTTCGGCGCTCTTTTCTGATAGTCAAGTGCGAGCAGCTCCCCCCCTCTCCCTAATTAAAACCAAAAAAAAAAAAAAAAAACTGAAAGAAGCTTCGAAGTGGCATTCAATTCTGAAATATTAACTCGTGATTGTACCGTCATTATGAAGACTATATTAAACCAGTTGGGAATTTCCTTTTTTTGGTGTTATATATTTGATGCTAAATTTTTTGGTACATGAATTACTTGTAGCTTTGCTGAAGCCCTACCTACTTTTTTTTGTTCACTGTCTTTTTTCGTTCAATTAATTGAAGGAGTAATGTGCCTTGTTCAGTCGAAGGTTGTGCAAAGCTCAAGTTATGCTTTAAGCAAAAGGAACTTGGGTAAATTTGAAGCATCTAAACTAACTTGTATTTGCCAATGTATTATAGAATTGGGATGGGTTGTGAGTTTTCCAAGTTCTCGGCATGCTGCTGGGGTACAGAGCAAAATAGAATTGGGATGGGTTGTGAGTTTTCCAAGTTCTCGGCATGCTGCTGGGGTACAGAGCAAAATGGTCCTGTTCCTGAGACCCCCATTGATGGTAAGTGATTGATATGTGCTTCTTTTTCTTATCCTTGCTGCTATGAAAGTGATTGCAATTTCTGACTTTCAACTTTTTGTCCAGAAAATGAAGAGAAAAGTGAAGCCAATGATTTGCCACCATTCCATGAATACACAATTGATCAACTTAGGAAGGCTACTTCTGGATTTGCAGTAGAAAATATAGTTTCTGAACATGGAGAAAAGGCTCCAAACGTGGTCTACAAAGGGAAACTTGAAAATCAAGTGCGCATTGCTGTCAAACGGTTCAATAGATCAGCCTGGCCTGATTCCCGGCAATTTTTGGTAAGCAAATTTAATTTTACGCGCCAAATCTTTGCACATTTCATTCAAGCCCACGTGTTAAAGTTTTTTGTACTCTTCTGCATTTACTAATATGACTATGCACTTTGTTTCCCTTTTTTTACTTGTTCTATTGAGGACACGTGGAGGTCTTGTAGGCGTTGGCTGAATGACTGAATTAATTATTGTTGTATTTTGTATGTTTTACTACATGCATTTGCCTTTCTTTGCCAATGGGGGTTGGTTCAGCTATTAAGGATCAAATTACTTGGCTTGTAAGGCCTTAAATCCCACTGCGAGCAATCCCCTTTACCACTATAAGCCCTCGTTGTGGCCTGTGGCATGCCTTGGCCTTGGAATGGGGTGGCCTCCCCTCCCTCTAAACTTTTGTTTACCCAAAAAAAAAAAAATGCATTTTCCTTTCTTATCCAGAAAGGGTAAATATACCATGATGTAAACTTAGCATGCTTAATGTGTTTGATTCAGTTTCCTGAATAAGAAGTTGCAATAAGAATTAAATTCGTCTCGCCTAGGACTGTATTTCCATATTGACCATAAATTACCTTGTCAAAAAAGCTGCTGAGAAACTCATTAAAATGTTAAAAAAAGACAAATAAAAGGTAGTGAATCTAAGGCAGATCCAAGAATGAAAACGTTTGTGGGTTTTATCTTTGAACCAAAATCTTCATAACCTAACATCAAAACTTTCAAATGGTGCAATTTACCCATGTGCTACCATCCTGTTGGAATCACCCCCAGTGATTTGTTTCCGTTTGAATTGATGATGGCAGCAGGAGGGTTTATTACACCATTTGGAAGATTTTTTTGGGGGGGGGGGGGGNGGGTGATTTGCACAGTCATTGAAGTTGAAGAGGGTAAATCCCTTATTACCAAACTGCTTTGTCATCAATTTAAACAGGAAACACTAAAGTAGGGGGGATTCGAAGTTCAAACAATACAATAGTGAAGATTCCACCATTTGGATGTTTTGGGGGTATTTTGAAAATTGACTAAAAATGGAGAGGGTTTCATGGAATTTACCCTATTCTTTTCATACATGTTTCCAATTAAAGTATTTTTCAAATTTTGACAACAAAAGTTTTTGTTTCTTCGCTGGCCTCTGATGCAACATTCTTTTTTCACTGAAATACGTTACATTCTTAGCTCAGTAATCTTTTTTACCCCCTCAGGAAGAAGCCAGGGCTGTTGGTCAGCTCAGGAACCAAAGATTGGTAAATCTACTTGGGTGTTGCTGTGAAGGTGATGAGAGGTTACTTGTTGCAGAATATATGCCGAATGATACTTTGGCAAAACACTTGTTCCATTGTAAGTACAAAACTAGTAACTGGTTCAGTTCCCTGCTAAGCTTTTACATTTGTCTTCTTATCTAAGCGTTGACCACTAGAAATCAGGTTTTTTTAAGCAATTGAATTTGGAAAGTTGGCCACGGCAAAAACATATAGGCATCTTAATTTCAGCAATCTTTTTTGTAAGATGTGTAATTTGGTTAAAATCCTTATAGATACCAATTGTTTTGATGCCTATTTGAATTATTGCATGTTTCTATACAAGCTGGGAAAATCAGTCACAGAAGTCGTGACCCTAATGACAGGGATGATAATAGCTGTTATTGTTCTAATTCTTTCATTACTACTACTATGGTTGTGGCTAATTTTGTACAGGCAACTCAATTAAGCTACAAATGGCTCTTTAAAGTTTGCCAGAGTTCAGTTTGGATTGACAAAACTTTGTTGTTATGATTCTTTTGTGTGAAAATATCTTGAAAGACTATTCACTGACTTTTCTATCGACACTTGTTTACATGATTATCTAGGGGAAACACAGCCTATGAAATGGGCAATGAGACTAAGAGTTGCTCTACACCTTGCCCAAGCTCTAGAATACTGTACCAGCAAGGGGCGTGCTCTATATCATGATCTGAATGCTTACAGAGTTCTTTTTGATGATGTAAGTACATTTTCATAATCAAATTAATGTGATCCTGGAAAGTTGTCTTACAATTGATAAAACAATATTAAAGTAACAATTAAATTGATGCTATCTTGGAAAGTTGCATTAAATTTAATAATATTAGTTAAATAATTAACTTCTCATCAACTCGTTAATATTTACTCAAATTTTAATCTTTGAACACTTCAGACTTCATACTGCAAATTAAGTCAAATTGTAAGATGATATTAGAAAAGAAGGTCATGTTCCATCTGTCGCATTAAGATGGATCTACTATTCTTGCAGTACTAGACATGAATTCAGAAGTTGATGAGCGGCAAAATATTGAATCAAGAGATGCCCTGTTATTATGCTAATTAACAAATCAAACTGGTAACTATCAACCCCAAAAGGGTAAAATTTTATAAAAATTGTGAACTTGTCTTCAAAGCAAGACTTTAATCAGAAAACAAAAGAATAGTCATTGGTAAGTGAAATGGTAAAGATGGCCCAGTTTTATTTTCAATATAAGAGTAAACAAAATGCCAAATTCTCTGACAGCATGACGAAGAATACAGGCATGGATAATTTAAAAAAAAATCTAAAACAGAGAAAGGTGTGTTGATGAGGACCATTTTTGGAGTTTGAAATGTCTCATAGCAGATTCAAACAAGAATGAATTAAGGTTTTCAGAGTAATAATTTATAAAGATGTCTGGGTACTGGGCAGGGCGACAAGTTGAAGAAAATGGACGGTTGCCTTTCTCCTTTAGCATTTTTTATAGTTGTTTGTCTTTGTCACTCAATCGTACATGGTTTAAGACTTCCTTCATGTTAGGCCTTTAAGTGAGATGAAAAGTTGAAGAAGACCAAATAAGACCTAAAAGTAAAAGATCGAAGCTGGAATACCATAGATTTTAATGTTCCAAGTCCTTGATAATAAATGCTGACTATCCTCATCCTTGTTCTTATTGTTCAGGAAGCTAATCCTAGACTATCATGCTTTGGTCTGATGAAAAACAGTCGAGATGGGAAAAGTTATAGTACGAACCTGGCGTTTACTCCTCCTGAGTATCTAAGAACAGGTACTCCCGTAAAAAAATTCCATCATAACTTTTATTTTTGATCTATTATCTTTGTGCTTGGCTATTGAAGTTTAGTATCATGTTACAACATTGCAGATTTACTAATTGAATTTTCTTTTATCCTCACAGTTGTTTCTTGTGCACCTCCCTTTTCATGTAGTTATTGCCAACTTAAAGGGTGCTGAATTATGAAACTTAGAAAAGTATTGTAGTTATTGCTTTCTCATGAATATGTTTAACTAGCCGCCTAACTTTTCTTGCCTAGGGCATAAGACTTCCTATGTGGAATTCCTAGATATTCTAAAAGAGCTTTAGGTGTCATTGTTTTTACCTTTTTTTTTCTGCTTTTAATTAAAGATCTGCTCCACCCGAGAGCTTAAGCTGTTAAGCAGGGGCTGAAGAATGGTTTTAATAACTTGAAACTTATAGTTCATATGGTTGAGGTGTTGCTCACCATTGGCTTGGATTCAATTCTTGTGACTAACAGAATTTTGAATATACAAGCCGGAACTGTTAAGAGGATCCCTTATCTTCCTTTTCATATAATACCCTTTCCTTTCTTACCCCTTCCCACATTAAACAGAAACAAGAAAAGAAGTTGGGGAAGTAGAATTTCTTAACATAGTACAGTGTGTAAAAGATTTCTCACCTGGAGCTGGAGCCCAACCAGATAACAGTTTAAGTTTATCAGTCAGATCGTCTCTGATCCCTTTTCTTGAAAAAGTTTACTTCTTGACTCTTATCACTTGATCTTGCTAAATTAGTCTTACTCCATAAGCGGTCATATCTCTTCTCCAGTTAATCATGTTCCACTCTCTCTGTTTTTTGACCCGATGGTTGAGTTATTTCTTCCAAGGCTCAACCCTACATTGATGTCATTGATCTTTGACAATCCTTGGTTGTAACTAGTAGTGGCAAGGCCTGATTTTCTCTGTCAAATTGTATCTTCTTGCAATTAATGAGTTGATATAATCTCTTATTGCATATTTCTTTTTGTGACAAAAGAAGATAATGTTGTTCTCACCCAACAAAAAAAGTTCTGAGATTTGATGATTCAATTATCATTATTCTTGCTTTATATTTTATGTCCTAAATATATTTGATGCCGATTTACCCTTCATCTGGCCATGCAGGTAGAGTTACTCCAGAAAGTGTAACGTATAGCTTTGGGACCCTTTTGCTTGACCTTCTCAGTGGAAAACATATTCCTCCAAGCCATGTAAGTGTTTTCCAATTTCTATGTTGGCAGAGCTGAGAATACCAAAGTGGCAAAGTGCCCTCTTTTTTTTTTCTTAATGACAAACATGGCACGCTGGTAATTGAATATGATAATTTTTTGCGTGGTATTGGTCAGGGCATTCAGTACTGATTTTGATTTAGCTGTGCATCTAACATCATTTTCATGATTTTTTAGGCACTTGACCTGATTCGGGACAGGAACCTTCAAATGCTAACAGACTCTTGTTTGGAAGGACAATTTTCAGATGACGAGGGGACTGAGTTAGTGCGGTTAGCCTCACGATGTCTGCAATCTGAACCACGAGAGCGTCCTAATCCAAAGTCATTGGTTACTGCTTTAATACCTCTACAGAAGGATTCTGAGGTTAGTGGTTTTTTAAGTTCAGCATATTGTTTTTACTTAGACATCAGGATAGCTAAACTTCATACTTTAAATGGCGAGTAACGAGGTGGAGAATGCTTGAATTTTTTTTGTTTTTGGTTATTTATTTTTTTGGGGAGGGGTTGAGTGGGGCCTGAGAGCCATACATAATTTATTATTTATCTTTCTCTATTCAATTATTGTCATCAATTGTCTGTCTTTGCAAGTAATTGGCTTTAGTCTGTACTGAGAATTGAAACAATGCTCTAAATATTCCAGGTAGCTGGAGTTGAGATTTAGTATTTTGTTTTGCAGGTCCCTTCTCATGTCCTAATGGGTATACCACATGGTGCGGCTGCTTTACCTCTGTCTCCACTTGGTGAAGCTTGTCTGAGGATGGATTTGACTGCCATACACGAAGTCATAGAAAAGGTTGGATATAAAGATGATGAGGGTGCTGCAACTGAGGTTTGTTTCTAACATGCAAGTTGTCTTGAATTCATGTTCATGATAAATTATTGATTCATGGTTGTCTTGTATTCACTATGAATTTTTAATCAAAATAACCCAAACGCAAGTCTCACTGTTATACAAGGCCAAAAATTAAGTGTCACTGTTATATACCTTTGAAAACCTGAATACAAGTATTCTGTTAAGTGCAGCTGCATCTTGAATTTTTTATGATAATTTTCATGTATGCCTTTTATCATTGACCTGTTTTCTGGGTAGACTAGTTGTGCGCTTATTGTTCTTTTTTTTTTTTTTTTTTTTTTTTTTTTTTTTTTNTTTTTTTTCTATCATGCAGCTTTCATTCCAAATGTGGACCAACCAGATGCAGGAAACATTGAACTCGAAGAAGAAGGGTGATGCTGCTTTTCGGCATAAAGATTTTAAGGCTGCAAGTGATAGCTACACACAGGTTAGTAAATTACTAAATTTTGAGGCTTATATTCAATAACATTATTTTTTGGACTACTGGAGAAGTGAATGAAAACTGTATTTATAACCTTACAGCCAAGACAGAAAGGCAAAGATGCAAGTATACACATTTTTTTTTTTTTATAAAACAACTATATAAAATATATTGAGCAATCATATGGATTCTATTTGTTGATGGGTTATATTCCAAGATATTTAATAGATATCGGAGCAATTGAAACGTGCGGCTGAATGTTTGTTGTATAATGCAGTTCATTGATGTTGGAACCATGGTTTCTCCAACGGTTTATGCACGTCGTAGTCTGGCATATCTCATGAACGATATGCCTGAGGAAGCACTTAATGATGCATTGCAGGCACAAATAATATCTCCAGTCTGGTACATTGCATCCTATTTACAAGCTGTTGCTCTTTTGGCACTGGGCAGGGAGAATGAGGCCCAAGTGGCACTTAAGGAGGGTTCTGCACTTGAAACTAAAAAGAACACAAATTAGTCGAGGTCTTCGCAAAATCTTGTTTTAAAGTTCCTGAAGACAACTTACATAGAATACACACTGATGTCTCAGTGATTGGGGCAAATTGATCTGGGGCTCCAGTTACATATGGGACAATTTGTTGCATGGACAGAGTGGTTTATACTTCCTTGTGTATGACTAGTTCATTGGTTGCCAAGCATTCTTTTGCACATACTGGCATCGTTGCGGAAGCATACAATTATTAGTTTGCACAAGGGTGGCCCTATTGCAGTTTAGTCGCCTATGGTAGTACAAAGATCTAGGGAAGATTTTAGGATGCTTTTGGAAGAGATTATGTGTTTGTAAAGGGTTCAGGATTCGTCCGTCAGTATAAGTCTGCATATTGTCGGGTGAATAGCAAATGCTGTTATGTGCTTGTAATTTATGTACAGAGCAAATTGATCATGGCATGGCTGCCATGTCGACCCCAAATAGGCTGTTTTGTATGTTATTGATTTTGCATCTAATAAATTCTTTTAATCTTTTCTTGCTTTATTAGTCAGTTTACTCTTGTTTTAAATTCATCATGTGTGGCTGTCGAGTTTGCCGGAGGAAAACATCTATGAATCATTCCCCTTCGAGTAACCATTTTGTTCCACTCCTTGTTTATCAAAACATTTTCCTTCTTGTTTAGATTTGTGGTTTCTTATCTTCTATTATAATATTGATTTTTCTATCCAGAAAAATAATAAATACCTGAAAGAATTTTCAGAAAATTAATAAATGATTACTCGATGCATGAGTCAAGAAACAGACCATGCGCCATGGAAAGATCCATCACGAAGTAATGGACCTCTCAATGATTCATGGTTGTATCACGATTTCTTTTGTTGAATGTCTGAGCAATTTGAAAACAAATGAGAGCCACCCAGACTGAGAAATTAAAAATAAAGGAGCGATAAGGGCCCAACCGGGTTCGAACCGGTGACCTCTTGATCTGCAGTCAAATGCTCTACCACTGAGCTATGGACCCCTTTGGCGTTAATCGTCTCATATATATATCTTTTAATATAATATACGTACTAGACTGCTATTTTAATACTAGCAAGCTTCCGTAGATTTTTTTATTTTATTTTATTTTTTATATGAGATTTTGTAAATTCCACAGATTTGAGTCAGGGCTTAATAAATATTTATCTTCAACGATTTACGTACACTATCTCACATTATTACATTTTGCGTACTATTGAGTTCAACTAAATTTATTTTAATTTTTATTTTATATAATTTTTGTCATTTCAACTAGTATGTAATAAACATTTCCATGGCTAAAAGAACACAATAAAATGGTATCGGTGTTTTCCCTTTGTTCTAAAAGCTCTCATAAAAAAAAAAAAAAAAAANAAAAAAAAAAAAAAAAAGCTCTCTTCAAAATGTGAACTAGGATGAAAAATAACTAAAAAAATAATATTTTATATGTATTAAGAGAAGTAAAAGGAACTTATGATGCGAGGGAAATAACTGGGAAAAAAGAAACCCATGGAACATTAATTCTTATAAATTCATTTACAAAACGAAATCTTATGCTGTTGAAATCAGATGACATTAACAATATCTGCATGATAATAATAATAATAATAATATAAAAACAAAATCCGTCATAAATAAATTTGACGCTCTTCCCTTGAATTGGAGATTCACATGCGAGAGTGAGAACTGAGAAGGTAAGTGTATATGGCAAGCGTGAGCCTCCTTGAAAGTTGAAAGCAGAAAATAAAAGCACAAAAACAATGAATCCAGAAATAGAAAGTAGAAAGACCCCCTTCCCTTTCTTTTAGTGATGGTCAAGGACATGGTCATGCAGGTCTTCCTCGTCATCAATGTCTTCTTCCTCTGCTGCTGCATCTTGATACTGTTGGTACTCTGCTACCAAATCATTCATATTACTCTCAGCCTCAGTAAACTCCATCTCATCCATGCCCTCTCCAGTGTACCAATGCAAGAAAGCCTTCCTCTTAAACATGACCGTGAATTGCTCCGAAACACGCCTAAACATCTCTTGAATTGATGTGGAATTACCCATGAAAGTGGAGGACATGGATAACCCAGTTGGTGGAATATCACAAACACTTGATTTTACATTGTTTGGTATCCATTCCACAAAATACGACGAGTTCTTGTTCTGTACATTTATCATCTGTTCGTCGACTTCCTTAGTACTCATTTTGCCACGGAACATAGCCGAGGCTGTCAGGTACCTACCATGTCGTGGGTCAGCGGCACACATCATGTTTTTAGCATCCCACATTTGTTGAGTGAGCTCAGGAATGGTCAGAGCACGGTATTGTTGGGAGCCACGAGATGTTAAAGGCGCAAAACCAACCATGAAGAAGTGAAGGCGTGGGAAAGGGATGAGGTTAACTGCTAGTTTACGCAGATCAGAGTTGAGTTGCCCAGGGAAGCGTAGACAACATGTTACTCCACTCATTGTTGTTGAAATCAAATGGTTCAGATCACCAACTACAAACACAAGACAAACATTAATTTCCAAAAATAAAAACTAAATCTAAATTAAGGCACTTTTAATTCCACTTACAACTTGGATTTGTGAGCTTGAGGGTTCTGAAACAAATATCATAGAGTGCCTCATTGTCAAGGACCATGCATTCATCGGCATTTTCAACTAGCTGATGAACAGAGAGGGTGGCATTGTAGGGCTCAACAACGGTGTCAGAGACCTTAGGAGATGGGAAGACTGAGAAAGTCAACATCATTCTATCAGGGTACTCTTCTCTGATCTTTGAGATGAGCAGGGTTCCCATTCCAGAACCAGTTCCTCCTCCCAATGAATGACAAACTTGGAACCCTGTAGTGTCAAGTCAAATAACAATTACCATATATCTCAATCTCAATGCATTTCTATTGGAAGCAAGTAGCCTTACCCTGCAAGCAATCGCAGTTCTCAGCTTCTTTACGAACAACATCAAGAACAGAATCGATTAGCTCTGCTCCCTCAGTGTAATGCCCTTTAGCCCAGTTGTTTCCAGCACCGTTTTGACCAAACACGAAGTTATCAGGCCTAAAGATTTTTCCGTAAGGACCAGAACGCAAGCTGTCCATGGTACCTGGTTCAAGGTCCATCAGCACAGCTCTAGGAACATAGCGACCACCACTTGCTTCATTGTAGTAAACGTTAACCCTCTCAAGTTGGAGATGGGAATCGCCCACATAATTCCCACTCCCATCAATCCCATGTTCAGCACACATAACCTCCCAAAACTTGCCTCCGATTTGGTTTCCACATTGACCAGCCTGAATGTGGAGGATTTCTCTCATTTTTTCTGTTATGAAAAATCAATCAACAAGTTAACAAGGGAAGAAAGAGTCTTGGGAGGAATGAAGGAGAGGGAATGCCCTTTGCCTTTTGTAGGTGCAACAAGATTGAGATCTTGGTACCTCTCTTTCTTTCTGTGAAAAGGAAAGGACAAAGTTATATAATGAAATTCAATTAATAAGTTCATGTGGGTTTGTTGGGAGGAGGCTCTGTCAAACTCAAATAAGAGTAATGAGCTGGATATGGAAGGTGACATCTCTTTTCTTTGCATGATTGTTTTTATGGCCTTATTATGCTATTGCTACCTATCTGAATTATCAGTCCTTCCTACCATTTGATATCCCATCTGTCAATGGGATTCCAAATATATTGTCCATTTCCTTGTATGGTTTGCTCATCCTGCTTTTCCACACTGATTGCACACCCGATTTTCAATTACATTGGTGGGAGATTCTTTAACACGTTTCATTTACTTACAAAAGAGTGAACTGTTTTTAATGGCTTTACTCGCTTTTGGTTTATGTTTCAACAAGCATGTAATTGTAATCCAAAGGTATCGAATATTCAGTTAGCACCCAAGCAGAAGCAGAGGCAGTGCAAAGCCATGTTAAATTTTAGCATTGATCAAATGAATATCTGTCATGTGAAACTCTCTCTTGGCCTCTTTCAAGTGTCGGTGTGTCCCAAAGAGTTTAACTTGACATAAAATGTTATATTACCTTAGACTCGTATTCCGTTTTTAAGCAACTTGTTATGTAAGGTGCATTACTTCTTCCACTTTCTGACATGTAAATTATTTTTCTAATTTCACTCAAATACCATCAACTAGCCAGTTTTAAAGTTTAATTGCTTAAGATCATAATTTTAAAATAGCAAGTTAATGCGTATCAAGAGGCTTGTATTTTATATTTTAAAAATTTATGTCTTAAGCAATGTAAGGCCCTAGTGGATCGGTATCCGGAGAGAGAATTTGGAATCAATTATTGGAGGCATGAGAGTTGCAATAGGATGGCAGCCTGTCTCCTTCTCAAGACAACTATTTTCGCACCCAATAAAGCAGTGGTTGGGAGGGAATCCTAAGTTGGTCTCTCTCCTACAAAAGGATATTAAATCATCTCTAGTGTTTTCAAACAAACCAAGAGTGTTACACATCCAGAGAGAAATATTCGAGCTGTTTACCCAAAGAAAAGAGTCATATTTAATTTTTTCTTTTAAAATGACAAAAAGATATCAACAGCTGTTAACGTCAAAGGCAATTGAATGGTCTTTCATATTCGCTACCTAGTAAGAAACGTAGGTTTAAGGAGGTGTGATTTGATGTACAGATTTTACCTAGTGAGTTATGCTGCTGCCTGCTGGTGAATCAATGGTTTTCGAGTCATTAGATGAAGCAGATAAGGTGGACTATCAATTTCTAAATTGGTAAACCAAGAGTTGACAACCCACCTCTCTCACGTCAGTATCCAACCAGATAAGATTGCAAGCACAGTGCTTCTCCCATGTTAAATTGTTCACAATCTCTGTCTTTCGTACTTCCACAAGTAATAGTTTCTTGTACCATCTATTGGTTACTTGAATCCAAGAGTTGGAAGATTATTTGTAATAAGCAAGAGAACCTGTGTACATCTTGAAGTTTAATAGCATATTCCTTTCTCGAAATAAAGTTACTTTGTTTGGTTAAATCATTCAACCAAGAGGCACAGATTAAGAAGAAAAAAACTTAGAAAAACGTAATTACATAAAAGGAATAAAAAAAAAACACATGTCATTCAAATGTATGATGGTCCATCGATCTAGAACTAGTGTAAAAAAGAATCTGGAACACTTGGGCCTTCCCTACCACAAACCATTAATATATTAATTCGGTTGATAAGATGATTAAGTTGATGAGCTTTTTATATTTATAAGTAGAACATCAGTTGGATCACATCAGAAATTATATTCAATGAAAATTCCATGAGCAAACCTCATGCCAAAAATTTACATCAGAAATTATTCCCTATGTAAATCAGCAACTAGCTGAATCAACTCACAACAGAGAAAACCAGGAGGGCAACCAGAGTAGAGTTTTACACACAATGTTGAATACACCTTAATAAAGTAATTCCTCAAATACAGGATCTACAGATTGCCCCCACTTTCCATGATACAATTCCAAAAGATTTTCAGCTGGTGTAACACCTGCCACAACAAAGATTAAAAATAAACAATACTAAACAAAACAAAGACTAACTTATTCATAAAAGCAATAAAGATAATGCTTTTGAAATGGCAGCATACCATGAACCTGTCTTAGATCCGTTTCAAACTGTTATAAAGGCGTGAGATTCTGGTGTCTGTTTTAAGTAACACAGTTGATATACCGGACTACCCTTGCATATTTTACAGTGGCTTCCCTTGAATTCTACTGTGTCTGTAGCTAAATTGACATATTGCTACTATATTCATTTTCAATTTCATCTCCCTCCGCATTTGTTTTCCAGACGGAGCCTTCAAGTCTTCAATCAAGAAATTCATGTTTGCAAAACTTTTCCGTATTTTCACACTTTTTTTATGAATAGTAAATTTAGATGTCTATGTCGTAAAAAAAAAAACTTTTTTTGCACTCCTTAAGAGACATTACTTGTTAAGATTTGGGAATGAAAATGAAAAGAGCTGCCCTTGGAGTGCCGGGTGGGGAGATGACTCATTAATATAAGTAGATAATCTCTAAATCAGTTACCTGTTCTAACCACCTCAGCTACCTCATTCAAGAATCCTGATTCTTTAAAGCCTCTTCTTTCCAAGCCCTCCTGTAGAAGCATAAAACAATGTTCTTCAAAACATCGATAATAACAGTAATAACATAAATAATGACATCTTACCTTTGCCAACTTTAGAACATCTTCAGTAACATGCTTCAGCAAACCATCCCGGAATGGTGTCTTTAGGCCAGTTCTGGGAACCTACCAGATAAGAGACTCTAAGGTCAGAATCGAATTTAGACCAAATAACACCCATCACAGAAAGAAAGCTGTCATATAATAATAAATTAACTTATAAACACTGTCTAATGGAACCCATCTGTTCCTCATGAACAAGATGGTGCTAACATTTGGTTTTAAGCTTTGGGACTCTTGTTCAAACTGGCTAGTATCATGTTATTGTGGTGGACATTTAAATCAAGACGACAAAAGAATGGCACTCGACAATTATGAGAACAAGAGAAGGTCAGGAGGTCCCTTATAGTGCTAACTTGTCAACTCTTCCGATCATGATGTGATCTAAACAGATAAAGTCCCTCCACAAGACATCAAACACTTATTTTCCTTTTCCTCTATAAAAAAATTTCCCTTAGTCACAAAGGAAAAAATTTATATTCAAAGTTTTCTTTTCTATATATGATCAGTCGCAAGGTATTGTAAGGAAACAATAACACATTATGCCAGTATAGAATTAATATCATCAGAAAATAACACATCCCATGACTCTCCAAACTTCATCTTGCTATGATACAATCAGTTACCCAGCAAAGTCAGTTACACCAAAGAGGCAGCTCAGTACACCAGATATTGTAATTATTGTGCTCTTGCTTGGCCCCAACATTGTGGCTCCCCCTCAAGTCCCAAGGGGTGTAAAACAAGACAATTAAAAAAAAAAAAAAAAGTTCAAACGAGTGCCCTAAATTCACTCCCAATGTCCGTATCTCAGACCCCTAAACCACTTTATACACCAAATATTGCTTGATGAAAATAATTCATTTAACAAAAAGAGACAAAGACCCAAGTGTGACAGCACCAGCTTGCATAAAAAATCACAAAGCACCAGAGAGACTGTTAACCACTGCACTAGAATTGCCATTTTACAAACATTCCACCACATATCACTTCAATAACTGGCCTGTCTGATGAGATTCTAACTAATGGAATTGACAAAAAGCGATTTTGTAGTTGACATAAGACGAGTCAATTTGTTCCCATAAAAAATGTTACCTTATTCCTAAGCATCTGTCTTTCTTCTGGGGTCCAGTCAGCTGTCATGTCTAAAACATTTTGTAGAGAAACCTCATCATACAATAAGCCTACCTGACAATCAAACAAGTCATAGTAAGTTGATGTTGCTAAGCTGAAGCAGTTAATAGGTTAATAAATGTTAGATAAATGAAGAAAATGATCATAGTGTGCAAGCAAAGATTAACGGCATGTAACAAAAATGAAATAATTTGCAAGAATCCATGAAAATAAAGTGTCATTACTTTTCCCTTTTACAATGATAGTCATTACGTGATTGTACAGACATTGCATCCAAGAACAGGCTACATGATGCCCACACATAAGGAAGACAGAGTAACTAGAAATATGGTGCACAAGTAGTAAAATGCCACCCACCCAAAATGCTGGTAAAGCACATAACCTTCTCCAAGGCCCTCCATCAGCACCTCTCATCTCCAAATACCTCTTCAGCCTGACCTGATAAGAGTAACAATATGGGAAAAAGAAATAGAATTATATAACACAGCTGCATAAATGCTGCAATACTATCGGACAGGAAAAGCATCAAATTACGAAACCAACAAGAACAAACCTCAGGAAATATTGTTGTCAAGTGATTCTCCCAATCATCAAGGGTTGGGAATTCGCCAGGAATACAAGGAAGCTTTCCTGCCATAAAGTCCTGCAATAAAATAATAATAAATTCTATGCCATGAACAAATCAAGGCTTCAATATGAAAATATTGTGGTTACAGAAAGAAGTTCAAAATAAATAATGGCGGGGCTACATAAGATAGCCTTAGATTACAAGAATATTAAAGATAGATGGGAACCCTGAAGGTCATTCCAGTACAGTTGATATAATTCTTTTTCCGGTAGACAAAATACATTGGAACATCAAGAGCATAATCAACATACTGCTCAAACCTGCAACCCAAGAATAAACAGTGAGACATAAAGTAGAAAATTTTGGAAGTTGTAAGCTACCAATGCTATTTCTTGGCTATGTAGTATTCAAAGATCTTAAGCAATTACACAACTCTGTTTTATTTTTCTCACCTTCTTTTAAATTCAAAGAGAACCCTAGAAGCTCAGAGTCAGATTACATAGCAATAATAATTTATTTCTTCACAATTCAAAAATAATCTATCTTACCCAAAGGAGTCATCAAAAACAAAGGGCAGCATGCCTGTACGGTCCTTATCAGTATCAGTCCAAATCTGGCTGTTTAAAGTGTATATGAACTGAATAAGATACCTTGAGAATGAAAATAGTATAACATGAAAGGACAACAACTGCATTATAACTTCTATGTACCTTCTCATACTGACAAAACCATTCGGCTTCCCTTCTGTGAAGGGTGAATTTGCAAATAGAGCTGTTGCTATCTGTTTTATATATAATACTAGTTACATCCCATAGCACTGAATAAATTTCTAAGGAAAAAAAAATCAAGAAGAAAAGAACAAAATTTCTTACAGGCTGCAAAGCTAGACCAGCACGAAATTTCCTAATCATGTCAGCTTCGGAACTGAAGTCTAGATTGACCTATAAAAGTAAAGCCAGAAATATATCACTATCCAGGATGAGATCTCTTTATTTATATGTTTTAGGATATTTGCTTTTGACCATGTCCAAATCAGGAACTCTTTGGAACAAAACTCACAAATTATCAGATATCTTACCTGTACAGTGCATGTCCTGAACATCATGTCTAGTCCAAGAGAACCCACTTTGGGCATGTAATTCCTCATAATCTCATATCTTCCCTGAGCCAAAACACAATATTAGAAAGCAAGTAATTGAACCACTAAAGGCCAAGACAGAAGCAATATTACTGTTCAGTTACTAAGGTGAAACACCTCCCCTCATCTAACTTCCATGTGGACCACGAAAATAAATCAACAGAACTGAAGATACCAAGTGACAGATAGGGAGAGAGGAACAATACCTTTGGCATTATAGGTATGTCTTTGAGTCCCCACTTTGGTTGGAAACCAATTCCCAAAAATCCAATTCCCATTTCCTCAGCAACAGCTTTAACCTATCAAAAGAAGTATATCAAAATGGTTAACAGGTTCAAAAAGATACATCTAGGTCTTCTATCATATTCTGGACAAGGCAAACCTACTTATTTAGGATTAAAACTTGGCAATTTATTATGTTGCAACATCCAAAGAGAAGTTAAGTTGACAGTAATGAGGATGATGATACAGAAATGAACTGAGAAAAAATAATGATCGCAAACAGATTCCAAAACAATTTATTCTTTCTCTAGCGGAAAAACAACAGATTTCTTTTAATGTATCCCATAACAAGTATTTAAGAACCCACGAACAATTATTCAACTGACCTGATAGAGGTGTGAGTTAACTTCTGCACAAGTCTGATGCAAGGTCTCAAGAGGGGCACCACTAAGCTCAAACTGACCACCAGGCTCTAAAGAGATGCTCTGCTTCCCCTGGTCCACATGATGTGCGGGGAAAAAAATTATATTCTACTTCAGGTCTCTAACAATAATAAAGCATTTCAATGGATGCTTGAATCAGGAAGCACTTAAACAAATGAATAAGATTGGAATAGTAGGTTCTTCGGGAACAAAACATTCTAACATGCTTTTTCAGAGATATAACTTACCTGTTTGAGTCCAATAATTTTATCACCTTCCATTACTTTATCCCAGTCAAATCTCTCAGCAATGCCATTAAGCAACTCTCCTATCTGCTCATACTTCATAGGACGTAGGCTTCCAAACTCAAAACCAAACTTCTCATGTTCTGTACCAATTCTGCAAGAACACATGTCCAGATTAATCGCCTATTGCTGTGTCAGAAAAAAAATAATTATCATGTAATAGAATATTCAATTATCATAACTTGAAGGAACCCGATAGAGAATAGAAACTTGCTGGAAGAGACAGAGACAATAAACAAAAATTAATTCCTCATGGAAAATGAACATGAGACCCTAGAAGGTAGGATTAATGCTCCGAGCAATCCTAAAATAATTATAGTAATTTCCAACGCATATAGAAACACACAACATCATGTGAAACCAGATAAGACTGGAATACCAGGGACACATAGCAGCACACTGGTTTTCTGAACCAAGGATATTGAACCCATTAGCACTTTGAAAAGTTAAAAAATGGATGAAATAAACAGTAAGCAGTAGTCCAGTCAGAACTCGGCAAGAATCTTTTCTGGTTTTAGAGTGTATGGGAAAAAGGATATATGTGTCTAAGGACTCTTTACACAAGCTCAAACTAAGTGACATTCTACCCAATGACAACAATAGAGCATATAATAAAAGTAAACTACAGTTAGATTAAAGGAAGGGGAAAAAAATCCTACTCAATATGCCCAACAAAATGAAAAGGATCAACAAAGCCCTAAGAACAAGCACAATAAAAGGAGAAAATTACTGTAAAGCTCAGCTGAAAAGAACGATCTAAAATAAGATGTACTATATAATATGTGATGCAAAGAAAAAAAAACTAGAATAAGAAGTAAAAATCCCACCTCCAATTTTCCTTCGGCTTACAACCAGAGGCAAGATAATCCACAAGATCCTTTTTTGTCAGTGGCTCAGTAACAACTACAGCATCTTCTGTAGGAGGACTGGCAGCGACAATCACTTTATGGCCCCGTTTACATCCAACTACAGCAAAAAGCCTCTTCTGTGAAAGCTGAGTCTTGCACGCAGAATCACATGATATGGAAGAGAAACCAACACAAGTTTTCTTTACATTGAACGCATCAAACTTATGTCTTGTGCTAATAACTGCATTGTTCCCCCCTTTACATCGTACTATCTCACTGCGCATACAGTACGATGAACCAGTCCTGGAAATCAGAACCATGGTACTCTTCTGAAAAAGAAATGTATGTTAATTTTCAGTGTCAGATTTGAGAGCAAATTTAGCCGCCACCATCCATGAAAGAATTAACTTGAAAAATAAATTTGGCATGTCATTCTGCTTTCTTTGCCAATAGAGAAAAAGAGTTTTACTATAAAACAAATCTATCAATGGATGATGTAAACAAAGGTTTCTTGTGTCTAACTCATAATTCTTCAAAATTGTAAGAGTGATTCAGTTTTGTTATCAGACTTCTGAGAGAAAATCCAGTAACTAGAATCAAATGAAAGAAGAGATCATCATCTTCAATAATTAAAAAAAAAATTCTGCTGTATGTAATTAATACGTTCCAGAAAAATTGGAAAGAACAGAAGAATTGCATCAGTAGCCGTTCACTTATAAAATTATATTCAAAGAATAACACAGTACCTGAAGAGAAGTCCAACTAAAGACAAGCCAAAACCAATGACTTAACCAATACTGACCAAAAGTTTCGATTTTTCAAAACTACACTTAAAAAGATGACAATTATACGAAATAAGAGAGAAATATGAAAGCACAGAACGATATTGAAGTCCCACGATAACTAAAAATAACTAAATCCAGACAAGGAAAGTTAATACAAAGTCAGCAATTCCATTTCGAGAATTACCCGATATTATATTAATGGAAAAACACAACTAGGGTTCTAAGATGCTGAGAGGAAGTTTAGATGGTTTTGGCCTTATGGATTTCACCTTTCTCGGAAAAAGAGAGTGGCCGAGGAGTAAACAGAAGCAGAGGAAGAGATAAGAGGGAAAAAGCTCTGCTTTTTCCGTTCCACTGGAAGAAAAGGTATGGATGTTCAACAATGGTGTTTATAAGGGTATCGAGTTACTAAACATACATCATAACGATCCACTTCGAGCTGGTTGATGACACGTCAGCTCGGTTTACATTCTCTGTTTTTTTAGGAGGATTTTTAGATATTTTTAATATTTATGTAGTATAACATACTATATAGGAATAATTAATAAATGAATGACATGTGTACAAATTAACTATTTTTAAGTTTGTTTAAAAAATTAAATAAATTATATTTTATATATAATAAAATATAAAAATTATGTATGCTTGCCACGTCAGTGTAGTATGACATACTTACGTAATATCATAGAATCTCCGATTTTTTTAATATACTTTTTTTTTTAAATAAAATTTGAAATAAAAAATATATAAATAATGTATCAACACAAAATTTTCGTTTAAATTCGCTTTCAGTTTTATTCTTTATATAAAAAAATTATACATAAAATTAGTTAATGTCAATAGACAATTACGATTACCCACAAGTTCACACCATGTTTATACGCAAAAAGAATTTTCATTTTGTTACAATGAAATAAATAAAATTCCTCTCACGGCTAGTTATTAATTATTAATATATACCATATCAAAAAAAATATTATTAGTAATATATATCTCTTATTATTACGTATAAAACTTTATACACCTATCATTAATACACAACAGTATCATAAAGTAATTAAGTTATTTTATTAATAATAAAAAGCTTTTACAATTTTTAATGTTTACATTGTTAGTTGTTTAAAATTAAATCCTTACTACAAATAGCTAGTATGTTTTGATGTGAAATTGAAAATTAAATCTTTTTTTTTTATTTCTCTCATATTTTCACTAACTTCCTAAATAAGGTATTAAGTTATACATATTATAATGTATCTTTTTTTTTTTTTATGTAAAACATTACTCAACCTATAAGAGCTAGGCAATAGCAACACAGCTGTAGTGGCTGCACTAATACTTAAACATCATCATATCATGTTGAAGAATGATTAAGCAGCCCAAAATGATGATTGAATGAATAAATAAAATAAAAAGCCCAATATATAGCAACTCTGAACCTGACCAGGTGAGAGGTCGATAGTCAATAAAGTAGGCTATAAATAATGGATTATTGCTATTCAATTGAAACATAACCAAAACAAAATTTAAAACATTTATGAAGTTTCCTTTGCTGGGATGGGAGGTTGTTATAAAGAAAAATATACTATAATACTCCATGGTGGAAGGGAGTAGATCGTGAAAGCACGTAGTGAAATCTGACTC
This sequence comes from Cercis canadensis, assembly GCA_003255065.1. Lineage (NCBI taxonomy): Eukaryota > Viridiplantae > Streptophyta > Magnoliopsida > Fabales > Fabaceae > Cercis > Cercis canadensis. Next base: position 1,185,148 of record QAOA01006931.1, read on the forward strand.
TGGATCACAATATCGTTTTCTGAGACGATAATGACAATGACGACAATAACAGTTTTTTTTTTTTTAATTTGCAACAAGAAAAACGAATAAGCATAAAACAGAATCATAGTACACTACGTCTCAAGTGTTAATACTACTACAGACAAAAGAAGGCATTTATTTATTTTGTTTTGTGGTCTGGAAAGAAATAAAACAACGTTGTAAGCATGTGCAAGTTACTTCCTTATTTCTATGGAGGAGGTAGGTTAGTGGTCATGTTACCTGGCTTTAGTAGGCTTTTTATTGTGTCTCCCTACTCAGATTAGCAGTAGATTTCGTATAATTCACACTGATTAAAAAAAATGAAAACTGACAATGTATTTAGTCATACTCTATGTCTCGTTACTATTTTCAATTTTGATCCCTCTCCCATTAGTCGAGGTCAGATCATAACTAGATATGAAAAACATTTTTAAAATACCATCTTAATTATGCTCTATAAAGTTTTACTTGCAATAGAAAATTACCCTTTCATTACTTATTTTATTTTTTGGTAATATTCATCTTTAAAAGGTATGAAACACTTGTTTTAACACGATGTCTATGAAAGGGGTTGTATTTCTGAACTTTTTAAGAACTTTGCCCAAGTATTGTACGCCATGGGAGTAGGATATAATAACTCATAAGGCTAAAATATTTAGTGCATTCTATATTGCTTTATTGGTGAACTGACATTTGATTAAAAACAATAACCAATTAAATCAATAACATACAACGTTAAATATACGTGATAATTTGTATCAAGCTGCTGTGTTGTTTAGCTCAGTAGCAGAGCTCTCTGAACAGAGGATCTATATTGTTTTCCCACTTGTTGTGGTACGTCTCCAAAAGCTTGTCAGCTGGTGTTAAACCTGCCATGGTGAGTACATAACCAATGAGAAAAATGTCATTTGCCAAAAACAAAGAACCTCAAGGGGACTTAATCAAATGAAATTAACTCCAATTCACTTACCTGTTTTAACCACTTCCTTCAATGGATCCAGGAAAACTGATTCATTTAAGCATCTCCTTTCCAAGCCCTCCTGCAAAATAACAATAGGTTTATAAACTAGTTCCAGATAATAAAATCAGCAAATCAAATAGGATTGACTTTTAAGATACCATTGCCCACTTCAATACATCTTCAGCAACGTGCCACAGCAATCTACCTTGGAATGGAGTCTTCAACCCAGTCCAAGGAACCTAAATATATGTCACTTAAATTAGATCCTAGTTCACATTGCTTCAGGGAAATTATGTCAGGCAGTGTATCTCAGAAAAAAGCCAAAACAGAAGAAAAACAAATATTGTCTGTGATATTGTTTTTATTACCTTGTTCCTCAACATCTGCCTGTCTTCAGGAGTCCAGTCAGCAATCATATCAAGAATGTTATGTAGTGAAACCTCATCATAGAGTAGACCAACCTGACATTGGAAAGAAAACCAGAACAAACTAATGTTGGATTGAACAAGGGTAATGGTATTAACTGCACTAACCAGGCACATGAGAATATCTGATGAAAATTAGCTATAACTAATGTTAAGACAAGAATGCTACATAGATATGCGATGATGAGAGAAGATACAACACTCAAATCACATATCTAGCTTATCATAATAATATTATTGCCTGCAGATATGATATTATTAAAGAGAAGCATGCATAATTGTTGTTATGTAATGACAAATATGTAGGAAACAATACATCTCACCGGTTGACTTGGTAATTACATCAGCATGTGACATTTGAAGACCTCCCATCACATACCTTGACTAGTTTCACAACCTTGCTTCCTTAATTCCAAATTCCAATTATGGATCTAAAGACAAAAATGCTTACTTTGTAAGACCAACATTATTGGATCATGCAATGTATGGTCAGATCAATTACCCAAAACGCAGGCAGTGCACATAACATGCTTAAAGGCCCTCCATCAGCACCCCTCATTTCCATATATCTCTTTAGCCTCACCTGCACGGCACAACCATAATAATAATATCTGGCTAACTCACTCCGTAATATCATTTAAGAGATTCATTAAGATATTCCTTAGTATTGTTAATTATGTTTAGTCTTAACCTCAGGAAATATGGTTGTCAGATGATTTTCCCAGTCGTTGAGTGTTGGCAGCTCGCCTGGAATGGCAGGGAGTTTACCCGCCATGAATTCCTGCATACAACTAAGTATGATTAAGTGCACAATCATCAATTTATTAACATAAACATTGCAGGAGGAAACAAGAGCATGGCTTCGATTATTAAGAGTAGAAGGAAACCCGGAATGACATGCCACTACAGTCAATGTACTTATTTCTCCGATAAACAAACAGCATCGGCACATCCAGAGCATAATCAACATACTGCTCAAATCTGTGATAACAAAAATAAAACTTGTCAACAATTACTTTCTAGGCAAAACAAATATGCAGGATTATTGAAAGGGGAAACTTTCTCCCTGACCACGAGTGATTAAATACAAAAATAAACAAATAAATAAATAATGAGCATACCCAAAAGTGTCATAGAAAACAAATGGGAGCATGCCAGTGCGACGCTTGTCAACCTCATCCACCTTTAGACTGTTTGCAGCACCACAAAAAATTGACTACGTAATAGAAAACAAATATTTGCATGTGAAAGCGAATAAAAATTCAAAGAATTATATACACCTTCTTATGCTGAGGTAGCCATTTGGAACTCCTTCCGTGAAAGGTGAATTTGCAAATAAGGCTGCTGCCAACTGGTTCAATTGTTATAACGGTTAGATACTGTAACAATCAGAATTTTTTTTTTTTTGTCTGTGTAAAATGAGAATGGATCAGTATTTCTAACTGGCTGCAAAGCGAGACTGGCACGTAATTTTCTGACCATGTCAGCTTCAGAACTGAAGTCCAGGTTGACCTAAAATCAGTAAATTTTCATATTTATTAATTTCCACAAATCTAAAACATTTGAAAGGGAATCCATTTTTCTGAACTAAAGAAAAAAAAAATAAAAATTGTTGGCCTGCAAAATCTTTTCTTAGGCTATACGGCTGTACTTAATAACTGAAGTGTAAAATTCATCTCACCTGAACAGAGCATGTCATAACCAATGCCTCGATTCCGGGTAAGCCAAGTTTGTGGAAATAATTTTGCAAAATATCATACCGTACCTGGATCAAGTTTTAACGTCAGTTTGCAAAAGAAGGGGGATAAAAGGATACAAAATGTTGAACATTACGAATGAAGATGCTGGGTGCTACAGGGGAGCAAATTTATAGGACATAGCAAACTGAGAAATAAAATAGCAGTAAAGAAGTCTAATAATCAGAATTAAGAGATGTTCATGCTAGCTAGTTCATGAAACAAATTTCAGCAATGAAAACTTATTATAACCAAACGACTTATAACTAAGTGATGCTGAAATTGTGCTCAGAACTTGTAAGTGTCGTGTTCGAACCCAAAGTTAACAAACAATTTTTTGAAGTTGTGCAAGACAATAAGATAAGAAGTGAAAATTTTCCACATAGAATAATTGCTTCAATAAACTATAGTGACAAGCAAACTCAGAGATTTATTCTCTAGTTCACAAGGCAATAGCTAACTACTGTTTTACACAAATTATCTGATAATTAAGTTAGACGAGCATTTATTCTTTTGGAGTATAAGACATCTTTTTGTATGATTGAGGAATTGTGCATCCTCATGTTAGTTTAAATGTATAAATGTAAATCAACATTTACCTTGGGAACTCGAGGTATATCTTTATGTCTCCATTTGGGCTGGAAACCTAATCCCAAAAATCCAATTCCCATTTCCTCTCCAACAGTTTTAGCCTATGAAACGAGACATAAAAGATATGCTATTCTCAGTCTCATAGCCAGAAAGTAAAACACTACGACTCCTGCTGGTCACCTAAAGTGTGTTGGAGATTCAGGTTATGACAGAAAATTCCACATACTGACCTGATAGAGGTGTGAATTAATCTCATCAAAAGTCTGATGCAATGTTTTGAGAGGAATACCACTAAGCTCAAATTGACCACCAGGCTCTAATGATATGCTTTGCTTGCCCTGGGGTAGAAGTTTTTGAATTATCAATGTCATATTCACTCAATCCCTTCAACAAAAATGGATCTAAGAGACAAATTTCAAAAATGCCTTAAAGATTTTCATGAGAAAACAATGAATGGAATGACAAGTGATTATTGCAGGTGTGATTTGACCTTTTTGAGTCCTATGATGTTGTCACCTTCCATTATTTCATTCCAATCAAACCTCTCAGCAATGCCGTTAAGTAAGGCAGCTATCTGTTTGTATTTAATTGGACGTAAAGTTCCACACTCGAAACCAAATTTCTCATGTTCCGTACCTATTCTGCAACCATGATACACAAAAAGAGCCTGATTAAAAGAAATCAGTAATGAATTCCACCCAAGGTCTTCACCGTTTCAATAAATAAATAAACACCAATATGATTATTTACAAAAAGACAAAGTGAAGTTAAGTGAGTCACCTCCACTTTTCTTTGGGCTTGCATCCAGATACAAAGTAGTGAATAAGATCATCTTTAGAGAGTGGCTTTGTGGCAATAACAGCACCCTCTGTGGCGGGACCCGTTGCAACAATAACCCTTTGCCCTCTTTTGCATCTCACTTGTCCTCTCTCTTTGTGCAAAAACTGACAATAGGCGGAATTACCCAACATGGAGGAGAAGCCAAAACGTGTCTCTTTCATTCCTGTTGACTGATCCATATACTTTCCCTTCCCGAAAACCATGGATTCTGACGTCCACGTCTGGTAAAGGAGTACCATGGATCCCCACTGAAACATGCATAACGGGGCCATAGCCAATATGAACAAGAACGCTTTGAACAATCACGTTACAGAGTTTTGGTTGACTTTATAATCCCATCAACTTCAATTTTGCATAGCTCTCCTAAATTGGTTCTTTGTCATATGAGTTTCAACTTAATCAAACCTACATTCCTCCAATTAAAGGAACTAGCTCCAAGAATGCAGGGGCAAGTTCAGAACCCTTGCCTTCTTATTTTGTTTCACTGATAATCTTAATTAAGACAGAGTTGACAAACATTATTATGATCAGTTATTCTCGTGACTGTTCTCAATTGAAAATTGAAAATAACATAACAATGTAATATCAGGTGAAGATTATTATGTTCTCTGATAACTATAGAGTTTTTCTTTTCTTCTTGTCGTTACATAACTCTCTTGGCAAAAAGTTTTTCTTTTGCTCTATGTTTTATGTGGGAGACCACAAGAATATGTAGTTTCTGTACATATACATATACTCAAATTTCTTTCTCTTTTTCTTTCCTAAGGCTTTAGGTATTAGGATAATATCACCTTTTAAAAACTGAAAGCCTTTGGCATGTTGCCATGAACATGAGCTTCAAACATTGTGTATTTTCCATCACCATATAAATATTTGCCGCAAAATGGATAGAAGAAAATATTACATTTCCACTTTTCGTGCTCATAGAATAGCATATGCAAATTATTTTCCCATATTGTTCAAGGGGTTAAAGGGAGAGACAACTAGAATTCTAATTTTCAGACATATCAATTCCTGTTTTGCTTATATTCGCTTTGAAGACAATAACTCCTAAACCAAACCAAACCACTTTCTTCTTACGAAAATTACCTGTAGCTATATATAGAGGAACATGATCAAAGAAGGTGGGGAGAAAAGGAAAGAAAAAATCCAAGCTAGCTAGCAAGAAAGCAGTGAGCATGTATGGTTGAAAATTTTACGTTGAAATTAGTGACGAAAATTACCACCACAAGCGACCCTTATGAATACAGTGGATTTTGCTTTCTGTGCAGCCTAAATTTGCCGTAGTAACACCACTGGAAAGAGGGTGGCAACTGCGATGGAAAATAATAGAAAACGCTCGATCACGTTTATTTTCTCCTTATGTTGGATTGGATATATAACGAACTTGGTTGTGGGTTTATATAGTAGGGCAACTGGTCTTCTTTGTGCTCCACGTGTCCTTCCAATGACACGTCAATTCTGGGTGTTGGAAAAATCAAACAATGTTGTCGTTTTGCAAGGTCAGATTATGTTCACCGACAAACAGAGACAAATCATCACGAGGAATTGTTGGTCTCGTTATAAGATAATAGAGGACAAACCGTTAAGGTCGGTTATCGGCGGTGATGCATGGAATACAAGTTGGATCATGGATATATTGGTCTAAGAAACCGACATAAATCGATTGAGCCGAAACCGATCAAAATCGATCAGAATCGGTTCTTAATTTATTAAAACCGATTGGTTCAGTTTTAAAAAATTTGAATCGAAAGAAATCAAACTAAACGGATTATTGAGGAGATTTTTTATATATTTTTTATATTTATGTAATATGTCATATTATATAAAAATAATTAATATATAAATAATATATTTAAAGATTAATTATTTTTTAATTTATTTAAAAAAATAAAATAAAATAAATTATATTTATATTTATATTTAATAAAATATAAAAGTTATATATATTTATCACGTTAATATAATATGACATATTAATATTATAAAATTCTCATTATATATATATTCGGTGCATATATTTTATATTTATTATAATATTACTTAATATATTTAAATGTTGTAGCATGCTATTCTATTATTTCTCTTTTTTGGGGTACATATCTATTATTTCTCTGAAACTAAACCAGGTTGGAAATTAGTCATACCCATTCGTCTTGTTTTGTTTTGCCTCCTCATCCTCTATTCCCCTTCTGCTCTTCTCTTTCGATTTCAATCTCTGCTCTCGCTGGCTCTCTCCCACTTCATGCTCTGTTTCTCTATTTCTTGGTTTCACTCACACTCTACCTCCTCTATTTGAGTTTTTGTCTGTTTCTTTGGTAATCCTGTTCTCTGTAAATTGCATTCTCTTGTTATGAAAAATTTTAGGCATGTAATTGTTGCTCTGCTTCTTACCAGTTTTGCTGACTTCTGTCTTGTCCACTGTACAAAACCGACCAAACCGAACCTGGGTGGTTCGCTTCAGGAACCAATTTCGATTTACATTTTTCTCAAACCGACCCGTCGGTTCGGTCATAAAACTAGAGACCCGAACCAACTTTCACCCCTAGTCTTTCATTGTCTCATGTCAGTCCATTGCATTAGAATTTGCATGGGAACGGCCCTTTCATTCTTTTCCACTCTGTGGGACTCTATGGAGCTTTCTCGCAACAATGCTAATTAAGCTGGGAAGCAAGCCATTGACTAGACTTTTTTGGTTTATATAGCAATAGATTTGTCACGCACAATCAATAGCCACCAGTCACACCCAGCAACATGCATCTGGCATGGCTTGCCATGGAAAGACTCGAACAACGAAGGATTAAAAAAACGAGAGCACAAGAATATGAGTCTGTGCAAGAAGCCGCATAACATGTTAAGAGTCAGAGAAGTGCTTTTTCATTTTTTGGGATATTTGTTATTGGCATTTATAAAAAAATATTTATGTTTTCAACTCGAATAGAAGAGAATATAGTATTAGAAGTAAAATTTAAATGATATCTACTCATCAATCTTCTGTTGTATACCCGAGCCTTGATGGGCCTTATTGTAAATTGGCACTCATTTTCTGAGTTCGATCGTCACTCCTGCCTTCCCGTCATCAGAGTATGAATCTCATCATCAGCCTAAAACAGGGCAAGGGATAACAATCTCGATCTGCATTAATTATTTTTATTGCAGCAAGGATCGTGGATTGCAATGCAAGAAACTTGGTTGGCATACAGATAAAGAATTAAGCTAAACCCAAAAGAAATGGGAATCTTCATCGAATAAAAAAGGTTGAGTGCGCGGACTAGTAACTGCAGATTGAGTGAAACTAAAGAAATGAATAATTGAAGGATGATTATTAAAACAGAATCAGTGACTTGAAGAAGACGATACTAGCTGATCTATGCGCATCGTGCAACCACCGATTTCAACAACATGCGATAGCGCAATCGTATTAGAGCATCCACATTGCTTTATATCATAATATCATATGCGTTAAGTAGAAAAAAGAAAGTATCCTATCCCTATTGAAAACAAAATACAAAGGGAAACCATAGCATGCCCTGAAAAAATAACACTCAGGAAGGGCGATGTGGTGGTGGGGGGGTTGGTGGTGTCGGGTGCAAAGAGATCTTCGACAGATAGCTCTGAGATATTGTTAGTTTTCCATCCCCGCTTAAACTTCAAACATACTCACTTCGGCATTTGCTGATGTTGATGTTACGTGCATATGTTTGCATGTTCTGTGTGCTTCTTACCTTGAAACCTTTCAATCTTTGACTTTCTAATTTCAGAATAAATATAAACAGGAATAGCATGAAATTTCACCATACACTATTTCCAGGATTGACATTTCCTTTATTCAGCTGATAAATGTTTCCTGAATATAACTTAGATAATCTCACTCAAGACGCAGCCACAGCTGCATATTATGGAATTTATGGAACAGTGCAATTAAAAACCTCCAATCATGAAAAGTTTAATAAATCTCAGGTTTACTTCTTTCTCTAATCATTCTTCATAATTGTGGTGGTAGTAGTACCATAGTAATAGTAGTAGTTTGAAAAAAAAAAAAATTCAACCAATTTTAAGGTTGTAGATGAAAGCACCATGAATCTGAGAATCCTGCCGAAGTATATAGTACAGAAAATACAGAAGCAGTAACATCATGATTGTTCAATGCAGACCACCTATCAATTTTTTCTAACATTTTTTTTTTTTTTTCATTTTAATTCTGTTATCCATATACACAAGTGACTAATTTTGTAACTATTATCATCAAGAATCAGATGAGTCCAATGAACTGTACATTTATAGTGTTACCAGAAACTGTCATCGACAGCTCCAAGTTTTGATGATGGGTCTGAATCTTCTTCCTCCTCTAGCTCCAACTCTGGCTCCCCAGACCCAAATTCAGCTGATTCAATATCTGCTAGATTCTTCAAATCAACCACTGAAAGCTCATCTAGGCGCCTAACAACCAAGTCTGCAGCCCCAAGCTCATAGACAGGATGCTTGCTAGCAACAGCCACACACTTCATCCTTGCATCATGTGCAGCCTCCACTGTTTGATTTGAGTTCCCAAATACAATGCACCTCTCAGGTATGAAGTTTAAAAGCTGTGCTGCATACAGAAACATTTCTGGATCAGGTTTTCCCCTGTGTACATCCTCTGCTGCTACAATGACAGTGAAATTCTCTTCAATACCAGTTGTCCCTATTGCAGACTCAAGAGCCTTTCTAGGTCGTGTAGAAATCAAAGCCATTGGTATCTTATAATGCATCAACACACTCACAAACTCTTTCGACCCAGCCCTCAGCCTATATATCCCACCTTGCAAAGCTTGGTAAATTTCTTCCTTTCTATTAGCCATTCTTCTCAACTCTGCTGGGTCCCTGGACCAGCAGAGAACTTCAGAAATTGCCTGTTCATTCTTCATCCCTTCTATTCTCTTAAGGATGAATGCAAGAGGAGGGGATTTTCCTTCTTCTTGAGAAAGGGCTAGCCAAGCTTGCTTTTCAATATCAGGGTTATCTTCAATGAGAACCCCTTCCCACTCAAATATGGCACCCAACCAGCCACACCCCATCCTTTCTTGTCGAAGTAAGGGATTATGAAGTGAAGGGTTATCAGCTTTATTCACTGGTGGCCACAAACCAGGTCTTCGATCAAAGCCAGTATTAATCTTGTCATTATCTTTCTTGGGTATTCTGTCTTCCCTGTATGAATATGCTTCTTTTGTGAGCTCCATAGCCAGAGCCTTAATTGATGACGACAACAAGCCATCTGCTTTTGATTTAGGCGAAGGTAGAGAAACAATAACCCTTCCACCAAGGAATTCTGTTGTGGGGAACGCACAATTATTCAAAGATTTACGTTTACTGGACACATTCCTGATTAAATCCCTCCCACAGACAGGACGATGGCCCAGAATTGAAGTTGCAGCAATTGATTCAACCATTTTGCAGACAAACGATGCCTCTAATCAACTAGAAATGACTAAGTAATCCTCCTTTATGGCACAGACCCTTGATGGGTCACGGTGAATTGCAAAACAAAGCAGCTAACTTGGTCAATTTGACTCCAATTAAGCCTATTCAATTGAAGATTCAAAGCCCAAATTCAACCTTTTACAACAAGTTCCGCGATTCCCAGAACAAAGTGCAACGAGAAAACTAGATATTTAAAGATGTCACCATCTTCGGAGAACAAGGATTACGAGAAGCAGACTTCTCCAAGCTAAATCCCAACTTTATTGTCAAGAACCACCATAAAATTTCCTTCACACCAAACCAAGCATACCCATTACTCAAAACTCCAAATTAGCAAACAAATCACATTAAAATTCACATAACTAAAGAATTTGAACACCATTTAAAAAGAAAAAAAAAAAAAGTCAAAATGGAGACAGAGACCAAACTAGTTACACAAGGACTACAAGATTTTGTATCTTGAATCTAACAAATTTCACTCATAAGCAACGTATCTAAAACTTTTGTTACGTATATACAACAGAAAGATTGAAAGGTATTACATAAGCCTGTAGAAAAGAGAAACAATGGACAAAGAAAAACCTGGGGAACGAACGAATTGAAGATCAGAAACTTTACAGCCACGGCTTATGAGCGAGAGGAAACAGAGAGAGGAAAAGACAACTAGATTCTTCAGCGAAGAGTAGATGAATCTCACGTCTTTATTTCTTGAAGAAGGTGTTTTCTGTACGTTTCCTTTTTTTTTTTTTTCCCTCTGATTTTCAAGGCAAAAGTGTGGTTTATAAATCATAAAAGGATTGGGGACCGGGGAGGGGGGAGAGAGAGAGCGTACGGCACTATTCAAGATGATATCGTCCACGGCGGCGGAAGCAATCGGCTAGAAGCACACGCGTCGGTCAAATAAAGCAATCATATTTTCCATTCGGAACGATCTAACGGTGATGATAGCAAATTTCTCACTGAATTTCCTTTTCTTTTAATTAAAAAATCTGCAAAATTTAAGAAAATTTTTAAATTAAATTTGATGAAAATTCTACGCGGAAGGTCGTGACCATTAACTTCTTTACGATATTTTTCGATCAATTATATGCTTAAATAACTTTTATTAACAAGTTGATTGCCGACTCCATAAGTTTAGAAATCATTCAATTGAGAGTTGACATGCTATGAGCATAAATTAATGAAACATTACTACTATTTAATCCATAAATTATAGAGAATATATATATATATATATATGAAACATACTACTATATAAAATACATGTTTAAATCATTCTTATGTTTAGGAGATTTCTTAGATACTTTTAGTATTTATGTAATATCTCACATTATATGAGAATAGTCAATGTGTAAATGACATGTGTACAAATTAATTATTTTTAAGTTTGTTTGAAAAAATAATATAACTTATATTTATATCCAATACAATATAAAAATTATATATATTTGTCATATCAATGTAATATAACATACTCATGTGGTATCATAAAATCATCTGTTATGTTTATAGTTTGATATCACTTGTAATATTAAATAATTAGTCATATATTTATTTTAAGTTTAAATATATTACAGGTTCTTGTAGTTTAGATAAATTTTGAATCAGATTCTTATAGTTTTTTTTTGGAAGTTTGTATAGTTTATTTTTTTTTTTAATTTAGTACATACTATCACCCCGATTATAATTTCATTAGTTTAATGCTAATATAACAAATGACTTATCTATATGACAATAAAAGAAGTTGACATAATGCTAAAGTGACATAAAAATTGTTATATCATCAAATTTTAGCTCAAAAAATGAATAAAAAATTTGATGATGTGACAATTTTTGTGTCATTTTAGTGCTACGTTAAATTTTTTTATTGTCACATAAATAAATTGTTTATTATGCACATTAAATTGACAGATTTATAACAGGAAATAATAATAAAGACTCAATTAAAAAAATTTAAATTGTAAGGACAAAAAAAAAAAACTATAAGAACACAATTCAAAATTCGTCTAAACTATAAATACCTACAATATATTTAAACGTAAAAAAAATTAAATAGTCACTAAATTATAAAATAATGTAAATATATATTTTTAAAACATCTTATTTATTATATTTTTATAAAAATTCTTAAAAATATTCATTCAACTTTTTTGTTATAGATGTAATGTTTTTATTACATATCAATTGGATTTGTTCAGGACAAAACTAACTAAACTGACAGATACTTAGATAGGCCCCGTTTGGGAAAAAGAATTCCTTAACTATTTTTTAAACTCTCTCTCTCTCTCTTCTTAATGTTAATGTTTTTTTCAATTGATTGGCCTATGAACGACAATGACAATAATAAACAGGTTAAACGTGACAAAATTGTCAATCGATGAATATTCTTATAATTGATTTTTGGCATGAAATATGTCATTAATAAAAGACGAAGTGCTACTTACATTATATTATTTTTTTTATAAAATTGAGTTTAATTAAATTATAAAATATAGTTTATTTTAGTAATATGTTTCTGCAACTCAAGTACGTACGCTTTAAAAACATCATCCTAATCTACCCAACCAAAACTATCCAGATCAGCCAAAAATAATAAAAAAAATTATGAGAGTTTTTCTCTGTATGATATTACAAATCAAATTAATAAACATAATACATTTATTTATTTTGTTGAGTAAATAAAATACATTTATTTATTTGTGGAGTTGAAATATATTCATGATTTTGACAACTAAGTAGAAAAAGTTTATTAATTACGTGTGGGTTTAATGACTAGTGATAAAAAAAAATGATTCTTACCATATATTTTTTTTCCTTTCTTACACATTACACTCTGATAAATTCTAATGAGAAAAAAAAATTACAAAAATTTTATGATGCTATATGAGTATGCGATACTATATTGACATGACAAATATACATAATTTTTATATTTTATTGAATATAAATATAATTTATTTTATTTTTTTAAATAAATTTAAAAACAATTAATTTGTACATATATAATTTTTATATTAACTAATTTTTAGTATGATATATTATATAAATATAAAAAATATCTAACAAATCTCCAAACAATTAATAAGATACTTTAGTTTGTGGCGGTGTCGATAGTGAAGGATAAGAATAGTAGTGTGGGCCCCTGGGGAACCGTGAAGATCCTTCCATCTGTCCATGTGACCCAAGAGGAAAGAAACCCAGATTCTTCTTCCCAACCAACCCAAGTTTGTCACCTACAAGTTTACACTTTGGTTTTTTGGCCAGTGATTTAATTAACACTTTCATTTGTCTTTTAACGTTTTTTTCTTTCATCGCATCAAGTTGTGATTCTAAAGCCTAATAGCACGATCACCAGCTTATACACTAATTAAAAGATATACGTTGGATGTTTGCTAATGTTATAGTAAGCTTTTGGGCTACAATTGGGTTAATATATGTTACCAAACCTACAATTTTGATTTTAAATCGGGTTTCAAAATACATTTTTTTAAGGCTATGGGAACTGCAAAAGAAGTTTGATAATTAATATCTATGCAAAAACATAACATGTGTTTGATGAGAAGTAATTAAGGGGGAAGTGCATACAAAATTCTAATACTATAGTTTTATTTGAATAACATAACTTATAATTTATTAAATTTTGTTTACTAGTATAAATGTTTTCATGTAAACAAAATAATGTTTAAATAAATTTATATAAATATTTTATTAATCTTTAAAAAGTTATTTTATGAAGTTTTTAAGANCTTAAGTTTTTTAGAAAAGCTTTATGCAAAAGCCAATGATTGACAAGCTGTTTTGCAAAACAATGAGACAATTATATCCTATGTCAATATTGAAGCATGAAAACTAGAAGAAGCTAGGATTTTAAAATATATTTGCAGTTGTTCGAATTGTAAGAGGAACAATATCCCTATATATTATTGTGGTCTATTTCAGTTTTAATAAGAATGCAAGTTTGTGAGGCTTTGTAATGGTAACAGTAGGCTTGAGCGCAACAATTAGTAATTGCAAAGCTAAATTTACCTCATATTAATGTGAATTGCAGAGGGTATAGGAGTGAATACTGCTATATAGCTGATAGCGGATCAACATTGTATCAATTCATGCTTTCAAATGTGTACATCGAGATTGCCAAGACAACCCCAAACACATTCACAAATTATTCTTTTAACTTGTTCTTACTTTGATAATATTTACATTACAAAATTNTGTCAATATTGAAGCATGAAAACAAGAAGAAGCTAGGATTTTAAAATATATTTGCAGTTGTTCGAATTGTAAGAGGAACAATATCCCTATATATTATTGTGGTCTATTTCAATTTTAATAAGAATGCAAGTTTGTGAGGCTTTGTAATGGTAACAGTAGGCTTGAGCGCAACAATTAGTAATTGCAAAGCTAAATTTACCTCATATTAATGTGAATTGCAGAGGGTATAGGAGTGAATACTGCTATATAGCTGATAGCGGATCAACATTGTATCAATTCATGCTTTCAAATGTGTACATCGAGATTGCCAAGACAACCCCAAACACATTCACAAATTATTCTTTTAACTTGTTCTTACTTTGATAATATTTACATTACAAAATTATTTTTTTTTTTTTCAAAATATGTTCAAAGTAACTTATGAGAAATTTATAAATTTATAATTTGTTTTCAGTTTAATTATCCTCTTCTTTGAGTCAATAAAATTAAAAAAATTATCATCCTACTTGTTTATTTTTTTATTAGAATAGAGTTTGAATCCTTAAAATTATATATGTAATTTTATATAAAAATTAAATAATTATTTAATTATATCGTTTGAAATTTGTAATTGAATTCTCAAAACCATAAAATTTTTATTTTCATCTTTTTTGTCCTCACTAGCTGAGGACAGACTTCGTCGCACAAAATATGCAACGTGGGGGTCAAGTCAGGCAGGACCTCGCGAAAGTCACCGCCTTGGCTTGGCTACTGGACTGGGTAATCTGTTATTTCAAGGAATTCCAGCCCTATTTCCTTACCCATACCTTCCCTTATATATAAAATCCCTGACTGCAGCGCTTGGCGGGGGCTTGGATTCGATTGTCTCTTGGAGAAGATCATAGTGAAGCAATTGAGAGTGTTGTGGCATTGTGGATGAGCACAGTAGTATGGGGAATCGAAGGTTCACGCAGGTCTCCACTAGCGACGATGAAGACGATGCACCACCACGTCCGCAGCAGCAACAGCAACAACAATCTTTGGCTTCAGAAGACAAGCGGTCGAAGCTGCGTACGAGGAAGAGGATAAAGCTTCAAGCGGAAGAAGATGAGGATGTGGAGGAGAACAAAAAGAAGAAGAAGAAGAAGAAGAAGCAGAAAGATAAGGAAGAGGAAGGGTCGCAGGCTGGTGGCGAAGAAGAGGAACCGCTGCAAGAGGACGCTAAGCCGATTGGTGATCCTATTAGGGTTTCGGGAAAAGGAAGAGGGAGGAGGAAGCATTACGAGTCGTTCGAGTTCGATGGGAACCAATATGTACTTGTAAGTTTATAATTAGCAATTCATACTATTGTGCATTGCCCGCTCAATTGTTGTATTAGCTTTCCCCTTTTTGGATAAATGTTGTAGGAATTTGAGGAAATAAAAAGCAGCTTGGTTTCCTACTAATTTCTGTTAGGCTATTAAAGTTCATGAATTTGATCATAAAGATAAAAGATGGCTTGGGCATTGTGTGTGCTGATTTCTAATTGCTGTAAATTGGAGCTTGATGGTTGTTACTTGTGATTGGGTCCTAAAAGCTTTCTTTTAAGGCATTTGTTGAATATTTGTTCTGATCATGCAATGCTGTCATTATTGGCATCTTCTTTCTCCAGGAGGACCCTGTACTTCTAGTGCCCGAGGATAAGGACCAAAAGCCGTATGTGGCAATTATTAAGGTAATTTCCTTTTCAAGTATATAATTCTTTTATAAATTCAGGATATTGTTGAAGATAAGTTGGGTTGGAAGATAAAAAAATTTATGGCAATTGTTGTCTGAGAAGATAGACATACGTAGTGTGGTAAATTTCAGTTTTCTAATCAAACGAAGATTATGCAGGACAAGGGGGAAAATTAAAAAAATTTCCCTGTAATAAAATACGCATCTTGATTTTGTCTCATCTTAGTAATACTTAGTTCATGCACATGTTAGGAGGTAGAATGTCACTTTGCACTTTCTTTAGGAGTTTCAGTAACTAGGTTGCTAATTTTTCCCAGTGTATGCAACATGATGTTGTTGGGCTGTATTGATGTTATAAAGGATTTTGTGCTTCCTTTTTCTTCTCTCCTTTTTCATGGAAAGGAACGTGTTATTATTTTCTATTCTACTACAAAATGTAGACATCCTTTGATTTCCCTCTTTATGAGTTGTAGCTTTGTTCTGCTTTTAGGACATTTCACAGTCCCAAAATGGCAGCATGATGGTGACAGGGCAGTGGTTTTATCGTCCTGAAGAAGCAGAAAGAAAAGGTGGTGGAAGCTGGCAATCAAGTGATACAAGGGAGCTGTTTTACAGTTTCCACCGTGATGAGGTTCCTGCAGAATCTGTTATGCACAAGTGTTTGGTGCATTTTGTTCCCAAACACAAACAGCTTCCAAGTCGTAAACAGCATCCTGGGTTTATTGTTCAAAAGGTTTATGACACTGTGGAAAGAAAACTCTGGAAGCTAACTGATAAGGACTATGAGGATAACAAACAGCAAGAAATTGATGAGCTTGTCCAGAAAACTAAACAACGTTTGGGTGAGCTACCTGACATTGAGACTGAAGAAGCCCCTACTACTGATCAGGAAGATCAGATGAAGAAACAAAAAAGTTTCAGGAGAAAGAACATATCACCTCTTGATGTTTCAAGGGAGGAGGAAGCTGCTCCCAAGACTGACCAACATCTGAAACCTGAAACACCAGGAAGTTGTCTAAATAATGCATCAGAGCATTATCGCGTATTAGTAAATTTCAATGTACTAACTGGAGATACCCATCGTGACAAATGTTTGGAGAAGTTGCTTCAAAGCATTCAGTATGTGTGTAATTCTGATGATGGCACACCGAAGGAGGAGAGAGGAAGGGAGAATTCTGATGTCATCAATAATGGAAGCAATAATATAAAATTGGAAACAGCAAATGTATGACAGTTCTTCATTTTATTTCCCTTTTCTAAGGGATTTTTTGATAATGCATCTTATTTGTTTCATTTTATAGGGTTCCAAGTCTTTTACATGGCCAGATGCTGCTGTTCCAGCCATAGCTGCCCTGGAAAAAGCTTCACATGATGCTTTTCCCTTAGATTATCAGAAATATAACCAGAAGTTACGGCAATTGATATTTAATCTCAAGGTCAGAAGCTGCCCTTCCACATGTGGATTATGGATTATCTGCTTGGAAAATTTATAACCATTAGCACCCACATATTTGCATTACTAACTCATTAATGAGGGATCTGTGACACAAATTACTCCATTTGAGGCATTGAAAAAGGAAGATAACTTGAATGTTGGATGATTATGTTGTGAATTACAGAAAATAATTAGTCCTATGCTTTAATATATTTTTGGCAGTGGTGTCCCAGTAGCAGAAGCATGGAACGGCAATGATCCCACTGAGATGGCAATCTTAACTTGGTCTTATATAGGTCACCGGGATTTTATTTCTTTAATATATGTATATAGGTCACGAGACTACTGGTGATTTCTTAATTATAGTATTGGTATTGCTAGTTGGTATGGTTTTCCTACTTCTCTTTTACTTTTTAAAATTAAAATCTTTTTGTTGTTGTGATTATGCGCATTGGTGTTTTATTTCTTTTTACACATATATTCTTGTTTATTTTTTAAGATTTTATTGAGTCTGCCAAAGGGGCGTTTAATAAAGGTGTTATATACCTATTTATGCTACTGGTTTATGTGGAGAGATTCCAGAGAAAAATGATAGAAAATTTGATTATTCAGAGATGATGTGGTCAACTTTTGCTGGATAATTTTGAGTTGAGTCCCATCAATAGTATTGGTTTTGGCCACGTCAGAAAGTAAAAGATGTTATCACAATTAACAGATGAAGAATAGCTTTGAGGAAGATCATTATCATGGTTTGTGGGTGAGGTCATTGTGACTGTCCAGGTCGGTGTTTAATTAACTTCTTTTTCTAAGACAGAGATAAGGATAATTTTCAGGCAGTTAATACATTCAAGAAATGCTTGGAGTGAGGTTCCACACCCCAGATATAGTATGTCAATTATTGGATTAAGCAAGGGTCTGGTTGTTGATACATTTTGACACTAAAGATGACTTTTGACATGAGATGGGTGGTAAGACATAAAAAAATTGACTCTTTCGGTGGTCTCACTACATGAAAGAAGTTATATTTCAAAGGATGTATATTATGTCCATCTCAAACTACTTTTCTTTTTCTCATTGGCTGCCACTAAATGAATAAACAAAAATCACCGAAATACTTAGGTTCTGGTGGAGGCCAGTGAATTTGTTGTAGGCTTCTGAAGACAGTGTAGATCTTCCTCTGATAATTTCATACCCATTTTGTTGAGATGTGAGCTTTGGGTGGGCTGTGGTTTTTAATTTGAGGGAACTAAATTATGCATATAATATACATATGTATATGTATATGTCTGTATTTATGTGCAATATCTCTTCTGATCATGGAAACACAGAGGAAAAATCTGGCTAGCAGTAGTAATAATAATATTTACTTGTCATTGTCTGACTGTCATCTCACAATGATTTTGTGAAATTTTTGGCTTGAGAAATCACTTGAATATCTATGTATATATATTTTGCTTAAATGATAGTGATGCTTTGCTTATATTATTATGTTAACCTTTTCTTGTGTGCTCTGCAGAACAATGCAGTGCTGGCACGTCGACTATTAAATGGAGAGTTGGAACCTTCAAAAATATTAAATATGTCACCCACTGAATTAAAGGTATGATATCTATTAGGACTTATTTTTGTTCCAGCCAAACTTTGAAGCCGTCTACAAATAATGAATTTGTTTCTAAGATTTTCTGAAGTAGTCTGCAGGATATTCTGTCCATTTGACACATTTCTTTTCCCAAAATTTAGAAACACGTCTTCTATGGATTTTATCCAAGTTATTGTGATACAGTTGTGATGCCTTGGAATAGAGCAATACATTCCAACACCAAACTGGGTTTATTTGTTTGTCATCAATATGCTTCTTGATTGTGTGGTTATTTGTGGTCTTTGCTAAATATATGAACTTCAGGAGGGTTTGACTGCTGAGGAAATAGCAAAGAAGGAGCCTGACGAGAAGCAGCACATGCAGGTCAATTTATTTTGTACTACTTTATATTTCTGTTAAACAGTGTGGAGATATCTGCTGACTATCATCTTTCCCACCTCTGCAACAGATGACTGATGCCCGCTGCTCAAGATGCACGGAGGGTAAGGTTGGCGTGAAGGATATTATCCATGCAGGACATGGTGACCGATACCAGGTTTGCTCCTTTTAAACTTTAGTCCAAAACTCCAAAATTATATCCTGCACTTTGTGTGTTATGGGTTGATTGCTGCTTTGCTTTTTTCAGATGGAATGTATGGCCTGTGGTAATTCCTGGTATGCTTCTCGGGATGCGGTGTCTGTGCTGACCGTAGATGCACCAGATTCATCCAGAAATGTAGGCACGGCACCGTGGGCCACTGCCAAATTTGAAGATGTTGAAAAGAAAATGATGAGTCCCCGCGAATCCGACAAGTCAGCCAACGACATCTTTAAGAAAACGAGTGAAGCATATATGCCTGTCTTGGATCCCCAGAAACCATTTGGCAAGTCCAGGAAAGATGACAACACTGAACTTGCAAGACATGCTGAATGATCACAAGCAGAACAGGAGATATTCTAGTTTGTGTACTGTTTGGTCCTAGCATCTAGGAAGGAATTGCTTGTGTACAGTTTGATTCCAGTTTCATTGTGTGCATTATGCAACAAGCTATTCCCTTGTGTACAGCTAATTTAACTAAACAATAGGATGCTACCTCGTACACCACATAGGGATCGTATAATTATCTATGATGTTGACGAGCTCTTTTTTAGTGGAACATATTGACAAGCTTTTTATTAACCGCTGATGTATCCTTGCATCCCTACACAGGGCATCTTGTGATGCAAACCTCGATAAGCTCTTCATTAACCCCTTCTACCATCCATGCATTTTGCCCATGGAAACTGTTCGGTTACCTGCTGTTACTTCACTTCCTTTGTTTTCACAGGTTGATGGCGGTTCGTTAATGGTGTTGATTTTTGTTTTTTTCCTTAAAAAAACCTCTAATAATTTCATGTGCCGGATCCGAGTAGGACTGACGGAAGAGAGAGGCTCTTAAGTCTTATTATAATCAATTCTAATGAAAAACCTTAGCCAGGGCAGTAACCGTAAATCGTAAGGCTGAGCCCAAAAAAACTCTGTAAAATAAATAGTATGAGTCCAAGATTCCGTGGGTTTGATGTGACCGACAATTCATTGAATTTTGGTTCCCGCCTTGCCAATCGAATCACATGCAACCAATTTACCATATTCTCCTTGTCCTTCGCCTTCGCCATTCTACCATGGCAATTTTACGCCTCTATCCCTGCTCGGGGAAAAGACAAACAAATTTCAATGAACTTTGACCACGGTCAAGATATCTTTCGGACAATTGCAACATATTACTTCCTTTGTCCAACTGGGCAAAGAAAACTTATGTTCCGTGGTCCTTATCGATGCTTTGCCAACCCCTTAAAAATTCAGATGATGCTCGTAAAAAAAATTAAAAGTTCTGTGCCCAAAATAATTGGCATTCTGTAGGGGTATCATTGTCAACAAATTTTACCCAAAGGACTAGTGAGTTTCAGGTAAATCGAGGGCGGAAAAGATCTACGGTTTAATATCTTATTTTCAGTAATTAATTATAGGTTTCCTGATATGTGACGTTCCCGAAACTTTAAGATAATGACTTGTCTCAGCAAACCACTCTTTTTACTGATTAAGAAAGCTCTCAGTCTTAACTAGCACTTACTGCCAAGTCTAAATTCCACAATTACCCTTTTTCGCAGAATAGCAAAACTTGTCTCTTTGGACCTGAATCGTCTTTTCATGGAACCTTGCTCTGTCCGTGTCTGGGATTCTTTTTTTTTTTTTTTGCCATGCTGTCTGGACTCTAGTGTTGCTTAGATGAGTTAGATCACTGGTCACTTGGTGAGACAAAAATAAAGGTAAATAATAATGATAATAATAAAAAATGAAAAAAGGGACCCCACAGCATATGATGGCTTGATGAAGATGGCTTTTTTAGTAGACATGCACAGAAGGTTAGCAGCTTGTTGTCTCTTCTTTCTTTCTACCCTTGCTCGTGTGAGAGAGAGGGAGTCTACTCTCGATTCTTCAGCCTGTCTTTAGTTCTATTATGCTTCTCCCCTCCTATAATCGCTAACCTCTTCTACTGTTTCTTAGACTCGCTTTTTGCATTTATCATACTTTACTGCTACTCTGTACTCTGTAGCGATTATTGAACTTGCTTTTTAGCTTCTGCTTTTCGTTGGATTATTTGGGAATTCTAAGTTACCTATGGGCCATGATTGACCCTTTTCTCTAAAATGGATTTGTTTTATAGACTATTCTCATGGAGACTTTCAGCTCAAGTTTGGAGAAGATGATTGTACCTTAACGCCGTTTGGTGGGGTTTCCTTGAGTTTACTTCTCAAAGATCTAGATGCTAGTCAAGTAAGGCTTTTTTCCTATTCCCACTATATTTTCCAATTTTCCCTGTAGTGCTTCGTTATCAAAGTGAACTTAGTTTTCTTTAATTAATAATGATCACATTTATGCCGCTCTCATTCTTGTCATTTTACTCATATTTTGGCGTTATACAGATCACGCGCTCTTCTCTCTTTCTTTTTCTTTTCTTTTCGTTAGTTGTTAAGCATCAGATCATATAGGATTTCATTTTTGGTGTTCGGGATCACGGGCTTTTTATTTTAAAGTTTTTTTCTGTAATCTCTAATTTTGAGATCACTGGTGGGACGCATCCTTTCAAATAATGATGATTTCCGAGGTTACTGCTATTACCCTTGCGAGATTTGATATTTTAGAGATGCATGAATATGAGTTTTCTTCTTATTGCTAATTTTTTCAGTAATGTGTCATTTTCTGCTTCATTTGTGATTTCAACACTTCATCTAAAAAATTAGGACCTGAACTTCGTAGTTGATCATCAAATGGCCCTGAAAATCATTGCATTATTACAATTAGCAGTGTGATAATTCTAGAAGAGTTTGTTTGGACTTATGAGTGTGATGTTACTGATTAGAAATTCAACTAAATATAATGCACATTAGTTTACTTGTAACAATCAGATTTGAATATTGTTAAATATCATCTGGCATTATGGCAAGTGTATTTGCTCTGTTGTCATGAACTAACTTCTGTTTTTTCTTTTTAATAACATTGCAGGGCTCTGGGTTTACCAATGGGACAAGAGATTGAGTTGGATCTCAATGAGAAATCTTCAGTGGGTCTAAGTCCTAATACTGTTCTACCATCTCAACAATATTGTTTGAATGCCAAGAAGAGATATAAAAAAGGCAAAACCTACGGGGAAAGATGATATTTTGACCCTCAAAGAGGACTTTGCCGAAAGCAGGTTTGCTCGCTTCCACAGTTCTTCATGTAAAAGCATTCTCTCTAGATCTAATGGACTGGAAAGTAATATACAAATGAACCGAGGTTCCATGTATCAGAGTTCAGAGGAAGTAAAATATAGTAAGAATATGAGCACCATGGGGGAAAGGAAAAAAATTGAAATTCCTCGTAGCAGTGACACCTCTTTTTCTTGTAGCATTGTTGATTCATTATGTAGTTCAGATGATGAAGGTCCGCGGCGGGGTTCAAACTTGAGTTCAACATCTGTTTCCAGGTCCTGGGTGGCCACGGAGCCCAACTCTCCAGACTGTTTTATTGAAATTTGCATAAACTCAGATGTTAAGGATAAAAACTCTACTGCAACTGTAGGGAAAAATTCTATAAACTCAAAGGTCAGAAGCCACAAAGTAACTGGTCCTCGAGTTGGTGGTAATCCCTCTCTTAAAAATGACAGAGTTCAAGCATTGCAAAAGTCGCTCTCTGCTAAGGTGGAAGTTTCTCACTTGCTATCTACTTCAGAAAGTGACCACTTGTCAAGAGGCAGTCCAACAGTCCAATTCTCCCCCATCAGGAAAAGGTTCAATCCATTCACAAAGTCAAAATCTTTGAGGAGTCCAGTGAGTCATATGGTGCAAACAAGTGAGGTCAAATCAACTAGCACAACAAACATTACGAGAAGCAGGACTTATCAGAAATGTTTGCTGAATGACTTCTCTAACACAGCAAAGCATTCTGATATTATTTCTGAGTTTATTAATAGAGATATCCAACATTCGGGTATTGGGTGTTCGCCAGTCCACCTGCATGGTAATCTCAAGTTGGAAAATAAACATGGAATGCCTTTTTTTGAGTTCAAGGTGAAGTGCCCTGAAGATATCTTTGTGGCCAAGGCATGGAGAGCAGATAATGCTTTCAATTGGGTATATACTTTTCACTCCATTGACAGTAGAAAAAAGAGCAATGCCAGTGGCTTGGGATCCCATGATTGTGACAAAGATTCCTCAATGGTTGCACAGATGCAAGTTTCCTGTAATTTATGTTCAGAACTAAAAGGTGGGGTCTTTGACAACTCTGTGGTGACAGAATTTGTGTTGTATGATCTTACACACTCAAGAGAAAGTGTTTCACCTCAAAAAAATTCTAATACTGACCAAGATGCTTCTAAAACACTAAAAGCTTCCCATATAGGGGGGGGAGAAACTTTCAAATTGGACGAGGAGACTCTTGCAATTAAGAGCAAAAATCAACACAAGCTTCCATCTGACAATGTTGGTTTTGATGATTCAAATTCTTACCCTTTGTTGTCCCCAGAATTTCATCCAAACCTTGAAATTGCTGCCATTGTTTTGCAAATTCCTTTTCATAAGAGAGAAAGCTTGAAATACAAGAGAGGGAATAGAATAAGTGCTAAAGCATATCCCAGCCTCAGTGATCTCTCTATGGTAGAAAAACATAGGGAAAGCCTTCAGGACAGCAGAAGTCTGGAACAGGTCAAGGTGGTAATTCCAGCTGGCAACCATGGTTTGCCAAATACTGAAAGCCAGGGTCCCTCGTCATTACTTGATCGATGGAGACATGGAGGTGGTTGTGATTGTGGTGGCTGGGACATGGCCTGTCCCCTTATTCTTTTAGGCAATCCTGGTATTCAATTGGCTGAAGACCACCCCCTCATGGAGAATTATCAACCACTGGAACTTTTTGTTCAGGTATAGCTTGTTTTCTACAACATATCTGTTTTTGAAATGAACTTGAAATGCTAAGCCTAGTTCTTTAATTTTGAGTACTTCAGGAGAAAAATAAGGAGGAAAAGAAGAAGTTAGGATCTCATCTTACTGGAGTTTTGTATTCCAGTTCCAAAAACGTGTTCCAATTTCTTTTGGAGCTATTTATTGCAATTATTAGAAGACATTAGTTTTGAAAAATAAATATGCCAGCATGCAATAAGTTTCTAGGAAATTGCAAGATTTAGTGAACAAATATTATTAGACAGTCCTGATTGTAAGTTTGGAGAATGATCTAATGCAAAGCTTTTGAATAGCATCGTGTTTCAAGTTGAATTTTTCTGTTTGTTTTATCAAGTATTTCCCCTTTTACATGCTTTATTTTGAGATTGTGATTGTTTCTTCTAA
Organism: Cercis canadensis; assembly: GCA_003255065.1. NCBI lineage: Eukaryota > Viridiplantae > Streptophyta > Magnoliopsida > Fabales > Fabaceae > Cercis > Cercis canadensis. The sequence continues at coordinate 1,209,965 of QAOA01006931.1, forward strand.
TACTTATCTNAAATATGCCAGCATGCAATAAGTTTCTAGGAAATTGCAAGATTTAGTTAACAAATATTATTAGACAGTCCTGATTGTAAGTTTGGAGAATGATCTAATGCAAAGCTTTTGAATAGCATCGTGTTTCAAGTTGAATTTTTCTGTTTGTTTTATCAAGTATTTCCCCTTTTACATGCTTTATTTTGAGATTGTGATTGTTTCTTCTAATACTTATCTGACCTCTTGGAACATAGGGTGCAAAAGATGGTACTCCAACTTTCAGCATGAAAGTAGTTGAAGAGGGGCAATATACTGTTGATTTTCATGCACAATTATCCACATTGCAAGCATTCTCCATTTGTGTTGCCATTCTACATGGCGCTTCCACGTTCAGTGGTGTTCGGCAGGAGAAAAACAAACAGTTATCACAATGCAATTCGTTGAAAATGCTCATTGAGGAGGAAGTAGACTATTTAATGGAATCAGTCACAAGAGAGGAGAAGAAGAAGACACTGCCCAAGACTCCAAAAGGTGTTCCTCTGTCCTATGTGCTGAACCCTCCTTTTTCTCCTATTGCACGAGTATAAAATGTAGTGCAGACTTGACCAGCTTGGTTGGAGGTGGAGCTATAGCAACTTCAGCGGACAAAGCTCTAGTCTCTCTAATCATTATACCAGCTTTGAGACCATAATTTAAGCATTACTGGTTGGGAAAACCCAATATATGTTTGGAGATGACCTGAGCTTTGTGAACAAGCGACTACAGCACAGATGTTGCCACATGCTGCTTGTTTACACTGGATTATTATTCGAGATGTCAAGATTCTTTGTTGTCAGACAAGGGCATGCACAGAGAAACTAAAAAACATCCTCTAAATCATGAGAGAGATGTGAACGGGCTGCTATTAGTTCCTCCGGAGCCAATAGGGATATCACAATGAGAGGTGCTAGAATCATTCTTTGTAATAAATTCTTTCTTCAACTCAGTAGAATTACATGGAGTAGAACAAGTAGAACAAAATATTGTTTATATTGTAACTGGGTAGTTAGGGAAAACACATTTTAATTTTTGGGAACATTGGGGGTTGATGGGAGATAGATAGGAGTCCTTTCTCTCTTCTTTTTTGTATCTATCTAGTTACTCTTCTGTACGAAGGCTATTAATAAAATACTGTTGGGGGAAAAAATTCAAAAGAAATATTGGAATGACATCTACTCTCCGCCTGACATCCAATTCCATTTTCCTGCATATAGGGTTGGTTTCTCTTTCAAATGTTGTACTGTCCATTTAATTTTATCCCTCTTTTAGATCGCAGTTAGATCATCCTGCTCTTACAATAATTTCACCATTTAATGAAGTAGCCATATATGAATATCAATAGAATTTAATTACATTGCATTGATGCACCGTCCATCACTAGGAAGGGTGGCCAAAGCATAGTCCAAGAAAAATGCAACAGCAGATAGAACTCTTGCTCAGAAAAGAATAATAAAAATTCGCCGTTGCCGGGGATCGAACCCGGGTCACCCGCGTGACAGGCGGGAATACTCACCACTATACTACAACGACTTTGTTGAAGTAAGCATTCGACAAAAAATATATAAATAATAGACCTTCGCTTTAAATCATAAGAACATACATGCAACCCTTGCAAACTCTATCAAACACTAGGTTATGATTAGAGACAAGTCATTAGAAAAGAATATGCTCTCTAATTGATTTAAAAATATTGAGGAACCTCTGGAGTAGAAAATATAGAAGCCAGCTTACTTCTAATAAGAAGTGAATCTATTCATTTTTCGATTAGGCTTTTCATGTGAAATTTCTTTTCCTTTCTAATTTCTAATTTCATCAGTAAGATTTCTTATTTCTTAACATAATCTTGAACACATGGAAAAAATATACAATAGAGTTAGGGGGCTAAAATAAGGGAGAACTACCTAATATTGAGCGGCCATTTAAAAAAATATATATTGCTGCTCGTGGGTCGTGGTATTAGTTTGTTGCACAAACCCACTAGCTTGCAGCTATCATGAATGGGAACTTTCCATTCGCCTGATGCTGCTGCCGGTCCTCATGATGACGACACTGATGGAACTGGTAATTCTAATTTTTTTGTGTCATCTCCATTCTTGTCATTATCTTTGGCTTTTAGAGAAGGGGGATTTGACGCCTCTAAAGAAAATAGTCCCTTGAAAAATTCATATGAAGTAAAGAATAGTGCTCCTTGAGACATGTACATAATCAACCTTGGAGTCAATCCCCTGAAGTGATGACACACATATAGAGGCATATTAAGAATCAACTTCATGCAAAGGGCGTGATAGAGCTCCAAGACAGAATGTATCTAGCTCAGATTGTTGTTATAAAATAATTTCTTCTTATATTCATGGTAATCAGTAGATACAGCAGTTAATACCTGTACAAGCCCCTCAAACCTTCATTCTTTCCTATTTTGCAAAGGGCGTGAAACACACTATCATATTGATTTAGAGATCCAGGAATCTGCATTACACTCAATTTATCAGAAGCATAGCCAATCAAAGATAAAATCACAAAAGCCTAAAAGATCATATAGACAATAATTAGGAAAATTTACTTTTGAGAGAGATATCTAATATTGCGACACAATCACAGTCACAGATATACATAATCAGCCTCTTAAGTACCGTTATAGCTTCAGCTCAAAAAATTACTGCATGTCAATTCAAATGCAGAATACACTACTCAAACACCATACTTCTATTTCTATAAAGAGCAGTTCCAGAACATAGTGCTAAAGAAAGCTTCTGTTCAACATCTAATTAGATGGCTTCAACAGATATTATAGATCAAACACTTTATTGTCCAAATTCTACTTCTACTACAGACAAATTGAGCAGTAATAAATATAATACCAGGGAAGGGCCCAGTTATTACAAACCCGTGTCTGTAATCTTGTCTTGATCACATCAAAAGGAGTTGTAAATAAAGCGGCAGTAGATCCAGCTAATCCTCCACAAACTAGCTGCAGAAATTTGGAAAATCATCTTAGCTATGTCTTACATAGTACTGAATTATAAAAAGATGGCTCCCAAAAAGAGAGGATTAGGGCCAACAGTAATAAAATAAAATATGAGAAAGGTTATACAACAAAAAAATAAATAAATTAAAAAAAGAAGAAGCAAGGAGTGAGAATAAACTTACAGTATGTAATGTGTTGGGTCGTATACTAGATGGCAATGATGACATCACTTGCTTCAAGCTTTCGTACGTGTAAAACTGCATATGGCACAGAAAATAGCCTTGCAAAATTATAACAATTACAGGAAGCAATCATAGAAGGATATAACTATTAAAGGCTTGAGATGAAATCACCAACAATCATAAGAAGCCGACTATATATCTATATTATAACATGAAAATCGCCAGGGTCAAAGTTGGCAGCCATCACCATTGAAGAATTAACAATCTCTAGCAATGAGGGACTACTGGACAGACACCACAAATTGCTACCACAAACAACTCAACTCCCTCACAGCTCTGGGGTGAGCAGTAAATCTATGGCTATATCAGTTACTGCAATGTAATTTATGAAATCTGTACTGAATGTTGAAACATCTAACCTTGATAATTGAATGTGGAACATTCCTGCAAAGTACAGCTCCCCAACCGGCATATAGTGAAGTAAAACCACCCTTCCTGATAATTCCAACCAATGCATCCCTGAGAAGATATATTCATCAGATGTGTAGTGCAAGGAAAATATTCCACTTTGAAAGCTGGAAGCTATGAGCTATAACGAAGAAAACGTAAAAATATCCGAACATGATTTAGATATTTGAGGCAATCACATCAACGCTAGTGCATACTCCAAAGCATGCAGTTTCTAGGTTGTATGATTGGTGAAAAAGATACGAGGAACTCAGAGGCATACCAGCAGTTGCGATAATGAGACCCAACTTGCATCTGCAGCTTTATCCGCTCACTAGGAGTAAAAATGAAAGAGGTGGCAATGCTTGCACAACCACCTGCCACACAATGGGCAAGTGAGTGATACTCCTGTATAAAAAGATGGTTCAAACCTCATTCACATTAATAAACACTAGAATTACAGTAAGAATCAGGCTCAGTGTAAATATCTAACACTATGGTTGACAGCTAATCAGACAATAAACAAACACAAGATAGCAAGGAGAAATAACTTTAAGTTCTCTTATACAAGTTGAGACTTACAGAGAGAGACAAGATAAGCTACCTTAGGAAGATAAGGAAGCAAAGCTGTTTTAACTGATTCATAGGTGAAAGTATAAACTGCAGAAATCGGAGCGGAACATGTGATGTTGGTTGTAATTCCTCGATAAAGTCCCATCAAACCTGAAATCAGGCCCTATCACTCCAAGAAGAAGCCATACAGGAGAAATTTTAACTCAAAAGAGAAAGCATTTTAAATAACATAAGGCAAGCAAATAAGCTACGTAGATTACTAGAAAGCACACTACTACTCTTAAAACAAACTACCTCTGTCAGAAACAATTGATTTGCCAATATAAAAGATGGACTTCTGTTCTGCACGGCATGATTGAATGACTGTCTTAATCGTGTCAACAGGATGAAGACAAAGGCTGACACATATACCAGCCAACGCCCCAGCAAATGCATGTTCTTGCTTGGCAAGGGAGTAATGGGGCTTCTGATGGGCTGAGGAGAAGACCTCAACTTTTGACTCATCATCAGTAATGGTATCAGAGAAATGCCTTCTTTCAGTCTCCAGCAATTCATTATCATCAATCCTATGTTGGCACGCCTTGGAAACACCATCACTGGTAACTAAGGAGTTTATATGATAGTCTGCACAGATACTTAAAGATAAGTTCTGACTAACACCAATATCTGTCTTAGTATCATGCAGAGGTCTAAGAAAATAGTTGGAACGCAGAGAGGTAGATTTTCTCATGTCCAGCATTGCATCATTAAATAATGCCAGATAGTCAGAGATGATTAAATCAGGATTGCACTCATCGCCCTCATTAGCCAATGCAGGTTTGCTTGTATCTACTGAAATGCAGCACCCGGCCACTGAAGTAGCAGTGTTCATGTTCTCAGGCTCAGTAACCTTGACAGAACACTTTAGTCCTTCAGGAGCATTTCTACTCATCCACCAATTTTTTCTTGATTCAAATGAGATTTTCTGCCTCACAAGCTCCTTTGCTTTCCAAGATTCATTTGAACTGTCAGCACTGGCCTGCAAAAATCTCTGGAATATAGAACGAATATAGCATTGACTTTCATTACAAGATTCAAGTACTAACATCTTCTGTGTTACTTTAGGGAAATCCAAGTTTGCCTGCACCATGTGTGAAACATAGCCAGTAGCCCGCTGATTAACTGGAAAGTAATTACTATTATTTGAAGTATATGTCCTGCCATTTCTTTCCGTACCAAAGCTATCCAGAATTTTCTCTTTCTGGAAGCCTGTATCATCTTGATTCAAATTTTCCTTAGGGTGGAATAGAAAAAGAGGGCGACTTGCAGAATCCCATATCTGGCCAATCGCAGAGATAAGCTGAGCTGTGCTCAGTATCTCAGGGGAATTCACATTGGATTTTTTGAGGCACTGCTTATTTTCTTTATTCGAAAGAGTGGGGGTATATTCTACACAAGAAAGATCAGCATCATCCAACAATGATCCCCCATGTTGATTCAACCTGTATTTGATTGAATGTTGATCAACTTTAGGAGATTTATTACTTCTGGACATATGGTCAAATCTTTCCTGTATCTCCTTCAAAAGGCAGATAGTCTGACAATATCTTGATACAAAAAGCAACTGCAGCACGCAACAGATTGCATCATGAAATACAAACAGATAAACACTTCAATAGTTTAAAACTATTTAATCTTTAAATTGTTCCTTTTAAAAAGAAGAGAAGACGTGGAGACCAGTGGTATCACATGACATGAGGAAAAAAATAACCATATCATTATGTTTGACTATGTGATACAAATGTCCAAAAGATCCAAAGAGCAGCAAAATGTATTGTCCATGGAAAGGAGCAAAAACCTCAAATTTTTATTTTTATTTTTTTTATAAAAGAAGATTTTATTAAGTACAAAAAATAGTAATTTACTTGTAATTGACAAACCATAATATAATGGAGAGTAATTTTACAATAACCAGGTCCTCCTCTCCTAAGATAAGCCAAGAAAAGAACAGGACAACATATTAATTACATAGCAAAGATTTCAAATGTGACTATAACAAGTTCTCTTTCACTTATCTGGTTTATCATAAAAATCGTTGTATTGCACTCTCTCAGCAACAACTCCTCCACCCTCCCCCTGGCGCTCTATTTGAGAGAGGGAACAACGGTGCAACAACATTGCTCACGGAATTGATGGGATTCTCTATTTCAAAATTAATTATGAAGGGAGGGAAACCAAAAAAGAGCACGGGAAATCACTCCAACAGTAATAAAGGACTATCATGTCTTTTATAGCACTCTAAAGAGAAAGAAAGACAGAACAAGAACTAGGGTAAGTTCAGAAGCCATGATTCATAATTAACCAAGTTTCAATTTGGACTACTAGAAAACCAGTTTAGTTCTACCAGTGGTTCAATACTTCAATCTGTAGAAGCATATGACGCACACGTTGAATAAGAAAATTTCATAAAAGAACACAGCCATATTTACCTGTCAAATCCTTCTCATTTGTGTCATATAGGAATAAAGGGAATGACACCCAGATTGAATTGCCCAACATCCCAGGTGCACAACAAGCTAAGTGAATGTTGTCCTCTGAAGTAAAAAAGAAGACTCAAAGTCAGATACAATCCATAGTAATGATTGTATCGTAATCAACAACTTCAGTTAATGAGATCCTATACAGGTAGACTCTGTCCCAAAGTACAGAAGCTGTGAAATATGATAAAATAAGACATATTTCATTAACCCATCATCACTGCGTGACGCTTGAATCAAACAGGAACCTCCATTTTAATTTCTTGAAAGCGTGCATCTAGCTTCTTGTCTTCTTTATATTCACTCTTAAGTTATGATATCCTTACACCCCATTTTTATTTCCAGTCAGCCACACAAAAAGAACTGGTTAACTGTAGGATATAAAACTCATTTCAAAAGCAAATGTAACTACAGCAATTCAAGCTCCTAAATCTATGTAGTATATCGTAGCCATTTCAATTTTCCATCAACTAGAGAGAAGACGAGGGGGCGGGAAGGAGAAGAAGCGATACAAAGATAACATCTTGCTGACATAGAGAAACGGGAAATAGTCAAAAGAGATTCGAGAAGTGACACCTTGATGAGAGAGATAATCCACAAGCCAGAAGGAGTACCTCTAACTCTATGGTTCTGAAATTAGAAGTGCTTCTAACTTTCTCAACCAGTTTTCTCCAAGAGATGAATTTCAGAACCGTAGAATTAGAGAAAGTTGTAAGCATAAGAGGGTTTAAGAGGTGGGTTTATGTCCAATTTACTTCCTGTGAAGCATTACTTGTATTGTGCATCCAACAAGAGCAGGCCTCCTTGTATTTCCATTCAATTTGTGGAATTTATTCTGTAGAATCTGTTCTCAAATAGCATTATGCTGCTAACGTCAGCGAAGTACCAAAAAAATAAATGTGATATATTATGTCTGAGCCCGGGTTCGAACCGGGGACCTCTAGTGTGTGAGACTAGCGTGATAACCAACTACACCACCCAGACTATTCAGCTTGAACTGAGACGCTTACTTTTATAGATTTACTTAAGTTTATATGGCTTTACCTAATTTTTAATTGGATTCCTGTTTTTTTTTTTTAATCTAAATTGATTTGAATCTCCATAATATTAATTTTTTTTAAAATCAAAACTCCAGCATACCTCTCCATAATATCTTTTTCCTCTTCAATTCCTTTCTATTCTTTTTTTGGTGGACCTTTCTCTTCTCTTTACGAAACAAAGCACGAGAAGACTAGAAAGTTTCGAACATATAAATTACGGGAATTTTATGATACTACGTAAGTATGTCATACTATACTGACGTGGCAATCATACATAATTTTTATATTTTATTATATATAAAATATAATTTATTTAATTTTTTAAACAAACTTAAAAACAATTAATTTGTACACATGTCATTCATTTATTAGTTATTCCTATGTAGTATGACATACTACATAAATACTAAAAGTATCTAAGAAAACTCCTATAAATTATTGTTTGGTTTCTCAACTTAATTTAATTTTAAATATGAAAAAAATTTATTTAATTTTTTATATATTGTATAAAATATTTAAAATATTATTATGTAATATTTTATTAACATATGTAATTATTTTTTAATCATTTTATTTATATATATAATTATTATGTTAAAAAATAAATAGAATAATCATGTAATACTAAAAAATATTTTAAATATTTCTTAAATGTATAGAAAAAACCAAATACAATTTTTCTCTGTTTGAATTCAAATAATTTTTTTTTACCAATTTAAAAAACTAAACAACAATTCTCTCTAAAATTTACGTTGTGGTGTGAGAGAGATATAAAGCATGCGCAAATCATTTTTGAGTAAACCTACATTTATGACATCAAAAGATTTGAGTTTTAATAAAATAATCTTTTAAAGATTAATAACTACAAAATAGTCCTTAAAACATTAGACATTTATAACAAAATAATCATCCGTTAATCAAATCTATTAATAAGTAATAGAATTGATGATGTGTCATCGTTTGTGACACGTTAAAGACTTAAGTGGCCGCATTTTTAGTGGCCACCACACCTTCCTTGCAACTTTCACTGTCATCCCTAAAACGAAGTCGTTTCTTGTTTTTGCCTTCATTTTTTTGCACATGTGTTTTTGAATCTTCGTATCAACTGTGATAATTAGAGAAGGAAAAGCATCGAGAGGCGGCTTCTACTCCATCTCCAAAATCAAAGCCTTAGTAGCCGGTAATTTGATAAAAATAATATATTTGGACAAATTATTTACATAAATGGGACACATTTGAAATAATTTACGTAAAATTGACACTTTTAATTTTTTTTATTAATTTTTTGTTCAAACATAAAAACACTTTTGCTGGTATAAAGCGTGTATTAAGGCAACATGCTTTAGAACATTGCGTGAACACTGTTCAATCACGTTTCACAAGAAGTGAACACACTTTTCCCAAACCAATCACTCTTTTCCCAAATTGACTCACGGTCTCCCAAGAAAAATGTCCCGGTTTTGCAAACAAGGAAATCACGCTTTTGGGTAATAGAAGAACACGTTTTAGGCTATTGAAAACATGCTTTAGGGGGCATTTTTGGGGAACACATTTTGGGTCATAGAGTGTTCCCAAAAATGCCCTATAGCGTGTTCCCCCAATACACGGCCAACCTAGCTTCTTCTTCTTCCTTTCCCTTTCTCCCCTTTCACTTTCACTTTCTCCCCCACTGGCCGGCCTTGTTTCTCTCTTTTCTTCCTCACGCTTTTGCCATTGTCATCATATATTTCTTAAAGTTCAAAGCGTGTTTGTAGTCTTGTGGTCCCATTATTCTGATTATTATTTTCTAACAGTTTATTTTGAGTTTAATATGGCACAAAACTAATATATAGTGTCCAATCCTGTAGATCAAAAGGTGTTGATTGAGCAAGGATATCATATTTCAACAGAGACATAGAACAATAAAGTAAGTGTTATTTATTTTGAACTATCCTTAGTCAGTTCAATTATTTGAATTATGCTTAGTCTGTTAATTTTGCCAATGGTGCTTAGTTTGTTTATTTCTTTAAATTATGTTTAGTATGTTGATTTTGCAATCCTATACTTTGTAGTATGTATATTTGTTAAAATTATGTTTAGTATCTTGATTTTGTCTTTATTGCTTAGTCTATTTATTTGTTTCAATTATCCTTAGTTTGTTAATTTTGCTAGTGGTGCTTAGTTTGTTTATTTCTTTAAATTATGTTTAGTCTATTGATTTTGTTTTTATTGCTTAGTCTATTTATTTATTTTTGCCTCTGGTACATAGTATGTTTATTTGTTAAAATCTTGATTAGTATGTTGATTTGGCTTCTGGTACTTAGTTTGTATATTTGTTAAAATTTTGCTTAGTTTGTTGATTTTGCTTTAGGTGTTTAGTCTGTATACTTGTTAAAATTATAGTCATTAATTTGTATTAAATAATATGATTATTTCATACATAGAGACTTGTAAGAACTCGTAACCATATAGTTGTACCACCAGATAATAGAATGATGTCTTATATTAGGCGGACGAGTTTTGGAGGAGCTGCATTAGTGATGCCGCTAAAATTAAATAAGGAGTTTCTGTTTGCCTTGGTTGAGCGATGGCGACCAGAAATACACACTTTCCACATAACAGATGGATAGTAGTCCTAATTTTAAGAAGCATCTAGGTGAAGGTACATGCTATGTTTAACTTCGTAATATCTATGCCCTAGTCATACTCAAGACCTGCTTCAGACAACATTTTCCTTCAAATGTTATGTTCTATTCTGTTATGTTTTGTTACTGTTCTAACAGAACGTAAATGTTCAATTTGTACTTAACGGTTCTCAGCTTCTTCATTGCTGAAAGGAAAATACAACAGATAGGATAATTAAATTCAACAGATACATTATGATGCTTTGATACAAACCTGTTACAAGCAAAGGTTTGTCATCGCCGCATCCGATCACGGATCGATACGGAAATAAGCTATAACTCTTAAAAGTACAGTATAATAGACAAGAATGAGTACCTAACATGAATAAGAAAGTTCCTATAACTATAAGCACTTTACAGCATCCAAACAACATTATAGCTATTGCCATCGTTTAGGGGGCTTCACTGAAGACGAGCTACCAGCAGTGGTTTTCTTGATACCTGCATGCAGGACAAGAAATAAGAGACAGATCAAAAAAGGGAGAGCAGTGAGGTTGGGTCTGAGAGCAAACTGGAGGCTTAAATTCCAGAAATCTAACAGAAATTAGGGGGAAAAAAGTTGGACCACAAATAATTAGATATCCATACTTGAGAAAACCTTTGAGGAGCTTCTGTTCAATGACAACCTAGAAGATTTTATCTGCACTGGCTTTTGGGAGACTTGAGGGGCTTTGGGAATTTTGGTCGCTGCAATGGTTCTGCATTCAATCAGACAAAAAAAATTTATAATAGATCTAATATAAATAAAGATAATTAGGTAGTCGGTTTAATGCATATAGTATTTGGAATGACAACACACGGACAGTACCAGCAGTAAATCCTTATATTTCATTATCCTTACAAGAAAGTTGAAGAAAAATGGAAATACTCACTTCTCTGTGTTCTCAGACGGAAAGTTCTCTTCTGTTGTGTTCTTGATTGGCGTGATTTCAGGTGGCTTCTCGACTTCAGGGAAGAGAGTGTACTCCACAATACTGCTGATTGAACCATCAGTTTCTGTCCCCATGGAAAGACCACCATCAGATATGTCACTTAATCTCTCTTCAGAATCTACATCTCCAAATCCTAAGAGTTCAATGTCTTCATTGATATTCTGACTGATATCTTCTCTGGCTAATTTCAACTGTAGGGAACTTGTCTTATTCCTGAAATCATCCATTGATTGATGAGAACCAGCTTCTGAATGCTTATCACTATACTCTGAGCAGTTATCCATATCAGAAGCTGCTTTTTCACCAAATCCAGAGCCCCTTGCACCAGAAATTCTTTGGCTATGTCGGGGAGTCCCTATGGAATGCCTCCTTGGAGATGATGACCCATATCTTAGCGAGATCGTACCACGCTTTGCACCATTAAGATTAGCCTTGAGTAGCTGCAATCGCTCAATCTCTTCATCCTTCCTTGCAATTGTATCCTTGAGAGATGCCAACTGCAAGAACAACAGTAAAGTCAAGGACCACTTTGAAAATAAAGATCCAGAATTCCATTTATTGATGATTGTGAAGTAACAGTGCATGCCAATAGGTTTCATTTCTTAAGTATATCACTATCACCGAGAGACAAACAGTTCCCCTGCCTATAAATAAAACTGAAGGAAAGTATATAATGATACTATTTCCATTTTGTCCTTGTCCATTGCTTTGCAGTAAATAACTGTTCAGTATCTGTAACCCATCCTCCCAAAATCTAAGGGACTAAGTCTAAAATCTAGTGCTTTGCTGATCACTGAGAGCATTCCATCAACTAGAATTTCTATGTAACACACAATCAGAACTTAGTGTAACCTGCTCCATGAGTTCTCTAACATCACTTCCTTCTTTATTGCTTCGTGCAGCACCTAGCTCAACACCGGAAACTCTCTCAGCAAACTTCAAGGTGCTTATTGTTTCAGAATATGAAGCAACATCGGGATTAAGCTGTACAAACATGAGGGTTTTTGCTTGACCACCTAAGAAAAAAAAACACAGAAGAAAGAAAGTGTAATTTAGTAAAGTCATGACTACAATATGCTAAAAATTTAAAACTAGAAATGAAACATAATACCAGAAAATATAATGTGGTATGGTGACCACAATAAAAAACTAAAGACTGGCATTACCTAACGAACTCTGAAGAACTTGAGTTAATTTACTATTTCTATAAGGCACATGTGGACTCTTTTGTGCTAAAGCAAAGATCACATCTCCCAGTGCTGATAGTGATTTGTTTATATGTTGTGCCTCCCTAAGCCTATCTCCTGTTGCCTCAGAGCGGTCCACTCTTTCACTTCCTGCCAGATCTACAAGATGCAGACAACCACGCAAGAGAGTGTTGGTCTCCAAATCCGTGCCACGAACATGGATGGTGAGAACACTGTCATGAAATTATACAATGATATAAGTTTGATGCCTTAATAATTGGAAAACGAGGATATTTAAGAAAAAGAACTTAATATAACCATACACAACCTATGTGATCGACTACTTCTTTCATTTAGGGCTGTGGCACTGGTTGCTCGATTCATCAGCCCAATATTCATCAACTCCAAGACATCTGTCATTGAATTTACAGAATGCAGGCTTGCATCAGGGACAGCCAACCCATTAGGTTGGGCAGTACTCCAAATCCCAAGTGTGTGCAAGTCAAGGGCAACAATGCTTATTCTAAAGAAATGAACGATAAAACATTACTGTCCCTAAATATAGTGACATACAAGACAGCAAATTATAAAGCATGAAGTAAATAAATGAAAAATATACGATGTCAAATCTCTAATATGTATGTATGCATACCTGCAATATCATATATAAATGCAAACGAGGGAGAGAGTTGCAGAGCCTATGCAGAAGAACTAAGGAAATAAATAAAAGGATATCTCTTTTGAGGACCATTGCTTGATAGTAGATCGCGAACTTGTTCATTATAAATTTCAACCATTTGAACACCAACTTCATAGACAATAGAGCTTCTCCTACTTTGGGAGATATGGAAAAGATCGTGAAGTGCTCGATAGTTGACTCCCCAATCTGCTTTTGATAATAGGGTAGGTCCACTCTAGTAGAAAAATAATTAAATGGGTAAAACCCATTAACCCAGTATTCATTTGAACGGTCATAATGAGAAAAAAAATATGCAAAATTGCATACCATGGTATATGTCTTTCCTGAGCCAGTTTGACCATAGGCAAATATACAAACATTATACCCATCGAGAACAGACCGAATCAACGGTTGGGTGTCCATGAATACTTCCTCTACAAACATATTAATATATAATTTCTATAGAACTACATGATAAAAAGAATAATACTACAACCATATAACGGGAAATAATGAAGAATGAACTACCTTGACTTGCTGCCGGACCAAAAACCTTGTTAAATTTGAAAAGCTTATGATTTTCTTTTCCTTGTTTCAAAGGATTGCTAATAATTATTTCTCCGTTGTCGCCAACAAACTCAATGGTTGTATGGTTTTGATTTTGTCCTGGAAGAAATGGTCTAATTCGACAGTACACTCTGATGTTTCCTATTCAAAAATGAAGTTTAAGAAAAAGAAAAAAAAAATCAGCTAATCAGCAATACAAGAACTGCAACTCTAGTTTGACATTCGATGGGTAAACCTAGCTATATACCTTTTAAATCTTGAACCTCATTATATAATTTCCGATTTTCTGTGAGAACCACATGATAATTTTCTGCAGCTTCAGCTAGACCTTTAAGCTTCATTCCTAAATAAAATGAAAATATACATACCTTGTAAGGTTATCCCGTCCATCATCAAATGAAAATAAAATGGCAAATCATGCAAAATTTTAAGCAAATCTATCCTTACCCAAATACTTGAATTCCTCTGAGTAGTTTCTTTTTGTTTTTAACACTTCATCTTTTACAGACTCCATAGCTGCTCTCAATTCCTATACAACATCAAGAATTAATGATATAGGATAAGAAATTAACTATAAGGCTAGTAGGATGAACAATACAGCAAACCTGGAAAGCTTCAAATAGGTGATTTATGAAACTTTGATAGGTCTGCTCCTTATTCTTCCATTTTGAAGATATTGATTCTGAAAATGCCTCTAATTCCTTTACTCTCTTCCTTGCATCAGAAAGATGGCATTCAAGTTCTTCTAACCTTTTCTCATATTCAGCTTTAGATTCATTAGCATGCAATTCTAACTGCAAACGGTGCTCTTCATTTGTCCTTTTGGCCATTTTCAATTCTTGCTTAAGTGTAGAAATCTCAATGTCACTACGAACTTTATCTTTCTTTAATCTAGTGACATCCTGCTCTTCAAGTTTCTTCTTCTCGTCCAATTTAGTTTTCTCAAGCTGCAAAGCAAACTGAAGATACAAATGATGGCAGCATGTAAATAGCTGATAAAAAGCATGCTATAGGTTGAAAATATTACTAGTATGATCTGTTCGTCATTTTCTAGATTTATCATATGTATCATCATTCCGACATCATGATTTTTTGAATGCTTCACATAACACTTCAGATATAAATCAGATCATGCCTTATTTTTCCAGACAAAAAGACATGCCTATGTAGCATATAACCATTTCACTTAATAATTACCTATACAAATTTTCAATTATGATAGACAAGAGAACATGCTTATTAGTTTGAACTATTTAGTCATAATAATCCTTAGTTCTTCACCTAAATCAAGATCGTCAATGGTAAGAAACTTACATGAAGGATATAAAATTATTCTAAATTATTTGATAAATTATTGAGATAGATCACAAATGAACCATGTCAAGCACTTAGTCTTCTCAAATGCAAAAAATTTAAATGACAGTGAAAGTAACAATGAAAAAATCCAATAATAACTAAGGATCTATAATAATAGTTTGTTTTGTTGTCTTCAAATCAAAGATAGGTCCAAAAATTGACTTCCACCTTTAACTGCTGAACCCAGCTTGTCACAACCTGCAGAGAGTAGAGACAACTTAAAAATAAATTTAGCAGAAGATAATATTAAAAATAAATTAAGGCATACATCCAAATCCCATATTTATAAAAGAAAAAGAAAAAAAAAAACCTCATTCTCTTCATTTGTCCCTATTGCAAGGGTTTCAAGTGCATCCAATCTTGACTGGTACTTCCCCTCACGAGCCTTGAAAAAATTGTTTTGCTACAAGTACTCAACAACATAAACAGTCATTCCTTAAGGAAAGTTAAATTAAAAAAAAAAAAAAAAAACATTGCATCCAGAAAAAAATTACATTTTTCAGGCCTTCTGCTCGATTTGAAAAACGCCACTCAACCACTTGCAGAATTTTTCTCAACAGGCATGATGGGCGCTGAGAATAGAAAAGTATAGTTATAAGGAAAGGGAAATAGTGCTACTGTTTAGTGACACAATGAAATTTAAAAATTTTGCTAGAATAAGAAGAGGAGTAGAATTATGCATGATTTATAGATAGAAGTTATGCAATCCTCTTACATGTGGTACATCTCCATTCTTTCTTTCAAAGACATCGCCCAAAATCCTATTTGCTATGTTAAAAAGCAATTGAGTTGAGGCACTCTGCAGGAAAGATTTCACTGATATGAGGATCATATATAAATTAGTAATGAAAACACAAAACACAGAAGTCCATAATATATATTATTGAATTAGTTCACAACATGAACAAGAAAAGAGAGACAGAGACAGATTAAGTGGCTCATTGCCTTACATCCAAATTGTTTGATTTAAGTAAATCCATAACTTTGGCATCTGAAAGATCCACATATGATCCTTGCTTCAACTGGAACAGCTCATTAGACTTAGATCTAACATGGCGTGCAGAAGTAACCACATCTGGTGATAAGAAAATAGAGGTATGGGATGACAAACAGCATCAAAATGTTGGATACAAGTAGCAGCAGCATAATGAAACAAGATATAAAATGGGATTAAACCCCACGCTTGCCTAATATCCCCTATTGTCTGTACTTCCTAAAGTTCATCTTGTGTATCACATGTGATCAAACAACTTGCTCATTGATATACTGCCGAAATCTGCATGCATGATCACTATATTGGTACTTATGTTGGCACATTTGTTCTCTAGTAAGCAAGAAACAGATATGATAAACAAAAAAATATTTTGGATGAAAGAAATATAATAGTTTTGCTCACCAATTCAATTATTATATGGAAAAGAATCAAGTTTCAAATTCAAATTGACAGTTGACTCCCACAGTAAGATCAATTTGTAAAATTTTATGGGAGTGAGAAGCATACAGTTGAACAATCCATTGTGCATGTGAAAAAATGTTTATTTCGTTCTTTGTACTTATTTCATAAATCATTTACAAACCCTAATTAACCAACCTTAAGCATAGGGGATATCAAACATCTAAAAACAAAGGCACCAGTGTACAACCCATAAATAAAGCAGCTATTTCTGTTCCAACTAAGCCTTAATCAGAATTTATTTTTCATTCTATTGAAGCTCACTTATTACAACCAACTTTGGCAAACAATAATATGCTTCCACAACAAACAAGTAAAACAAAGAAACTTGCCAAGGTTTTCTATGCTTATGCATGAATAGGAGTGAGAAGAGCTTAATTCAAACATAAGTCAGAAGTTTGAACCGATTTGTATGCCCACCAATCATACGATAACCAAAACTTTGAAAGAATAAAGCAATTCACAGGAAGAAATCTGCAGAAGATACATTCTAAAGTAATAGTAACTGCTCAGTCCATTAGGCACAACTTATACTATACTTCTCTTCCAGTTCCAAAAGAAAAGGGTCATAACACCTGATAAAACAGAACCCTCAACAGCATGCTGAAATTTTGAATCAACTGAAACTTTTGGCCTCCCTTCATTTCCAAAAGCATCTCTAAATTTTGAACCATCCTCCATGGATGCTAGATTTGACTGGTCCCACCTCTTCCTAGAACAACCTTGGATGTTTTCTTGGCCAACATGAGAAGCAAAATGTGTTTGCAGAGTTTCAAGGCACTGCAACACAGGCAACATGGATCCCTGCATATAATCTCAGACCACAGAAGAAAATAATTAGGAGAGAACCTACAAAGGTATAATTAAAATAAAGAAATATGAAATTTCAGTTTAGCGTTTTGGACAGTGCTAACTATTTTCTTTTAATCGTCAAAGTTGAGCCTAAGCTAGAACAAACCAAGGTAGTAGTCTCAGAATCCCAGAAAGAAACGCAACTTAAGAAATAGTATATTCCAAACAAGAAATAGAACATTTGTTCTTTGGTTCTCCTTCATGTTTGAAAAAATTTAAACAGACCATCTATACCCTGGTTCAAGACGAATGAGGTATTCACCCAGCCAACTTTCCAGTCAAGCATGACGAAGGAAACCCTGAGCCTAGTTGGTCTCTACAGTCTTTCATCTTCAACCAACTTAAGTTATCTACTATTGTTCTAGAATTTCATTGCAAAAGAAGGAAGTTTTTATACCTGCTCTAGGTCTGACAATTCAAATCCAGGAAATCCCAGTTCATCCATAGCTGCCAGAAACCTTTTAACATCTGCCCGCTCATTCAGAGAACCACTTCCCTGAAGTTAAAATGGCAGGTCCTTAAAAGAAATACAACATTAAAAAAAAAAAAAAAAAANGCTCTAACTTAATGCCAGTGCTTTCAGAAAAGCAAAAACGAATCTGTACATAGTCATGAAACACAAAACAGCCTGTAATTTAAAGAAGCAGCATAAAACTATAAAACACAAGGAAAGAAAGTCATACTATTTCCACTGAACCACGAACTAGCTTCTCTAAAATGCTGCATAATACAGATCCATCAGTTAAGCACACCCTCAATTCCTCCTCTGAAGTTTCTAAAGGCAGATTCAAGTGAGGAAGCACACTATTTATCCACTGCAGCAGAGATGCCAGCCCGCTTCCTGAAAACAAAACAAAACCTAGAGTTGTATTAAGGGTGTTAGTGGAAAAGGAATACAAGAAATCTTAACAGAGACTGAGGCCAGTAGTTTGGTTTCAGTTTCCTTCAAGCATACCTCCTATTTGGTTAACACCTCCATTTAAGTTGCCAGTGTCCCCTTTTCCCAACCCCCCCTGCTCCAACTGCATGTTCCTTTTAGATACTCAGAGATTCCTCGTCCTTTTGATTATGTATGCATAAACTGCTACTAGAAAACAGTTTAATAAGCATAATTCATATGCAAAGAAATTAGTAGCTTATGTGATTGTGGAGGAGAAGGTTATCCAAAAGATACTCAACAGCAATTTATCCAAAATTAAACCAAGAATAACTCAGAAATAGAAATCTGATAAAATAAAACGAATAGAATATAACGAGCAAAACTAACAACTCAAATCACTAAACAGTTCTTTCCTTTCCATAGGCTACTTCCCAGTAAACAAAAAGCAAAATGCAAGGAAAGATAGACAAAAATAATAGTACACTATATCTGAACTCATTTCTTCCCCCGAACTTTGGGTAAAACAATTAGATTAGAGTCATATTGGACTATATGCTCTGTGTTTAGCTGAATTATGGACTGGTCTTCTAAGAAAAAAGAGAGTAAAAAGGATTATGGTTTAAATGACTTTTCAGCTCCCTAGCCTCTGGCTCTGAGTGCAACTGAGGGAAGAAAATGGAGAAAACCGAGTTGAGAAAATAAAGAGTCCAACAATTTCACATTTCACATTAAACTCAAGAACCCCAGCTGCATTTTTTAAGTGTGTCACGTCTTATTATGTACCGAAAGACGGAAAAAAAAAATGAGCGGGAGTAGAGCAGCAGATCGGCACGAACCCTACATTTGCAGTGTGCGGAAGAAATATGGGATGAAGCTGAGGAACAGAGAGCTAAATTGCCGCGGTTTGGATAGCTCAAGGCCAGAGATCAGACGAAATGGACAACAGAAAGAACAAAATAAAATATTTGTTCAGAATGAAGGTATTGAATTGCAATGCAGATGGAAGATGGTGGTTTCGGATCGATCCAATTCCAGAAATTATAAAAAAGAAAAAGGAATAAAATAAAACAATTTCTGTTTGGAGAAACCACAATTAGGGTCCGAAATTTCAGAGAGTGGGAGCAACGTTGAAGGGGAGACAAAACTGCCTTATTTGTTTGTTTGTTGCTTTGTTTTCAAATAATTAGTTTTCAAGAGGCAACGCTACGTCGGGACTTGGGAGAAACGATTACGAAAGTGAAGTCGGTTTGGTTTTGATTGCATATTTTCATATTTCTAAAGTTTTATTTTAACTGTCCTTTCACAAAATAAGAGAATGGCACCATGCTTCATTCAATTTGTAATTTGTAATTTTGACACCAACTAATTTTGGATTCCCCAATTGGCCTTCCCTTCCCGCCTGCCATTTTTCATTTGTACTAAAATAATAAATAATAAATAATGAAATTTAGAAAAGAAGAAATATGATGCCGACTGCATTCCAAACTTCAATCAAAAACACTTTTCAGAACTTCACGCCCACGCTCCAAGTGCACGCGCTCACTCCAGATGCGACGCCGTTTAGAAACATTGGGCTGTCTCCATTGGGCTCGATCTGTTTGACCATCTTCTTTTTTTATTATTAATAATATTGTTTTAAACTCAGAATCACGGTTTAGCAGGCTTAATCCATTTCTTTTGTTTTTGGTCTTTAGACTTGAGATGGCCACAAACACAATGTAGGCAATCGCAGGAACCCGAAATTGACTTATTTGTTTGGATTTGCGTATATGATAGCAAACTTTTCTGATCCAAACAAAGAACAAATGGGAGACGGACGAGAAAAACAAGTTGTTGGAGATTCTTGTTCTGAGGATCATTCAGAAACCCCAATCTCAGAATCACCCGTGGATCCATCGGAAGATCGCAGCGCCAACGAATCAGTGGCATCATTCAACCAGGGTGAAATTTTCAGAGCTATTCAAGTTGTCGAGAGAGACTCCTCCGCCATTGCTGAGAGTTTCAATTCTCTCTTCGCTTCCCTTCGCTTGGCTCTCTCTGAGGTCTCTCTCTCANTTCTGAACTTCACGCCCACGCTCCAAGTGCACGCGCTCACTCCAGATGCGACGTCGTTTAGAAACATTGGGCTGTCTCCATTGGGCTCGATCTGTTTGGCCATCTTCTTTTTTTATTATTAATAATATTGTTTTAAACTCAGAATCACGGTTTAGCAGGCTTAATCCATTTCTTTCGTTTTTGGTCTTTAGACTTGAGATGGCCACAAACACAATGTAGGCAATCGCAGGAACCCGAAATTGACTTATTTGTTTGGATTTGCGTATATGATAGCAAACTTTTCTGATCCAAACAAAGAACAAATGGGAGACGGAGGAGAAAAACAAGTTGTTGGAGATTCTTGTTCTGAGGATCATTCAGAAATCCCAATCTCAGAATCACCCGTGGATCCATCGGAAGATCGCAGCGCCAACGAATCAGTAGCATCATTCAACCAGGGTGAAATTTTCAGAGCTATTCAAGTTGTCGAGAGAGACTCCTCCGCCATTGCTGAGAGTTTCAATTCTCTCTTCGCTTCCCTTCGCTTGGCTCTCTCTGAGGTCTCTCTCTCGCATTTTTTGTTTCTAATGATTTCTATTTGGCTGCGGAGGAATGGGGAAAGTGAACTGATTCCATTTAGTTTGCTAGGTTCATTTGGTTAACTCAGTGTTCTTTCTAGAAATATCTCCTAGCTTCTTTAGTTTAACCGTAAAATGAAGTCATAGAAAGCCAATTAGATTAACCTTTCTAAGAGAAGAATCGGAGCATTAGTTTTCAATATTTTTCTGATGGCCATAGTATCACGATCACTACTGTGTTCCTGTGATTTAACCATTATATTTCGCTTTGCAATTTATCTGACAGAAGTTACTTAACTGCAGGTTACTGGTAGCTCAGTTGATCACATGCAATGCTTTAGTGATGCTGCAGGTCGCCTTCAGGAATCTGGTAAATATCCATATGAAGTACAACTTTAGTTATTCTTGAGGACTGCAGAAAACTTGAGGTAGATATAGGTGAAACATCTTCTATTTGTTGTTGTAATAGGAGTAACTGATGACTAATAATAACATCATTTCCTTGATTTCTCCATGATGTGCAAGTGTTAATTGATTGTATTAACTGGGATTATATCCTGAATAAGATCTCTGGGAAGGAGAAAACATACATTTCTTCCTTGATTCGTTAGGTATCTGATACTTTTGTGTCTCTCCTTTTATTTTGTTCCTCGTGTAAGTAGTTAAGCTATTCCGGAAAATATTTTCAAGTGCACAGAATCATGTTATATTTGTGGTTTGCAGTCCTTGATGCAGCAAACAAGGGGAATCGATATATAAATTCATGTCTCAGGTATTATCTTGACATTGTGTTTGTCATCTTCTGATTTAAATCATGTTCCAACTTTCAAGTGTTCAAGGTGTGTTTCTAACCAAAAAGAAAAGAAAAGAAAAAAAGTTGTAGTGAGTAGTCAGACGTCCTGAAGTTATGTCTTGGTTATGTTTTGCTTTCTGAAGCTGTTGCACTTTTTTCTTTCCTCTATCTCTTTCTTATTTGCTGTTAGTTGTCTAGTTTGACATGAGGCTAGAAATAAGTTTATTACGTTTTATATTGTGATCTAGAAAAAGTACAAAAGAGAATAAAAATGATGTCTGATTATATTGAAGTTGTCTAGTTCCTTACCTGATCTTGGATTTTTATTTATTTAATTTTTGTGCAGATTGAATGAGGAGATGAAGGGCATTGACGGTTTAGCCTCTCAGCTGTATCCTTTCGTTTATTTTATCACTTTTCTTTTTGGTAACTACTTTATTTTTCCCCGTTTTCTTCACGCTGCTTAACAGACGAAACACTCATGGCACAATCTTTTTAAGAACTCACTTGCAATTGTAGACTTGATCAGATGAGTGTTGGTGAATCCTTCTCGCTGATCTGCCTTCTATCATCTGATCAGTTTTTAGTTGGATTCCTTAAGTTTTTTGAAGAAAAATCGTAAGAAGGAATATAGATGCTCTGGACTCAGCTGTCAACAAGGTTCTTCATGTCCCATGAGGTCTGACATTCAATCTACCATGGGTATTCTGTCCTTTTCTTTTTCTTTTTTATGTGCGCGTGTTTTGGTCTGTGTGCGTGTTGTTGGGGTGGGGGTGGGGGTGGGGGGGGGAGAGGGTGGTTGGATTCTGAATTATTTCCTTGGAGTCAAGAGGTTGAAAATTTTAATCAGTTGCAATTTGCAAATAATAAAAATGTTGAAAATTATTATCTATCTATATATCTATGTCAACTCATGGTTTATGGTATGGTATGAGATAGTGTCCGTGCAAACTAAGAAACATAATTTCTTCTCTTTTGGCAGGTAGAATAGGAGATTGAAAATTGATTAAAGGCTTAAAAGTTTGCTTCTGTTTCCAGAAAAGAAAAGGGATGAGACTTTGATCCCCTAGTTAGCGTCAATATATATTACAATACTTTTCATACGAATTGGCTGGTTGAAGTTTTAAATTATGATGATTGACGTCCATGCCATGCCATTGTTATGATCACTGGTTCTACGGTCATTTGCTACCTGGATTTGTTAGGAAGTGTAGGAATACTGAAAGATAAAAACAAAGAGTAATGAGAGTTCGATTATTTAGATGGTACGATTTCTTCTTTCTTTTTCTCCTTTTCTTTAAAAACCCATCTTGTAGAAAGATGGGGAAGATAAACTCCCCCAGCTCCCTCTTGTAAAGGATATGATGCCGTGGTTGCACCCAAAAAGAAAGAAAAAAATAGGAAAAGCAAAAAAAAGAAAAAAGTAAAATGCCTGACCTGTAAATGCCATTTTGATTTGCAAGGTGTTATGTGTTGCACTGGAAATTTGATAATTTTGGATCCAGGCTCTTGAAAATATGGATTAAACGAAAAGCATGGATGATGATGTGCCAAACAATCAGAGATTTTATCAGAGAGGCACTTGTCAGAGAAAGGTAGAGCTTTATCTTTTATTCGATTTTAGTAAAACATTCAAATGATTTTAATTTTATCTAGGCTCTTGAAAATATGGATTAAACGAAAAGCATGTATGATGATGTGACAAACCATCAAAGATTGTATTAATTTCATACATAAGCTGGAATTTTAGTAACACAAGAATCCCTTTTTTTTTTTTCTGGTAACGTAAGAATCCTACTTTGAAAATCGCCTTCGTGAAATTTTACATTTGGTTTGATAATCTGAGTCCAAATTTAGAGGTCAAGTCCTCAAATGATATCAGTGGCAACCGGCCAAAATAAAGAAGTCGTCAAGTGATATAGCATTCCAATTCATGACTTGGGCCGAGCTTGAGTTGAGGTTCTCTCAATCTATCTTTCAGCTGGTCTTGGGGTTTCGTACTTGTTAAGAGGTTAAAGCCGTAAAGGCCGAGCTGGACTAGCAAAAAAAAACTGTAGTTGAGAACAGAGGCAAATTACATTTATGAGCTGCTCTAATTTAAGACCAAGAAAGAAAAGCAGCTATAATTTTGAAAAAAAAAAATTTGTAATTTCCAAATGATAAATTATGTTTTTTTTTTTAGTTGGTTAACAGATACATTTTGTTTAGAAGGATAATGTTACCAACAGTAATTTACGCAATAGATAATTTCATTTGGTTAATGGATTGATTAAATAAATGCAGTTAACTTTACTAACTGAGTACCTGCTAATCGACCAATTGACGAATATCAGTTTGTTTTTGTTATGGCAACCGCTCTCCCGTTGACCACCGGAAAGTTTGAAATTTCATGGTTGCTGATTCAATTTTCACAAAGATTGAACGCTGCTGGAGACTGACTCTGTTGTGATCTAAACTGTGAGCTCAGTACTTAGCAATTACCGGCACATGTTACTTATATGTTAATTCGCACATTATTAATTATATCAATTAGATTTTTCTGATGCCGACAGGAACTGTTTCGTGGATGCTATCCATGTTCCATACAAACACGAATTACACGACCATCACACCTATGCTCCATGTGGTGTTTGTTTCTGGATCACGGTAGTCATGTTCATGCTCATAAAAGTATTAAAGCAATGTTCTACGCCAACGTAGCAGAGTCACAATTACCGTTGCCCTCCACAAGTATGCCAACTTCATTTATTGATTACAAGTTCAACAATGTTCTGCAAGTTGATTGATGGAATCTAGAAAAGATCTATGACAATTTCTCATTAAAGTTGTGTATCTCATTTTATTTTTTTCACCTCTTAAAATAGAATAAACCAGTTATTTTTATGATTGGGCAAAGCCGATGAATTATGTCCTTCAATTACCAATGCAGCTGCATGGGCTGCATTGATATGATTTGGGTTTAAGTTGTGGGTCATTATCACACATTGCTTTTATTGTAAAAAGGACAAATTCATTATTGCCTAATGCAGAAATTTGTCTTTGCATGTAAAAGTTCAAGACCCCTTTCTAATCGAGATGTGTGATTGTTTCTAGTTCCACGCAAACCATGGCCAACAATATTGAATAATGGGGGTGCTATACTACACCCCCGAAAATGACTTGTCTGGTTTTTGTCAGTTTTTGCAGGTTTTATTAGTAAAATATGGCTTTGTTTACCAGTTGGGGTGCACGTTTTGTTAATTATAAAATGGAACACAACTTTTTAATATTTACAAAATTATCCAAAGTAACAAATTTTCAACTTAGATAACGGTTTTTGTTGTTGTTTTAGATCCTTAAATTTATTGTTATCATTTTGTGTGTTATATGAATATAATCAAAATAATAATAATCTATAATTAAAGTGACATATTTTTTATTTATCTAAAAATTACATAGGTATAATATACTTTTTAAGTACATAGATAGAATTAAGAAGATGATGAGTACCCAGTTGCCAAACAATCTGGTTACACTTTAATAATTAATGGTTTAGAAGCTTTCTTCAATCAAACAAGGGATGTGATATAAGTCATATTTATTAATTTTTTACATAATTTTATTTTTATATTTGTATTAGTTTAATATAATTAATATAATTCAAATTTTATTGAATAAATGTATGAGTTATATTAAAAAAATTTAAGTAAATTATATAAATTAGATCAAATTAATACAGCATATAATTAAAATTATGTAAAAAAACTAAAATATGACTAATAACAGTATAACACTCCATCAAACAAAATCAAAGGTGCTGATCTACGAATGGGTCCCACATCCAACGTCAGAGGAAATTATTAGTAAATTGGAGATGGGTGACGAGTTACCTAAGTGAGAAAAATTAATTAAAAAGAAAAATATTACTGCTATCTTCGTGTAATTATGTATACTGTTTCTTTGAGAAGGGAGAGAATCAAACGACTATGATTAGATCAACTAAGTTAGGGGATCAAGATGGGTGCCACATGTTGTCTCCTACTTGGTGACCTCCTAAATTGTGATCTCTCCTATTCAGTGGACCACTGGGAAGTGGACAGAAAGGTAAAGTCAATTCTGAACCAAAAAGGTCGCGGGTGATGTCACGAGGGACAGCAAAAGTGGCAAAAAGCTACGTCGTTTTGTTTAACGTTAATTAAAACATTTCGTTTTGTTGGATTTATTTAATGGCCAATTTTGTAAATCTAAAAAATTTATAATCAATTTTATAATTATCAAAAAGTTTTCACTCCTCACATGTAACCGGTCAACTAAGTAATAATAAATTTATAAAATCTGCAAAAGCTGAAAGAACTCAAAGATGTCATTTTAGGGGGT
This sequence comes from Cercis canadensis, assembly GCA_003255065.1. Classification (NCBI taxonomy): domain Eukaryota; kingdom Viridiplantae; phylum Streptophyta; class Magnoliopsida; order Fabales; family Fabaceae; genus Cercis; species Cercis canadensis. Next base: position 1,236,045 of record QAOA01006931.1, read on the forward strand.
ATAGCATAGCACCCCCATTATTCAATATCGTTGGCCATGGTTTGCGTGGAACTAGAAACAATCACACATATCTAAGTTGAAAAGTTGTTACTTTGGCTAATTTTGTAAATATTAAAAAGTTATGTTCCATTTTATATTTAACAAAACGTGCACTCCAACCGGTAAACAAAGCAGTATTTTACTAATAACAACTTGCAAAAACTGACAAAAACCAGACAAGTCATTTTCGCCGGGGGGTAGCATAGCACCCCCCCTTGAATAATAATGCTCTGATAAGACTGATATTGAATGTGGTTATCGATTTCTTTTTAATGGCTACACCAGTGAAACCGAGAAATTGTTCGTGCACCATGGATATTTTTTGCACTTCTACTTTGGTCCAATTGAATTCAGACTATACCACTTACTCTGGTGTGATAAAATATGAAATTGTCTAGTGTACATTTAGCGTTACTAACTAAAACTTAATTATGAATGTAATATTTATGGGCCTTTCTTGGTACTTTCGAAATTTGGAGTGCTCTCTCTATAAAGAATTTAGTTTTTTTTTTTTTCCTCTTATGTTTTTTAAAATCATTCTTTCATCTTCTACTAAAAATGGGTCTTTCAACTTAATATTTTTAAATTTGTTTACATAATTATAATATTTTTAAACTTATATACTTAGTGTGTGTTTGGATAAGGTATTTATAGAGTGTAATATATTTTTAAAGTGTATTTAAAATATTTATTTTGAATTATTCTATTTATGTAATTTTTTAAGATATTTTTAAAATTACAGTATATTTTTTTAGTGATTTTTAATATATGAATGGAGTGTATTTTAAATTCACTCAAAATAAAATAAAATGTGTTTCAAATTCTTTTTTTTTTTTCTCCCCGAGCCCCTGATACCCCTCCCTCTTCCTCAAGCTTTTGCGATTGACTTGGTCTGTACTTCAGCTCTTGTCATAGGCTCTGCTCTAGGTATCTCTGTTTACTATTTCTACACCTCAGGGCTGTTGCTCTTGTTGCTTTCTTGTTCTTCCCCAAAATTCACGAGCAAACAAGAAAGAGCTTCAAGGGCCTCAAAATTGATTTCCACTCCCCAGGAAATTCCCCTCTCAAGGCTTTTCCACATGCTTGAATCAAGTGCTTGATAGAGATGCGTCTGCTTACCTGGACTTCGTATATTTTTGTAACCATCTTCCCAAATCGAATGGAATTTTAGACAACATGTTTGAATAGTTGGAATCCATAGCAGTTAAGACAATTGCAGAGGGTGTTTGCTTCCCAGACCTAAAATAAACTTCCCCAATTTACCATATTGGACCTCTGATCATAGAGACAAATGATCGAACAGATGGTGTACAATCAGAAACTTGTACCCAAAATTATTTTTCTTGGCTTGACAAGCAACCCAGCAGAATCGTCCTTTATGTAGAGCAGCATATGAATAGGAACGTATTGGTGGAAGGCATGAAATGGCTATTCGTGTGGAGTAAAGAAAGCCCCCGATCCTCCCCCTCCCTTAGCCTCCGAAATTCATTTCAAATTCTTTTTCTTTTCGGGGTGTCTTGACTTTGAGGAGGGAGTGAGAGCCAAAGAGAGTTGTTATTTAGATGGGTGTCGCGCTGTGCAATTGAAGATTCCATGGCCTTGATTTCTATTCTCTCTTAATTCTATGAGGATCTATTTTCTGTGAAAAGGAAAGACAGAATTTGTGTGTTTAAAAATGGGAATAAGACAGCATCTCTTGTGTTCTGTTTTCGTGCAGCTACAATTTTTAATTCATAGCTGCTGGATTAACTTATTTCAAAGTCTTCATTTGATGCTCTCAATGTAAATTCTTATGAAGGACAAATTATAGGACTGTTTTTTTTTTTTTATATATTTTTCTTTTACTNTATACGACTGTTTTTTTTTTTTATATTTTTCTTTTACTGATTTAAGAATGTGATTTGAATGGACCTTCTAATGTCTATCAATAGCTTTGAATATTATTGTTAAATTACTCCTTTTATAATAGAGTGCATCCAAATAAAATATTTTATAAATACATATATTTAAAATACTGTATTTTAATTACATGTATTTAAAATACTGTATTTTAATTACATGTATTTAAAATACACAGTAATTTATCAAATACCTCATCCAAATACAACCTTAATATTACACTTAAAAAAAATTAAAAACAAAAAAAATGAAGTATGACCCGTGGAGCCCATAGACACGCTAGTAGCCCCACGATGTGTCCATGTGAGACACGCTAGCGAAGCCACGACGTGTCCCTTTTTGTCGTGCACATTAATTTTTTTTTTAAACGTGTACTTTGAGATAGAAATGACTGTGGGACCCGCCAAAAAAGAGATACGCCGTTGGCCCACTAGCATGTCCAACGTGGACACGTTGTGGGGCCACTGACGTATCTGATGGGCCCTATAACTTAATTTTTTTTTTTAAATGTAATATTTAGGTATATAAATTCAAAAATATTATAATTGTGTAAATAATTTAAAAACAGTAATATTGATATCAATGATCCACTAAAAGATGTGAAATTAATTAGCCATGCTCTTATAAGAAGAATTTTTATTCAATTCAACTCATAAAAAATAAGAAGATATATCTTTCTCCTTAACAAAGTATAAATATTATAAACATCATGAAAATATTAAATATTACTTTCACTTTCAAAACAAAGAAACTTCAAAAATGTTTTTTTAGAGATATTATCTTCAGATTTCTCTCAACAAGGCTTCACTTTTCTTTGGAAAAAGTTAAAAAGATAAATGGTAAGAAGTTACTGTGGTTTAACTCTAAAAGCAATCCTTAGACCATTTAATCTAACTACAAAGTTAAATGAGTTATACTATAGGCATATTATTTTATTTTACACGACTTTTTTGTTTTAGAAGTAATTTTACATTACTTTATATTTATAATATTTAACAACACTCAAATATTTATAGTTGGATACACGTCACATGGCTGAAGTAGCCGCCATGGCGAGTTTTGATGGGTAGGCAACTAACCATTATAGGCCTACCTTTTTTAAATTGGATTTTAGTGCATAAATTAATTAATTTAATTTGAATCGACAAGAGAACAATAATCTCTTAATGTTCATCCCTTTCCTGACTAAACTAATGAATTTTGGTTAAAGTAATCTAATGGCTGTCTAAATTCAAAGTATACTCAACTGTGTTAAATAAAAAAATGGAGGGGCGGGGCAGAAAAAAAGAAACCACTCAAAAACTTCATTGACCGTGTGAAATTTGCTTGCTTAATTTAATTTTGGAGATTTCTCAACAACTATGAGTTGGTCAACAATGGAAACTCCAGTGCTGCCAAGTACTTTGGTGATAGGTAAACCTTCGCTATTTATCATGTGAGTTGAAATACGAGTAATACTAAATTAGCAAGTGAAAGTGACTTTAATAACCCAAAAGGTCAAAAAGGAATATTAAGCTGCAAGTGCAACTGCGAGCATGATATCACAGAGCAAGAAGAAGAAGAAAAAGATTAGGGACATTTTGGTCACGTGTCAAATCGAGTGAATCAATGTTATACATTGCACTGCACTGCACTGCGTTTTGAATTTTCATAATTTTAATTCGTAATAAAAAAAAAAGAGATCTTTTGACTTTAATATTATTGTTTTTAAATTTATTTATATAATTATAATATTTTTAAATTTATATATTTAAATATTATACTTTAAAAAAAATTAAAATTTTAAAAAATATATGACTTGTGGGTTCACCAAACATGTCAATTGCCCTGCAACATATCTATATGAGTCCATAATGTGTCCTTTCTTGGTGAATTTTACAATTATTTCAATCTCAAAATATACGATTAAAAAAAATTAGTGTGCACGACAAAAAATAATACATCGTGGCTCTATTGGCGTATCCATGTAATTGTAAGTGTCTTACATGAACATGCCGTGAGGTCATTGTGTATCTAATAGGCTACACGAGTCATTTTATTTTTTTAAAATTTTTAAATTTTTTTAAATATAATATTTATGTATATAAATTTAAAAGTGTTATAATTATATAAATAAGTTTAAAAATAATAATATTAAAGTCAAAGACTAAATGAATTGAATTCTTTTATTTTATTTTGTTTTTTATACTGAGAACTTTATTTTTTGGCCATTTCTTTTGTAAGATGAATAGGATCAATTCAATGTGGACAGAGTAAACAGCAGGAAGAATCCAGAAGAAAGAAGTAAACAGAAGCAGTCTGCAAGTAATAATCAGTCTTGGTTTTTTCTTGATTAATTGTCACCAAAAACTTCCCCACCATCAACCATATGCCGTAGTCGTACTACACGCAAACTTTGGATCACAAGAAATTATCCGGTGGAACCATTTTGTGAGGTAAGGTAAAGTAAGGTGATCATATCTGGCTGAAAGCAGAAGGTGCGGTGGTAAAGGGTTTCCTTCATCATTCATCCAAAAAAAGAAATCAGAGAAATACATTTCCGGCATCACGTGTGTGAACAATAACAATAGATAACGGTTCTCTATCATATTGAATATTTGTTTGAAAGAGGCAGCTGTTTTGCTATTTGGACTTCAGTTTCGTTCGGTTTGATATTGTATTTGTGGGGAAAATAGTTTGCATGCCAAATTTGTAGAAAAAAGGTATTTTAGGTGGTCGTGTTGTAGGTCCCAGGTGTTTGGGTTTTAAGGGTCAGTAAATCCCAGATTCCCTAATTAAGTTTTCACATGGTGTTTTTCTGATGGGTTTAGGAGCTGTTAAAAGGAGACTGATACTCCTACTGTGAATTCGCTCGTGCTGCTTTTCCTCACATCATCTCTTCACGCCGCCAATAAAGGTTGTAACTTTGTTGGGTTACTGAAACAATTATATCTTTCAGAGAATAAATTATATCTTAATAATCGCATTTCTGAGATCGAAAAGCTAGCAGAGTATATACAAGTTTCTCCCTTTTCCTGCTCATTGAAGTGAGTGTTCTTTCTTTTTTTTTTTCAGTTTTTTTTTTTGTTTAATTGTAAAATAGGGCAAGTATTTGAATAAGCTATCAGTTATGGCCATTGGTTTCTAAACTAACGAGCATTATGTGCTTGTTTTTCCCAGAGCATAGTACGTTGTTAGAAGACGAGGATTCCAGGAATCACCTATCTTGAGTTTAAGTCAACATATTCCTTCTAGACTGCTATTAGTTGTTTGTTTTTGATTCAACAACCCGGAAAAATCATAATCCGGGATTCTGGGTTCTTGCTTTGGATTCTGCGATTCCAAGAATCTACAAGCTGAGCTATACGCTTGCTTTTGTTGCCACTTTGGGGAAAATAATTTACAATCGAACAAGTAAAGATCTAGACTCTAACTTTAGTCTTTGCCAAGTGAAGAATCGAGATGTAGAGAGAGGACCTATTTCCATCTCATCGCACAGAGTGCAGGCTATGTTATCTTTGAAGTTTCGATTCACACGTTTTTGTGGTCACCGGTCTGCAAAAGCAGGAAATGGTAGCAGAGAATCTGAAGAAACAACTTGCTTTAGCTGTTAGAAGCATCCAGTGGAGCTACGCGGTCTTCTGGACTGTTTCAGCTAGCCAAACAGGGTATTAACACTTTCATTCATGTTATCTCTAGTGTTTTTATGCTTTTCCCTTCTTAAATATGTTTCCCTTCTTTTCTCTATAGTACTTTATCAGATTATCCATTTCTGATTTTCTTCATAAAAATTGAAAAAGAAAAGGGGGTCCTGGTTTATTGCAGATGTAACCCTTTATTTTCACAATCTTAAACACATTCGTTTCCCTGTGAATTCTACAGAGTTTTGGAGTGGGGTGAAGGATATTACAATGGGGATATTAAAACTAGGAAAACAAGTCAAGCTGTAGAACTTAATTCAGACCAAATAGGTTTGCAGAGAAGCGAGCAGCTGAAAGAGTTATATGAGTCCCTTGCAATTGCAGAAGCCAGCCCCCAAGCTAAAAGGCCTTCAGCGGCATTATCCCCAGAAGATCTCACAGATACGGAATGGTACTACTTGGTTTGTATGTCCTTTGTATTCAACATAGGCCAAGGGTAAGTTTTCTCTCACTATGTTCCAATTTTTTTTGCCTTCTGTTATGCAGCGATGAATTAAAGCATGCCACTTCAAATTGAAGGAAAAAAAAGCAGCATCACCACCTCCCCCCCCCCCCCCCCCCCCCCCCCCCCCCCCCCCCCCCNCCCCCCCCCCCCCCCCCCCCCCCCCTCTCCTTCCTCTCTCCCGAATAGTTGTCTTTCTATTGTGTGGTGCTGCGTAATCTGAAATGTTTCATTAGCTTTATTGTCCTCAAGTTTTTGCTACATTAATTTGTTTTCAGGTTACCAGGAAGAACTCTAGCGAATGGCCAACCCATTTGGCTGTATAATGCCCCTTTTGCTGATAGTAGAGTTTTTAGTCGATCCCTTCTGGCAAAGGTTGGATTCTGTTCTTGGCTTAATTTATTCTGCTTTTGTCTAAAATTTCTATATTTGTACACACTCTAGCATGCTTAAAATGACAAAAGTCTGAAACATGTCTTCTCTGTTTGGTTTTTGTTCCACAACTGCGCTTGCAACAACTATCTCCTCTCAGAGTGCATCCATTCAGGTACCATCTTGATTTCTCTTTGAATATTTCTCCCTATATAAATTCACCTATTTATATCAGTTAGCTTAGAGCTATTGAAGAATGTGCAAAGAAATTATAATGTGTTGGAACAGATTTACTTTTGAAACTACTCTATCAGTACATTGTTTGGTATAGGCTCTTAAATAACAGTATGCATTCAAATTACACGAGGTAGAAGGGGAAGGAAAATAACTTTCTGCCCTAGTTGATGACAGTTCCCTGGGCATTGCAAGTAGACACATAGTTTCTGCAGTGGAAATTCATTGTCCAAAGTCCTAACCACAGCAAGATTATTTGTCCTAAGCTGTCTCATGATGTTTTCTATGCAAGTAGTTTTCTCCGAACAAGGAACTGACATTTTGTATCCAAGATCATGAAGACTTTAAATCTAAGTAGTTTCATTAATATGAGATATCTATTTAAAACAATGTGTAATTCATATTTCCTTCATTTCAACTTACAGACAGTGGTGTGCTTTCCTTTTCTGGATGGTGTTATCGAGCTTGGTGCGACTGATCTGGTAACAATTTCCCTTAAGTTTGATTTTGAATGTTAAGGACACCCCCCGTCCCCCAGCTTTTGTAACCTTGGCTTAAATCGTATTGCTCCATTGTTTAATTAAATTTTTATTTTTTTGTTGAAGGTTTCAGAAGATCTCAGTCTCATTCAACATATAAGAACTTCTTTCTTGGATATTTTGGACTCCAAGGTTCCCAAGAAGTTTGGAGCTGCATTAAACACTAGAAATGACAAGGATGATGCTTGTGTAGCTTTTGATCATAATGCTTTTGACATTAAATTAACTCCAGAAGTAGGATGTGAAGTACCCAAGACGAGTTCTCCTAATAGTAGTTCGAATGCATATGAAGCCAATCAAGCAGCTGATGAGGCATTCATAGTTGAAGGGATAAATGGAGGCACTTCCCAAGTCCAAAGCTGGCAAGTTCCGGATGACGAATTGAGTAATTGTGTTCATAATTCCATGAATTCTAGCGACTGTATATCTCAAACTTTTGCCAGTCCTGAAAGGGTTACCCCTGTTCTCAAGGGTGAAAACCCAATTGCCCCTTGTGCGCAAGACCTTCAAGAGTGCAATAACACAAAAATGACTTTAATGGATCTCCGAAGTGATCATCGGCATTATCAGACAGTTCTTTCTATCCTTCTAAAGAGCTCAGACCAGTTAATTATGGGACCCCAGTTTAAAAATTCTCGTCAAGAATCCAGCTTTTTCAGTTGGAAGAAAGAAGGATTAATGGGTTGTCAAAGGCCAAGAGGAGGAGCCCCACAAAAGGTATTGAAAAAGGTATTGTTTCAAGTTCCTCGGATGCACATGGATGGGCTGCTCGAGTCTCAAGAAGAAAATGATTATAAAGAGGGAATGAAACCAGAGGCTGATGAGATTGGCATGAACCACGTATTGTCAGAAAGAAGGAGAAGGGCAAAACTGAATGAAAGATTTTTAATTCTTAGATCAATTATCCCTTCAATTAGTAAGGTAATTTATATTTAATTTCCTGAGAGTTGTTTACTAGTGTCACTGCTAAAATTAATTAAAAGCGTCATTTTTTGCAGGATGACAAAGTTTCAATACTAGATGATGCAATAGAGTACCTTAGAAAGCTTGAGAAAAGGGTCAGAGAGTTGGAAGCCCGCAGGGAGCTAATAGATTTAGAGACTAGAACTAAAAGAACACCTCAAGATATGGTGGAGAGGACTTCTGATAATTATTTTAACAACAAAACTGATAATGGTAAGAAGCCAATGAAGAGGAAGGCCTGTGACATTGATGAGACAGGGCGAGAGATTGACTCCGTTGGGTCAAAAGGCACTTGTACTAGTAATGTTACTATCAATATGAGTGACAATGAAGTTCTGATTGAAATGAAGTGTTCTTGGAGAGAAGGAGCGTTGCTGGAAATTATGGAAGCAGTAAGCAGTCTCCATTTAGATTTTCATTCTGTTCAGTCATCAAAAGCTGATGGAAATCTTTGTCTGACCATTAAGTCAAAGGTATGCACTTTGATTACTGTTGCGATATGATCTTCTGATTTATAATGTTTTGAACAAAACATGACTAACAATTTTTGTTCTGTATTCTGCTATAGTATTATGATCTATCCAAAGTGTTATTCTATTAACACCTATCCTTACTCATTGCCCTATTTATCTTAATTTGGGTTTCCTTTTGTGTGCAGTTTAGAGGATCGACTCTTGTATCCGCGAAAAAGATCAAACAAGCACTCCACAAGGTGGCTTGCAAGTGTTGAATCTTATATTCACCTAAATAAGCATAGTGATATTAGATTTTGTTTTTTCCTCTTGTGATTATCTTGTACCGTAGGAGGGGGTAATTTAGGTTGTTTATTACAAGTTATTGGACTTTTGAGACAAGACTTCTGATACAAGGAAGTTGTTGGGCACACCATTACTTCCCTACCCTAGTGATGTCATGTGGAATTCTCCCCAAGCAGTTGGAACTTGGAAGTATGCCATAGTTTAAACGCTATGCATTTGTAACGAGTCTTACATTCTGAAAATGTACATTGTGTCAACGATAAGAAGAGTATGAATGATGCATTATCTTGCAAGGAAAAATCTAAGGATATCCAAAGGTGAGGACTTAATTGCTTTGAATATGTGACTTTGACAATATATTATATGCCCAACAAGATTTACCTACCGAGTTATACTCGAGTAAACAATAAATTTGGCCTTCTCCTTGGTTGATACGTCTTTTTCTGATTTAGGTATCCATATACTGATTCTCGAGGAGAAAAGAAATTAAAAAACGGTCCTAATGCCAAATTTTTTTTTTGATATTATGCGTATGAGTCCACTTTTATTCGTCTGTTTATTTGTTGGCTAAGAAGTAAGAATGCTTAGTCATAGTCAAATGAGGTTTGCAGTATTATCATCATTCTTGTCCTTTCTGTATTCGGAAATTGAAGCATCCGTTGGTGAGTTGTGAGTACTGACAGCACACTAGAGAGCAGAGACTAGCACTTTGTTTTGCTGACTTTTTGACGGAGCCATGCAAGAGAAGAGATTACAAAAGAATTAAAAAAAAAAAAAAAACATAGCCAGCGCGTGATATAATAAAATTGAAACTTGGTTTAATGGTTTATATTTGGTGTCGAGACAAGAGTTGGTGTGTGCTCAACTTCTACAGGAAAATAGAATAGGACATAATATATTTTCAAATATCAATCCTTTCAGTTGGAAGGTAAATTCCATAATCCCAGCAAAGCTAACGAACGAATCATATTCACTGCAGCTTTCATCGGTAGGGCTAGGGCACTTTTTTTTTCTTTTATTATACACTTACAATCGCGAAAGCAACATTGTAGAAAGCATAATTCTAATTATTAATTTATCATATATTACACGCTACTTAAAAATTGCAACCGTCATCCACGAATGGACTGCAATAAAAAAGTCGTGGGCAGAGAAAAACACATAACATCATATAATCCCAGGAGCCTAGTAAGGAAGTTGACCCAAAATTGAGTTTACGATTTCATTAGACATAAAAATAAACAAGAGTTTGCGATTTCCAAATTCCAGTATCAAAAATCATAACAATCCCATTTGAATTCCTACTCAAATCACTAACTTTATAAGTCCTTATAGTATATCACCTATTTCTGTTAATTTGAAACCATTAAAGGAGGTATTATTCCCACTCAATTGTTGATGGAGGCTTTGATGTAATGTCTTGCACAACACGGTTTACACCGCGAACACTGTTACAGATCTTCCGAGCAACATCGTCAAGGAACTTGTGCTCAAAGTAGTACCTGAAATTTGTTAAAAAATGCATCATATGATGGTACGCAACGATATTTCAATAACATAGGTGAAAGATGGAGTCTAAACTAAAATATTAATTTGAAACAACTTGCAAGTAGTACTTTTTAATACCCTCGTAATTTTCATTAGTGTCTCGCAGGTTTACAAGAAAGTTTCAATTTTCCCTAAAACCTTCCAAGAGACTTCTGAAGGTATCTATAAACTCAAATTTTTGCAATTACATTAACTGGCACTAGTTAAATAATCAAACAATTAAACACGTAGCTACAACAAAGCCACGTGTCCCAGGTATGGTAGAACTGCCCTATTAACTATTGACAAGAAACCCTGCCGATACGCCACATGCTTACCATAACTTGTAATTTCTATTTGAATATACTGTGCGAGTTGCAAAACCTTCTACTAGTTACAAGTTATAAAAAAGATATTCAGCAGCACAACATAATCAAACATGCTCGCAGATAGTGCAAATGGAGCATGAGCATTACTGATTGTAATAAGGAAATCAAGTAAGTCTTCAAGTACAACCAGACATACGATGGCAACAAAAAGATTTAGCAGTTATGTCACACATACTAAAGTAGAGAGCTTACCAATCTGCCGTCATTCCATCTTGACTTGTAACAGCTCTAAGAGCAACTACATGAGAATGTGTTCTTTGATCACCTTGAACTCCTACAGATCTTACTGGCAAGAAAACTGCAAAAGCTTGCCAGATAGAATCATACAGCCCAGCATCCTTAATTGACTGAATGAAGATCTCATCAACCTAAAACAAAGACAATATCTCACATTAAATATCAAGCGTGAACCAATATTGCAGCCACACAAATAGAAAAACAGTTTACCTGACGAAGAATATCCAAGGCATTGCCTTCAGTGACATCACCTAGAACTCGTACAGCAAGGCCAGGTCCGGGGAATGGATGACGTTTTAAAAATGCCTCAGGAACATTCAAGATTCTCCCCAATTGACGAACCTTTATAAATGCAAAATAAAGAAAAAATATTTAATACATCATATATGCATATGTACATGTGATAAGTGAATAGGTTAAAATTGAAACCTCATCTTTGAATAGAAGTTTGAGTGGTTCAAGAAGTTTCAATTTCATGTCCTTGGGTAGCCCTCCAACATTATGATGGCTCTTGATTGTATGAGAGTGGGTTCTTCCACTTCCAGGTGGCGGGCAAGACTCAATCACATCCGGATATAAAGTCCCTTGAACCAAGTAAGAAGGTTTTCTTCCTAATTTATGATCTAGCTNTGAATAGAAGTTTGAGTGGTTCAATAAGTTTCAATTTCATGTCCTTGGGTAGCCCTCCAACATTATGATGGCTCTTGATTGTATGAGAGTGGGTTCTTCCACTTCCAGGCGGCGGGCAAGACTCAATCACATCCGGATATAAAGTCCCTTGAACCAAGTAAGAAGGTTTTCTTCCTAATTTATGATCTAGCTTTTGAGCAAAATCATCAAAGATGTGTATAAACTCTCTTCCTATAATTTTCCTTTTCATCTCAGGATCTGTTACACCCTTCAGCTCATCAAGAAATTGCTTAGCCGCATCAACACAAGTAACAGGTAAATGAAGATCCTTTTCAAAGGTTTCCATCACACGTTCTCTCTCCTTATATCTATATGTAACAAGAACCATAAACTAGTGAGGAAAGCATCACAGATACCCATATCAAGTATATGTACATTACCAATATATGATCTTTATATTTATATGTATGGGGCAAGGGGGTCATTAAAGAAGAAATTAGTACCTAAGCAAACCATTGTCAACAAAGACACAGTGAAGCCTATCTCCAATTGCTTTATGGACAATAGTTGCAGCAACTGTGGAATCCACACCCCCAGATAGTGCACATATAACAAGTTCTCCAGGCCCCACGGTATCGTTGATCACTTTTATTTCTTCGTCCAGCACGTTTTCCATCTTCCAGCCAGCTGAGACTTTACAAACGTCAAAGAGAAAATACCGCAGAGTTTCCATTCCTTCTGGTGTATGTGTTACCTATAAAAGACTCAACAATCTAACTATATAATCGCAGAGCAAATGCAAACTATTACAAAGCCTTCTAGAGGAAAACATACTACAACAATAACTAATTCAATTGAGGTAGACGCGCAATTCTTAAAGATGCTGCAATTCTTCTACGGGGGAAATTTGCGTCCACAAATTAAGGACTAAACTAATTGATTTAGTTCAAAATTTCATGGAAGAAGGGAAAAAAATCCAACGGAAACGCATTAAATCAATCAGAACCAGTTACCTCTGGGTGATATTGGAGCCCGTAAAACTTCCTGGAAGGGTTCTCTATAGCTGCCACTAACCCCTGCTCACTTCGTGCCACCACCTGGAACCCAGCAGGCAAAATTGCAACTTCGTCACCATGGCTCATCCAGACAACCTGTTTGTTCCCAACCTTGTTTGAGCCGAAAAGCCCAGAAGGCTTCTCCACCTCAATTTCCATTCTTCCATACTCTTGTCTCTGTCCCACCTTCACCTCACCACCCAGCCTCTGCACTATGAGCTGGAGACCATAACAAATGCCAAGCACGAACACGCCATTGGACTCCGCCCATTCAACGAAGCCATCAGGAAAACTGGGAGAGTCGGGGGTGTGAACGGAGTGGGGCCCGCCAGATAGAATGACGACACTAGGATTGAGGTCGGTGATGGATTTCAGAGACGAAGTGCCGGATATACAGAGAGAGAACACGGAGAGGCTTCTAATTCGACGAGTGATGAGGTGAGTGTACTGGGAACCATAGTCTAAGATCAGTACCAGCTCTGATTTCACGGCTTTGGGATCCATTGCTACTACTACAGCTTTTGGCGGTGGCTAGGGTTTTTGGCAGAGTTGGTCTTCTCTTGTGGACAAGACAATTAGACAAGGGTTTATGGCAATTCAATAAGGATTTAAAAAAGTCACAAAATAATAATAATTTACAGATTTTATGTTTGGCGGGAACCGACGCAAGTATCTCCTCTTGCGCCTCTCGTCGGTTACAACTTACAAGTACCACTACCACTACAAGGGACTAGGTTTGACTGTTGAAGTGGCATGGCATGGCATGGACCCCTTCTGCTGAGCATAGATATATTATTTTGTTGAAAATTAAAAAGAAAAAAAAAAAAAAAGAGTATGAAATTGAAAGCATTCTTATTTATTTATTTAATTAAGTTACATATTAGATGAATTTGAGGGGAAGAGTTTATAGTTTATAGAAAAAAGCAGAGAGGAAAGAATCCTAGAAGGTACAATTTCCAGGTCCCCCAAAATAAACATATTGTCCCCAGGAACGGATACGTTGGTAAAAGTTTGCATCGTAGCACTGAGGCTTCTCGACAACTATATCAAGCTGTTCCTGGTCTGGATCAATGAATTTATAATTGTCACCAAGTATTTGAATTGAATTTACAAAAGCAGTTTTGTTAAAACCTTCTCCAAAATGGCCACTCCCCATGACAGGGCCAGGTTCATTGACTGGGCTATAAACCGATCCTCCCCATGATATAGTAGTTGCACCTCCTGCCAAGTGAGTGAAGATTTTATTGGGCCAATACCCAACATTTTCGTCTCCATACATCAACCACCAATCCAATGTCACACTATCCTGCATGCCAACACTAGTATATTAATTTACATTTTAGAGGGATGCTCATGCTCATGCTCATGCCAACACTACCCTGAATATGACTCACCTGGTGTAAAATTAGAAAGATATCGTACTGATCACCGCCGTACACAGAAATTGGTCTTACAGGAAGTCCAAGAGTTATCTTTGTGCTAAGTTGTACAAATCCCGGACAAAGAACGTTGAAGCAACCAGTCTTTTGATAACGATCTGCCTGCCTTGTGTTTAAAGGACATACAAGTTAATTAGAACAAGGGTTACAATCCATGCAAAACAAACACAAGCACAAGCAACAAGCAACAAGCAACAAGCTTACGGTCCACGAGGTATATAATCGGGTAATGTTTGAATATTGAGCATTATTCACCTGAAACAGAGATATAATTGTTATTGTTATGTCAGAAGCATTATGGTTTGGGTTATCCAGTTACAGTTACTGGGTTACTTACCCCCCACCCTGCCTCTATATAGTTGAGTTCTTTTCTAGGACCATTTACAATCCACATGCTACCAGTGCTATATTGATCTGCTCTAACGCTAGGTTGCCACACATTGATGCGTCCTTTCGCTCCAAATTTCCGCTTATAATAGTCATATTGCAGCACTGCAGACTATATCCATAAAAGCATTTTTTAAAAAATAAAACTATTTTTCTGCTAAACTAATCCTTTTTTTTTTTTTTTTGTTAGGCACAAACANTCCTTTTTTTTTTTTTTGTTAGGCACAAACACAATGAAGAAATAGTAAAGATTTTACTTACATGACGTCCTCGAGGGTCAATTGAATTTGAGGAGCTTAACTGAATGGTGTCAGTTTTAGTAGGACAGCTGAATCCCAAAGATTTGACATGATTGGCCATCATTAGATCTTCCTTTGTAGCCCTTTTGATGGGAACTGATCCTTGTGGGCAATTAATGTTTTCTGGCACCACTTTCGCACATTTTGCTCTTCTTGATGCTTCTTCTTTGATCCCTTTAGGGATACTCTTTGGTTTCATCTAAATTCATTCAAATGAGATCACAATATGAATTCATACTACATAATTTTACCACAACAATATCTAATTAAATGCATTCTGTGTGAAACATGAAACAAGAGGTTCGATAATATAACCGACCATAAATTTCTGACCTGAATTCTATGATTCTTTAGTAAAGGATGATCCAACGCGAGTTGTTTATAGATATCAACACAATCTATAATATCCCCATATTCAGTCTGTTGAACAAAATAAATGAAAAAAGAAAAAATGAATCTTAAAATTAGTTTGCTTGCAATTTAGGTAGATAAAGAAAACAAGGGGTATATACTCTAGAAATGTAACTGCAGTTGAGAATGCTTTTTCTAAAAAGAAAAAATAATTTATTGCACGCTATAAGGTCACCGTAATTAAATACTCTTATAATGATGCACATTAATAGTCTTTGTATATTTGCTCAGAAGGATGAGTTAAGATCAACCCTAAGGAAAACACAACAGATAAGCACCATATTTTTTAAGCACAAAATAATAATTGTCTTAAACAACTTTCCCTTCTTAAAAAAAATTTCAAAACAAGTAATGTTTTGCCAATTTTATATTTCACCAAACATAAGAAAATGCTTCTAAACCAAATGCAAATACCAGAAGATGCAGAGAACCTATGCACAAAAATTGAAAGCAATAAAATAAAATAAAAAATAAACGAGCTCTTATACATTACACCCTCTTGCGTTCTTAACCAGAGTTCAAAATATTTAGCAGGCTTACCCGGAAACTCTTAACTGCAGGTTTGTTTATAAGTTTTAGCTGTCTATTCAGCTCCAACTTCTCTTCCTTAGACAATTGTTCCCACCTTTGAGCTGAACCTGTATCTAATTGGAATGAAAATGTTATCAGCCAGAAAACCAGTAACAGTCTAAGAGCTGTTGTGAAAAATATAGCATCCATATCTGCTTCTAGTATTTTAAAAGTAAAGGCCAGAATTTGAGATCTTTCTTTAGGTGTACAGAACTTTGGACCCCTTCAAATATACACCAAAAAACCTTGTGTTTTGAGTCTTTTGACCAAGAGGGCCACTTGTTATGGGCTGTGTTAATTGCATTTTCCTCAACGAAATAAAAGCTAATTACTAAAGGAAAAAAAAACAATAAATGCTTGACATATATGACAATATTTGGAGTAATTATTTTGGATCAATCAAATAGAAAGAATATTTATTGATGGGTCAAGAAATTGTATCACTACCATATTCCACCCAAGTCATAATTTATTGTATATGTATACAATGAAGTTAAATACTAAAATTGCCTAAGACATTAATTGGGCACCTATACGGTGATGATCAATTTTAATATTTGACTTTATTATATGCATACACTAAATTATGACTTGGGTAAAGTATAATATAACTTTTTGAGCTACTTACATATATTTCTATTTGAGTGAAAAAATAATTGTCTCTAACATATTTTTTGTGATTAAAAGACATAATCCAGTATACCATAAATGCTTCCCAGAGAAGAAGGAAGTAAATTCAAAAAAATAAAAAAATAAAACAACAACTATTTCCCCCATATAATTTATCCTTTCTAAGCGAGTCAAACCGACACCGACCCTAATGCGTTTGCTGCCCCAAAGTGATAACTGAACGACCTTAGCTTAAAAACAATGAAAACGGCTTGTCGTATGCTAAGCGGTCCTGTGAATTTTTTTGTTATTATAATTCTAATCCTTACTATAGATAGAGTAGGAACGGGAAGCATCTCTCTCTTTTATATCTTCAAAGTTCCAGTTCAAATGAAAAGGGCAAAAAAACGAAAAAGTGGTAAAACAGTGATGAGCACAAAAAATATGCTTGGAAAAGCGCCAAAAGAAGTTTGTAACATGTGCAGATTGATCTAAAATGCATGCTTGTTTACCATTCCAAGCTGCTTGTTCATCCCATGAGTACTACACAGGCTCATATATAGCTCTATATCATGCTTCTGATATCCATCTCAGATACGATTTCCAATATCAGTTTTTGGAGCAAATCTTCCTCCATCTCTATTGCAATATCTTCTGTATCATTTGGAATTTTTAGCCATGACTCGCGTCTTGCTAAGTCCTTTTCAACAAGCTGCTCTAATGTTGTTGGTGATGGATGGTGGAGGTAGTGCATGTCAAAAAGTTCAGTAACCTCATTAAACAGATTTCTCTTCACGACGTATGCTCGGATATTTGGTTTTACAAATCTACAGAAGTTCTGGTATACTACCATGAAGACTTCTTTGACACAGTCAAACAAGATTGTACCACCAGGAAATTGGTTAGTTAACAACTTTAGCTCATTGAAGGTAGATGAATCTAGCAGTTGGTCTGATGACTGGAACCTCGTCACGAGTTCATCCCATTTCAAGCTGGAAGCCCACAGAATTTCCCTTACATACTCTGGGATGTCTACTGAAGGGGTTGAATTGTTTATTGGATCCAGAGAGGATCTTAAAATATCGGTAATACGGTGTTCTTCAAATTTATCATCTACTGCTTCTGCTTGAACTGGCAACTCAGCTGCACAAGTCTTCAAATTGTCAACTTGGCCTGACAATAAATTAAGCGAATAGCAAGAAAAACAATTATATATCTTACAGGATTGGGAGGTGGTGCTTGGAGTGCTAGTGACATCTTCATTGATAAACAGCTCAAGAAAAGATTCTGAACCTGGCTCCTCAATTCTGTTTCTCATGTCATCATTATCTTCTATTTTCAGGATGGTTGAAGGGCTTGATGAAGCAACATCTGATGAAAAGGTTGACAACTGGATATCTGAAGGTGAATCCTGACCAACTCCAAAATTTAATTTTAATAACACATTAAGAAGCAGAATAAAATAATAATTAATCAAGGTAAAGTTTGATACATTCATGTGTTATCCAAGGGATAAAAATCAATAACAATTTACCAGAAAATATTTAATTCCTTCCATTGTGTTATCCATGTCAAAGCTCTGAGTTGGACCATTGTCACGTCTACTCTCTGGTTCAGAAGGCACATCCATATGTCTAATTTCTCTCAAGTGTATACCATAACTCTTTTCCATATCTGCTAAAGAATTGGCTATTTAATATAGATGAAACAAACATTTGTCTGTGCGTGCACAGAGAAGAAGGTTAGAAACTAATTATAGCATACCTCTAGGAATCCAATAATCTTCATGCAGGTTTTCACCGGGAGGACTCTTTCTGAAACCGATGTTTGTGCCAAGACACTGCAACTGATCACTAGGTGCCTTATCATTAGCACCCAGTGGGTCTTCAATGCTCTGGCCCATAGAACTAAACCAATTATTTTCCTCCTCTTTCTGAAGCCCCAACTTTGTTCCGAAGACCACCTGATTATTGTTGCAAGGGGAGTGTCTCATCTGTTCAGTAATATAACCATTTTCCCAGTGCGTCCCTAAGCTTCTTGGAAAGAAGCCGAATTCAAGGAAAGGCATTGCTCTCCCTTGAGTATTTGTCCATTGTTTGCATTCCTTAATTCTGTAATTTAACATCTCAGACAGATTTCTCCTAGCTTCAGCAAGAAAGTTCAGCTTATTTCTCTCAGAAGGGCTTATTAACGTAACATTTGTGTTCCTACCACCACTTTCAGCAGCTTCCTGTCTGTCTCTGATACTTGATTCAAAATCTTTTGCGTTGATCGTCTTGTCTCTCTTCTTTAAATCAATCGATGACTTCCCTTCTTTTGCAATATCAGAATGGACAGTACTTGGTGAATTTCTTCCAACACTCTCTAGTCTTATTACTTGATTATCATCTTCCAAGCCCTGGCAATGACAGGGAAATTTGTGCGAAACACTCTCAATTGCTCTGCACTGCTGCTCTTTTTTCCTTCCTCCGATAGCATGCCTCAACTTTCTCTTTAAACGAGCAAACGGAAAATGTGAAGGCTTAACAGTTTGCCCATTATAACTGGAACTGTTATGAGAATGCAGAGAAGGACAATAACAGCCAGTGTCTGCAAAATTTTGGACTTTAACTGGACCAGGCTTCAAAACTACTATTTTGTCTGAAGACTGGGGGTCAAAATTTAAACTTGATTGAAATCTATCCAAAGACTTCAAGGGCTTTCCACATTCTATTTCATTACTTGTCTGAGGTTGATTCAATATGGATTTATCGGCAGGTCTGGTCACCTTTTTTTGCCTTGCCTGACATTGTTTTTTCACTTGATCCGGAAAGTCATGTATCTGTTTTACTAACAAAGAGTTGGGGTCTTGCAGAAGTTTTAGGAAAAGTTCCTTGTTAGAGTATAGAATTTGTAATGCATCAACTAACTGATTAGACTGAGAGCCTTCCCCATCTTTGCCTAGATATTTCCCATTGATAAAACTCTGATCACCGATCATTTCAGTTGCTCTATTTCTCCAGTCTGCAACCTGATCATTCTTCATGCAGCTGATATTTTCACAACTAAAATCTCTTCCTCTTTTGATGCTTACCTGTAATCAAAATTCTTGGATTAGTGTTATGAAGCTATCACTGTAGTCGGGTTAGAGGCTGAATCTCTCCAACTAAACTTGGAAAACCTCTGATATGTTCTATGTGCTTTTTTTCCTCGTTCTTGTGTATTGATAAAATCTTTAGAGGAAGACTGTGATTCATTTCAACAATGCTAACTGCTAAGTGTCATATTTGATGGCTACTTACCGAAACATTGCCAAAAGACACTTCTCATATCTAAAAAGCAGAGAAAAGGAAGAAGATAGAGAGGAAGGCAAGAATTCTCCATCAATGAATGAAATACATAGCCTGCCTTGCCTCCTCTATCCTTAATGAATAAATAAAGCCATGAAGGAGACTGACTTCATGATGGAATATGCTGTCTTCTGAATGCTTCAGAGAGATGACTAGTAGTTTACTCAAACTTAAATGAACGTTAACACTTGAGAACAAACATGGAAAATATACAGAGAAGTTTACCGGTAAACACCGTCATGAACATCTAGACGTTATTGTGGTCAATCAGTTCTATGTGACTGAGAAGAGGGTAGATAACATCATGCATGCTAAGATTTCACGAATAGGCTCTTAAAATTTAAAAGCAAAAAAGCTTTGTAATAAAACCGATCTTTTTAAATATGCTTGAGGAACGTACGTCAATGTCTGGGTACTTGTCATCTATGGTAAGCACATTTGGCCCCCTTCTTGAATCTCCTTTTCCTGCAAGTTGTAAAATTCACAAGTTTCCAACTCCGCTGAATTACTGTCATGTAATGAAAATCTATTTACAAGTCCTTTTTAGCAAATATAATCGAAGTCTTACCTGTATTCAAGTGCCTCCTATTGGAAACCAATCTTGTTCTGGCATGACCTTCACGAAAATTGAAGATTTTATATAATCGCCAAGTGCAACCTGTCTCGTATTTTTGGCATGCCATGGGCTCTTTTGGAGATCTTCTTGCCATGAAAACTAGATTCCAGTAAATTATATTACCTGTAATCTCTAGCCAATTATAACTAAAACTATGTGGCAATCAAACAACTATGAGACCTGTCGGTGCAGACACAGTCTCAGAGATAAGAAAGGTTGAGCCCTGTGAATGAAAAATAGCTTTGTTGGCCAATAGCAATACAATGCTTGCTGTAGCACAATAAACTTCGGAAAGGAATATAATGCTTTGGCCAAGAAGTCAGAGAAAGTAACGCCATCCACATAACAATAGAAAGTAACATATGTTGAATGTTGCCAATTAAAAACGAAAGTCATTTTTTACTTTTTGGCTAGAAATTGAAAATCAGGTTAATACAATAACTGACAAAATCACTTTACCATTGGCTGTAGAAAAGAAAAAAATCATCCAAAAGAGAAGACAAAAAGAAAATTGAATCCAATTGACGTTTTTTTTTACACTTTTTTTGTTTAATTAAAAGGAATCGCCCAAAACAAAAATATGTCCCTTGTGAAAATTGGAAACACGTATGTGACTAGCTAAAGTTACTTTCTCCGTTCCCAGTGTGACTGAACACGGAGCGATCCCACATAGCTGGGGTCACACTCACACCAGCTCGTAAACCGTAATTAAATAATACATGGACAATACCCGCTCGTAAATCGTAATACTGAACCCAATCAAATACACTAAGTCGGGATTGGGGTTTTGGCCTGGGAAGTGTTTGAGAAAATATTTCCATTATCTTCCGAAATGTGTTTGATAAAGAGGGAAAGAGAAGAGGGTACCTGGATCAGCCTATAATTTGAGGTCCGAGAAGAACAACAGAGTAGAAAGAAACAGAAATTTCAGCTTTCAGCTCTGCAGAGACTCACATGGCTTGTTTAGCTTACGTGCTGAAAGGAATGCTGAGAGTCAAAGAGGGTGAATGCAGAAATGAGAAGCAGGAAAGGCAGAAAGATGGAAAATAAGAACAGGAAAATATGTACAAGTAGAATGGGATTAGGATCTGGACATTTAATACGAAAATGACTGGTAAATTGTAAAATAAACGGTGCTTCAGGAAAGCTTTCAACTGAAGGGAAGTTGGGTTGTTTTCCCATATCTTTTTCCCCCTTCTCTTTCTCTCTCTATCACCTCTCTGCAAATCCACAATCACACCGTCCTTTATCTCATCTTCAACTGTCTCCCACTCTGACCCACTGTTCGTTAAATCCAGCTGTGATGTTTTTTCAACTTTCAACTTTGACAAATTATCAAACGGCGTCGTTCTGATTCTGAACCGTTTAAGATACTTGCACTTCTCTTACAAATTTATTTGTTAATTAGTATTAACCATTTTCAAGTCAACAGCAATAATACTTTTTTTTTTTTTTTGTGTTATAAAGAGGCTTTTTGTTCTTGTTCTTTTAGTAAAATAAAAATTTACAACCAAGAGCTTTCTTTCGCACATTGATCAAAGGCGGTTATTTAAGCTGAGGTATCAGCCACTTACTTCAGTGGCGCTCTCTCCTGGAAGCCTGATGTGGACTTGCACCATAGGTAGCTGCAACCATTTATGATATATAGTAATGTTATTATATGCTTCCAACATGATTCAGGCTTATGGAAGATTTGTGTAATACGTATGAGCAAAATACATCGATCACCATCATGTATTCTCATTCTGTCATCATTCCTGGTCCTTTTCGGACTGTCACACCAATCCATACTAAAATGTGGTTCTTGTTACTACACAACTCGAACGTTTAATCCTAGACATCCTCTGACTAGTGCGTCACATAAATATGCAGTGTATTAGTCTTAGAAGTACACGAGTAACACCTAATTTGGTGGTTGCTCACCAATACACGTTGTTTTGAATCAGAAATACAGACAATTTGGTCAAATTAATTGCATGTTAGCAAAGTCTCCACGCAGATCATTCTGATTCCTTTCTTAGCATTGTGCGTCATTTGATCTTTTATATTATAAACGTCAATTGTTATAGTTGGATTTGAATTGTTTTGGGTGGTGGATTCTCGTCCTTGTTCATGTTATTCACAGAACATTCTATAGAATGAGCTTCATCTAGACTCATTCATGTGTAAAGTAAATCTTCCATCGCTTTAATAACTTCAGATAGCTATAGGCATTTTCTTTGTTAGAATATAAAGACTTGGTGGCATTCCAAATCAACTCAGTTAAATTAACTTCTTTCAATTACAATGGATTTCACCTATGTACTAAAAAACAGAACCACATTATAATCTTTGAACAAATGACCATGAACGTAAGCAGAACCACATCATAATCATAAACATCAGAAAAAACAAATCGAGGACAATAGAAAGCCGAACTTGACTCAAAATCCATAAGATAAAAGCAATTAAAAGTCAGAAAAAGAAAAAGAAAAAGAAAAGTTAAAGAGAAATATTTAACTTATCAGTAAAGCAAAAGTGCTAGATAAAAGTCCTGCAACCTAGAATAATAGCAAGATGTTTCAAGAGTGCTTGAAACTTCTTGCCTACTTGTTCACGTTGATAGAGTTGTGTCTCTCAGCTTGAAGCATATTATAGAAGCTATTTGGTTGAAGTCCCTGCATTGGAGGTGGCCTAGTCTGAAAATTACCTGCTTCATACTGGATATTCTGAGAAGGAATATTCTGTAGAGCAGGTTCAGCAGCAGGATAGTAGTTTCTATTATGAAGTTGCATTCCATTATAATAACTAGCTGGGAATCCACTCCAATGATCCACCATTTCATTGTTTTTTGGCATAAGATTTGGATCAACACGAATATAAGATGAAGAACCCTTATCAAATTGAGGTGATGGGTAATATGGCAGTTGATTATTGTTATCAGCAAGTGGATCCATAGGAGGAGCAAGGCTAAGTTGGCGCTGAGGCATGTTGAGCATGAAATGGAAGTGGCTTCCAGTTGCGACTGATTCAGCTGGTCCTTTTCCCTTTAGGTTGCGAATTTGCTTCAACATGGTGATCCTTTGATTACAAGCTTCAAGCTTAGCATCCAAGGCGTGAATAAACCTTCTGAGTGGGTCCTCAGCTAGATTGTTTAAACTCTCATGCCAAGTTGGATACATGGCCTCGCGGATCTTTTTCTGCACTTTGCCAATCTCAGCTTCAACCTTGTTCTGCTTATCTTTGAAGAAGGCATTCACATCATAGCTCTTGGGGCGCTGCTCAGCAATCTTGGCCTGGTATCTTTCGATAATGCGCCGTAACTCTCTGGGGTCTTCAGGCCAAATCTCTGCTTCAGTATTTTGATTATTCTCAGATTCTGGGCCATAGATTATCATGGCAGCATCAACACCGCAAAGAGTCGAAAATTCATAACATTTCTTCTTTAATCCCTTCGTTCTCTTGTTAAAAGTCGCCCTACGGCATTTCTCTCTTGGGATGAATTTCATCGGCAATCTTCCACGACCCATTTTCTAATGGCATAACAAGTAGTCATTATCATTAATGTATAAGGTAATTATCTGTAATCATCAAATTTATGACTTAAACAGTAACCTCATGTTCAAATCAGGCATCAATTAATTCTAAAAAAAAAAAAAAAACATGATTTTTTTGCCACCTATGACAAAAAAAAATAGTCTGGTGGCTGAACCCGAAACTTCACAAAGAGCCAAGTGTGCTGCTTAATGTCTAAAAGGCTGAAAGTAATGAATATGTAAAAGAAAAACATCAACACGCTCTTCGAATTCATTGCCTGAAACCAACCAAAGAATTAAAAAACAAAAACGGCTGAATAGATTAAAATCAATCAAATTAATACTCGTGGGTTCCGATGTATTGCTTAAACAAACACAAGCTTGATTAGTTTCTTTTCCAATACTTGGTAATATTGTATGATCGTTGCTTAAATTGAAGTAAAAAATGGTCAAATATCTAACAGATCCAGTCTAAACAACGTTAGAGTTCTTAACTTTTGGATCGACACCCAAAACAAAAGCAAAGAAAACAAAATAAAAGAGACTAATATAACTACATGTACACATGAGCAAACACTACTAATACTGAAAAAATAAACACATGGAAGAAAAACCATCAGTATAAAGGAGGAACGTACCTTAACTTTTATGGCTTCTTTCTCTGAAAACCCTCCAATGAGATCCAATGCAGATGTAGGAATTACCTTTGAGTGTTGAGTTAAATTTATAGAAGAGGAGTGAGCTGCGGCAATTTTTTATTTTTTATTTTCTAAAAAAAAGCTTATAAAACTTAGAAAAATAAATCAAGAATCAAATCTTTTTCCACAATTTCAGGAAATTAATTTCTTTGACATCATTCTTATGCGTAATCTTTTTTTGTTTGGAGCATTATCCTCGTATGTGAATCGTTGGTCAAAAGAAATTTATTGACTCGGGAAAACTAATTTGTCTGATATTATTCTCATGTGTAAACATTTTCCTTTTTAACATTATTCTCATGTGTGAATTTTTTTGGTTAAACGAAATTTGAGGAACACACACGATATATGTATATATATAAAATATGACATTGCTTCTTTTTTTTTTCGGTAAATTAGTATTAGTCATTTCGGTTCAATTCTACTCTGTTTGTCCATTTTTATTCCTCTTTCTCTCACAACGTGTTAAATAACTTCATTTACATTGCAAAAATTCTTAGATACATCAATAGTATGTAAGGATTAGAATGTGGACATCCAACATATTCTAAGAGAGATAAATTAGTGTGTTGATTTTCTTGTCAAATATGGAGCCAAGCATACCGTTTTGGTTTGAAGCTGTGGTACTCAGCTCCTTTCGAGATTTTATTGCGCTGGCTAATCGCATGGATGTGTCTTTTGTTAGACCTTAGTTTTCCTTTCATTTTATTCTTTGTTTAATATATATATGAGATTCTTATGTGAAACCTTTTTTTTTTTTTTATGGTTATAAGAGTATTGCTCTAAATATACCTAAATATTTTTCATTTACGTTAACGTTTATATGTGAGACAGAATNAATAATGTATCAAAGGGATCTATTTTTTAGGGTCCATTGAATTTTGTTCACACAATTATATGATTGTAGTAATTAGTATCCTCTAATTTATATAATTGAGCACATTATCCCTGATTTAATGTTTTTTTTTTTATGTTCCCTAACATTTAAATTAGGCCTTAATTTTCATAATGTACGTAATACATGTGATTTGTGACTTTTTGTTGAAAATAATATATTTTTGGTCAACAATGAATATAATTATTTAAATATGTCTAGCTATTCTATGTGAGTAGAGAATGAAATATCGAAGAGAGCTATTTTTTAGGGTCAACTGTAATTTATTTCCTTAATTATACGATTATAATATCCTCAAATTTATATAATTGAGCACAATTTCCCTCATTTAATTATATAAAAATATTTTTTNTCATTTAATTATATAAAATTAATTTTTCGGTCCAGAAATAATTATGTTAGTTTGTTTTGTACTGTTTTCTTACTAATAGAAAGTCGTGTAATTTACCTGTAATCTGTATGGCTGAAATTGTAAAATTTAAGAGTCTCATTTGTATAGGAGGGGAGAGATTTTGCAATGGGATGGATAAGTGAAGGAGACAAACAGTATGCATTCCTCTTAAGAATTTAAGCCTATAATAAAAAATGAAATTTGGCGACGACGACGGCCACGTAGGACGACGGAGTTCAAACTTGAAACTCCTATCTTGTAATTAAGCTAAAACTGAAAGCCTCAAAGTAAAACCCTTGTGTTTCCCGGTCACTTGCTCACTCCACTGAGCAGCAAGCTCCTCAGTCTTTGATGGCCTTGACATTTCTCCCTCTTCCACATTTTCTTTCTCCTAAGTCCAACTTTATCACTGTGAGTGTAAATTCTCATTCTCATCACGTTGCTTTCAGACCCTTGCTCCATTCTCTCTCTACACCATTCCATTTCCGAACTCTTGGAGCTCCTGCTGCTATTGGCCCGGATGGTAAGTTCTATCCAAACTCAGCAGACGATGACCCACCAGAGGCCCTTGAAGATTCTGCTCATGGTGTTTCCAAATTCCAGCAAATACATAGCCAAGCCGCCCGTGCCCGACAGCTCCAAGAAGAAGATTTCAAAAAGAACCAGTCCACATACCTTTCTGCTCTTGCAGATGTCGAAGATGCTCCCGAAAATCCTGCTTCTCTGGATTCTGAAAATTCTGGGGACGATTTGTTCGGTGAAATTGATAAAGCCATAGCCATGAAGCGTAAGGAGTTTGTGAAGCAGGGGCTTCTGAAGCCCAATCCCAAGAAAGAGCAGCAGCAGCCGGTTCTTGAGGGAATTGAAGAGTTGCAACCCGAGGAGGTCATTGATTTGGAGGAAATAAACGAACTTCAGGGACTCAAAATAACTTCCCAAGATTCTGATGGAGAAGAAGAGGGCTCGGCAAAATTGGGCGATAATGAAGTCAGTGAATTCGACGATAACAATAAAGTTGGCGCTTCTTCTTTAAATTCTTCATTTGATTTGGATTTCGATAGCTATGGAAAAAGTAAAGCTAGAATTGTGGAGCCCAAATTCAAAACGACATTGGCTGAGCTTTTGGATGAGAGTAAGGTTGTGCCTGTGTCAGTTTACGGTAATTTGGAGGTTGAGATCACCGGAATTCAGCATGATTCGAGGCTAGTGAGTTCAGGTGATTTGTTTGTATGCTGCGTTGGCCCAAAAACTGATGGGCATTTGTACTTGACTGAGGCCGACAAGAGAGGGGTAGTTGCAGTAGTGGCGAGTAAAGAGATAGATATTGAGCAGACTTTGGGTTGTAAGGCATTGGTCATTGTGGAAGATACTAATGCTGTTCTTGCTGCCTTGGCATCATCCTTTTACAAGTATCCATCAAAAAACATGGCTGTTATTGGGGTAACTGGGACAAATGGCAAAACGTCCACTGCCTATTTGATAAAAAGCATGTATGAAGCAATGGGACTACGAACAGGAATGTTGAGCTCTGTTGCTTATTATGTTCATAGGGATAATAAATTGGAGTCACCAAACACAAACACGGATGCTGTTTTAGTTCAAAATTTGATGGCAAAGATGCTTCACAATGGAACTGAAGCAGTAGTCATGGAGACTTCTTCTCATGGACTAGCTCTAGGAAGGTGCGATGAGGTTGATTTTGATATTGCAGTTTTTACGAATTTGACTAGGGACTATATGGATTTCCATGGGTCTGAGGAGGCATATAGAGATGCAAAGGCTAAGCTTTTCTCAAGAATGGTGGACCCTGAAAGGCACAGGAAAGTTGTTAATATTGATGATTCAAATGCACCTTTTTTTATGTCACAGGGGAACCCGGAAGTTCCTATTGTGACCTTTGCAATGGAGAATAAGAATGCAGATGTTCATCCTCTCAAGTTTGAGCTCTCCCTGTTTGAGACTCAGGTCTTGGTTAATACACCCAATGGCATACTAGAAATTTCATCCGGTTTACTTGGAAGACATAATATTTACAACATTCTTGCTGCCGTGGCAGTTGGCATTGCTGTTGGGGCTCCTTTAGAGGACATTGTCAGAGGGATTGAAGATGTTGACGCAGTTCCTGGAAGGTGTGAATTAATTGACGAGGAACAAGCGTTTGGGGTGATAGTGGACTATGCTCATACTCCTGATGGCTTGTCTAGATTGCTTGATTTTGTAAGAGAGCTTGGACCTCGGAGGATTATAACTGGTACGTTTGTGTTTCTTCTAATGTATGAAAGATTTCCATTTTATTTCTTTTAAATGAGATGAAATCAAAAGAAAGCATCCTCTGCTGAAACTGTGGCATGTTTATATATGCCTGAAGTTTACATAGACTATTTTGACCGAAAACATCTTTCCTTGTCTTACATATCGAGATTTCTTTTTCCTTTTGAAGTTTTCGGCTGTTGTGGTGAGGGCGACAGAGGGAAAAGACCCATGATGACCAAGATAGCAACAGATAAAAGTGACGTGACCATTCTGACATCTGACAATCCAAAGAATGAAGATCCATGTATGTATTTTGACGATCGTATAGTCTTATAGGTGATGCATGGCATTACTAGCATTAGGCTAAGCTTAATTTCAATTTATTGTTTGCTCTTGATGCTGGTGTTTGGGTCTGAATACAGAATGAACCTAAAACATTTTTGGTGAAAACATTACCTGCCAATTTGTTTTCCTCTCTGATTTTCATGTATGTGCGTCCTTTTTGGCTGCTAGGTTTCTCTCTCCAACCTTGTCTTTGTCTCTGTGAATGATTGTGCATGTTTATACCATAATGCCAAGAAATATTAACAAGAAGAGTGAACTGCTAAGAGGCCCAACTTTGACATATGAATATTTACGTTTATCCAGTGGATATTTTGGATGATATGTTGGCTGGGGTCGGATGGACAATGCAAGACTACCTGAAATATGGAGAGAATGATTACTATCCACCTCTTCAGAATGGTCATAGGCTTTTCCTACATGACATTCGACGGGTAGCTGTACGAGCTGCAGTTGCAATGGGAGAGGAAGGTGATGTGGTTGTAAGTTCTTGAAACTCTATTCCTCATTGAACTCTTTAATATAAAAATGCATTAACTTTGGATGATGGAGATAAAAAGCCAACTAACTGAAAGCAATCTGGTGCTAGGAAATACAAAAAGGATTCTATTTTTCTGGAAAATCTGAAAGGAGCTTTAAGATTATAACAAAGTGATATTTCGAAACAATGGGATGAAGGGGAATTTTCTTGATACGTGTAGAGGATGTCCTAACTCATTTTGCTTTACGATTGTGTTCTTTGGAGTTGAGAAAACTTCGTGTTGGTTATCAATCTACTACGATCCTGTCCTTTATCCATGTTTTAAGAGTTACTGTTTACAGAAATAAAACATGAGAAGTGTTGTAGGTGCAGTTCAATGCCTTCCCGTTCTGCCGGACAATTTCTTTGTTAATTGTTAGATAGAAGTTGAGATAAAAATATTCTACAATTATTACATTATGGATTGTGATTTATGAAATAAGGGGCATACTTTGTACGCATGTTATAGGTTGTTGCTGGCAAAGGCCATGAAACATATCAAATAGAACTTGAAAAGCAGCAGTTCTTTGATGATCGAGAAGAGTGCCGAGAGGCATTGCAGTATGTTGATGAGCTTCACCAAGCAGGAATAGATACAAGTGAATTTCCATGGCGGTAATGTCAATGTTTTTCTCTCAAATTTTTTTTTTTTTTTGGTTACTGGATGAGAGTGGCTACTGATATTATCGGTCTCGGCCCATTCTTTTTTTTTTCGGAAAAACAAAAAGAATAAGAATAAGAATTGTCGTCTGTAGGAGGGGGAAAAAAAAACATACTGTCATGTGTATGGGTATAATTTCATTTTATTTCTCTGGCATTTGTTGCTGCAGGTTACCAGAGAGCCATTAATAAAAACAGAGGTTGCTGTAATGAGTTATGGGTACTGCACGACTTCTCTTATATTCAGAGTGCAAATTGAGAAAGTTGAGAGGGGAAAGGGCCTTGCTTGTTATTAAAGTGGGCTCTTTCTTTACAACAAACAATGAACAAGAGACGCAAACAGATGAACGAGGGCCTTCAGTTTGAGTGGCCGTGGCCGCCGGAGTCCAGCCGAATTTCAAAGTTGGGCAGACTACGGCCTTGTCTGATAATTTAATTTTGTTTGACAAGTGTAATCATGTAATTGTGTATCCTTAATCTATTCTTGAAGAGTAAAGACAAGGCCGTAGTCCTTGCAAAAAATCCTTCTTTTTGACTCATTAGGAATNTTGTTATTTTCTTTACAACAAACAATCAACAAGAGAAGCAAACAGATGAACGAGGGCCTTCAGTTTGAGTGGCCGTGGCCGCCGGAGTCCAGCCAAATTTCAAAGTTGGGCAGACTACGGCCTTGTCTGATAATTTAATTTTGTTTGACAAGTGTAATCATGTAATTGTGTATCCTTAATCTATTCTTGAAGAGTAAAGACAAGGCCGTAGTCCTTGCAAAAAATCCTTCTTTTTGACTCATTAGGAATAAATAAGTAAACAAATAATATATCAATAATATTGCAAAAAATCCTTCTTTTTTTCTTCATTTGTTTGACTCAGCGGATTTCCGACCAGGTAAGTCGTGAAAAGGGGTCCAACAGTTTTCTGGTCAATCTATGTAAGCAATTTGAGGCAAGGGGATTAAATCTTAACATGAGATCGGGTTCTCACTGCATTTTCAATCCAGAAGATGATGTGGCGCCCAATTACTAATTTTTTTAAACAAGACAAAATTGTATAGAATAATATTATTTAGTCAAAGAAAAATGCTTAGCCTTTTTCAATTTTATATCTTAATTATGGAATTATATATAAACTTGTTACTATTAGTCTTAGATACACTTAATCACTTACAAGGCTACTTTCTTTCCTAACATGCAGGATAAAAAGGTATGCATACTGCTGACGGTGACGGGTCCAACGATAACGAATAAAAAGACAATTTCTCTCTAACCAACAATTAGGAAAACCATTTACTGTTTTGCAAATATCCGGCAAAAGACCAACTCATAGGAAAAGAAGAAAACCCCCATAATTATCTCTGACACTTCCTACCCAACTCACTGATTCCCATATCAGCATTACAAACAGCAGATTGGAAACATCACACTCCACAGGGAAGAACTCTGAGTCCTTGTTGCCTCTCTCTTTTTTTCAATTTTCTTTTTCTCTCTTTAAAAGAGAGCACGAGACAGACA
Source organism: Cercis canadensis (assembly GCA_003255065.1). NCBI lineage: Eukaryota > Viridiplantae > Streptophyta > Magnoliopsida > Fabales > Fabaceae > Cercis > Cercis canadensis. Next base: position 1,267,251 of record QAOA01006931.1, read on the forward strand.
CTGATGAAGAGGGGAGCAGGGTTTGAACAAAACTGATTCATGGTAAGAAAAATGAATCTCAAAATAATCTTAAAACCCTTTTGGCTTATGATTGTTTGGTGTTATAAACTTATAGTTATATGTAGCTTTCTTTTACTTTTGCTTCATATTTTCATGTCACTTTGATTATGATTTCGGGATAATACTGCTCTGCTATAAATTTTTGTTTTGATTGTTTTGTGCCGTATTATTGAAGCTTTCAGGATTATGTTTTCAGTCTATGAAAGAAACTTACATTAAGAACTCTGTAGAAGTTTTACTTGTATGTTGTTGAGTTGTACAATCGTTGATGCTTCCTAGGCGAAGTTTCTTATTCAGTTCTGGGGTTTTTTAGTCTTTGATGCTGCATGAGGATTGAGGACGGTAGTTTGTTCTCGGGGAAAATCAATCTTTGAATTGTGGGAATGGTTATGAATATATTTTGCCTTTTCCCTCATAATTAAATTGTCTGTCTATGCTGTTAATTAGGTGGTCCTTCTTTTCTTGATAAATATTCTGGATGTACTAATGGAAATAGTTGTCCTAGTAGTAGTATTTCTTCCCGAAATTTATGTTATATCCTACTTTTAGATTTATAATGATAAATTAGGAATAAAGACATTATGTCTTGCCCTTTTTTGTTGATTGTGTATTTGCTTGGTGGGGAAAGTAGTTTGATAATTGACAAGTATCTATGCTTTTCAGCCTTGGCTAATAGTCTCATTTATCTTTGTTTGCTTTTTGCTATATCAAAGCAGATAAAGATAATTTTGCCATCCGGTCAACAGTGGTCAAATGCCATCATTTAGCCATGGATGAGTGATTCCACATTCAAAATTATTCTACAGCTGATTCTTTTCCACAATAGCAAGCAATTAGTACATTGATGGAGGACAAAGAGAAGTTTCAGCAGCAATGGGAATCTAGTAGGATTCACACTGGCATTGATTCTAACTGTAATGGGTCCAAATCTAATTCACGTGGTCAGCCAATTCCCAAGAAGCATAAATTGGTTTGCAGCTTGGTGCCGCCTAAGAATCCGTGTGCTGATGGTCAAATTGAATTTGAGAAAAAGAAAAAAAATCGCATCAGAAGAAATGCTTGTGAACCTGCTGTACTGGATGATGTCAAAATTTTTGTGGAGTCTCTGTTAGATGATCTTAGAGTGTCACAAAAAAATATGTTGACTTGGATGAGGGAGGAAATGCAGAAGTTAGCGGCAGATGACATAACTCCAAGGCCAAGAAGAGAAGGCAGCAATAGACGGATTCGGAAGAGCATTCACATGCAGCTTGAAAACAAAGTTGAGGATTACATGCTGCTAGACCAGGAAAGCTTGAAGGGAAACGTTCATGGGTGGCAAAAGCACAACTCTAAACTGAATATCCAACCAAACTTTCATGAGAATGTTCTAGTAGACGATCATCAAAACAGCTTCACAGGGACTCTCTGTCAGGAAAACATAATGTGGCAAAAACACAAATTTGAAGAGAATATCCAAACCCAGCATCTAGGCAATTTTGAGAAGAACACCAAATTAGAGGATCGTCAAATCAACTTCACGGGAACTATCCAGGTGCAGCATCAAGAAACTCTTGAGGAAAATCTCCAAGTCAGCATCCCAATGCAGCATCAAAACAATTCTGAGGAGAACAATCAAAAGCAGGATCAGGATAGCTTCAAAACTTGCACGAAAACTGAGAATTTCCATAGTGGATCCTTGGAAGGGTCTGTTAAAAGCAATATAGCTTGCTGTCAGGCCTTAGAGGAGCCAGTCGGTTATGCCCATGACCAAGGCAGCAGAGCCTCATCAATGAAAGAGAATAAAGGAAAAAAGTTTGTATTTTCAGAGGAGCAAAATTCTCAATCTGGCGTCCCTATCCAAAATATCCAACTTCAGCATCCAAAGAGCCTTATGTTGGGCACAAGAACTCGAAATGGCAATGATAGATTCTTAGAGATAAATGTGAATCATAGAATAGCCGACTCTAAAAGTTGTTTCAATGTGCTTGACAACCAAGTTGATTATGGCCTATCTGTTGCATCTATAGCATCAATAACAAATGACAAAGGAGAAAAGTTGGGAGTGTTTGGTGAGCCATATGTTTCATCCAATTCCTTTTGTCAAGCAGATTCTTCGATGTATTTAACGTTGCCCACGGTCATATCTAAGACCTGTATCGAAAACTTGAGGTTAAGTACTTGTGATGATTTTTTTTCAACAAAGAGCTCTTGCTAGTAAAGGAGAAGTTACCACACAGAAAGGGAATCCGGTGCTTGATGCAATTATTGATTGTGGAAATAATCTTGGCAGGCAGCAGGTAGAAAGAAGGGGAAACTTGGTTAATATGAGCTCGAAACCTATGCAATCTTTTGACCAAAACAATTCCCAATTCCATGTGGTGGAACTGAGTATCAGTTTCAGTATCATCGAAACGTATAAAATTGCTCCACCAGTATCATCAAGATACATAAAGTCCAGAGAGTGAATCTGCTATCTCTTTATATTCTTCTACTTGGGATTGAAGTTCCTGCATCTTTTTCATTATGCAAGTATAAATGTTTGAGGACGTTTACCAATTTTTACTAGGGGTAAAAGGTATCATTTTCCTACTCACTTACCTGAATATCTGCTTTCTTCAAATGGGGTAGGGTAGCTGAAGCCAGGTTTTTCTGGTCACCTCTTTTGTCCTTATATAGGTATGGCTGTATGGGCATATACACACTTGTATAAATTCACTTCCGAGTTATTTACTTAAACTGAGTTTCTACGAGAAGGAATAGATGCCTCAGCTTTAATGATTGATGGAGCAGCATATTTCCTGTGAATTGGATTCATTATTGAAATTTCTACTCTTAAAGTTCATGTTACTGAATGTGAATGGAATGAATCTAAATTTCTGATCTATGTTATCTTAACTAACCTAATGGAAAAACATCTGATTCTCCATGATTTGGCTTAAAAGCAACTTGTCCACCATTAGTGAGATTTGACCCAAAAAAGGAACACTCACTGAGACAAACAAATTTTCCTTTTAAGCTTTATATCAAGAGTATATTTGGTTGTCAATTTTTATTCCTTTTTCTCGATATTTTCACTCTGTCTACACTACAGTTACAAGAGATTTGCCGTTTGCCGTTTCCAATTCCTTTTTTTTTTTATAACCGTCTGAAAATGAACTTTGGGAACGCCGTGTCATCTCACAGCATTACAGGCAGAGCAAGCCGTGGCTTTGCCGTATTTTCCAATACTTTTGTCTTTTCTTCTTATTTATTTTTTATTGTTTTAATATTTTGTCACAACGGCACTGTTACTTCGATCGAACCAAATGGATCTATCAGTGCCGAGGAAAAATAATTACAAAAATAATAGAAGTGTGCTTCTTTCAGATGGTGATGATGTTATATCGATCAGTTATCACTGTGCTGATACATTAATTTTCTTGCGCCAAAACGAGACTGCGCGTGCGAGGGCTATGTGGTACTTGGTAACTATATGGTAATGGATTTGTAAATCTTGCGGAGGAGTGAAGAATACATGGATTTGAACAAGATTTGCTGGATTCTTCTAGTTTCCTCTGCAATCCTACTGCTTCATAATACTTGTTCTGTTATAGCTGGGGACATAGTTCACGACGATGATTCAACTCCCAAGAAGCCCGGTTGTGAGAACGAGTTTGTTCTGGTATGTCGCCAGTACCTTCTGATTTCGACCTTTTTCTTATTTACCAATATAACAAGTTAACAGATGCTGCTTAATTTCCAGTGTTTCTTAAATGCTTCATGGGTTTCATTTCATGTTTATTATTAATATATTATTATATGAGAATTTATGGAAGTGATAATAATTTAGTAACCAGTGCTTTTCCGAGAAGTAGAAAATGGAGCATCAAAATATGCACTCAGAGTTTGTGGAAGCAAATCTTTTGCCGCATAAAAATCCCGTATTATGCGGTATAAATAAGCTGCCATTTCTCTTTCTACTTTTCAAATTGTGGACAGTGAGATGTAAATGGCAGGAACCTATTTCCAATTGAGTTCATTTTCAAGAGCAACAGTGATAAACTGGAATTTCTATGCGTCTTCCCACTTTTCATTTACCCCTTCTTTTGGTCTAGCTTGTTGCTTGTGTTATAATTTCCCATTTCACTGGTTAAGCTTTTCGCGTTAATGATAGTCTCTTTGTTGTAATCATACTGATCCAATTAAACATCTGAGATCACATGTTAGTTCCTGATTAAGTTTTAAGTTCAAATGGTAATTATGACAAAACTCATTCTATCTTTGCTTTTATCAGGTAAAAGTGCAAACTTGGGTCGATGGCATAGCGGATGCTGAATTTGTTGGTGTAGGTGCCAGATTTGGCAGAACCATTGTGCCAAAAGAGAAAAATGCACGTCAAACTCGCCTTATTCTTTCAGATCCCCGAGATTGTTGCCATGCACCAAAGAATAAGGTTCTTTCTTCTTATATAATATGGTCATGAATGTTAGAAATGCTAAAAGTTAAATGTTAGTAATACAACTTTATATAATCTGGGTTCTGTTAGCTTGCTGGAGATGTCATAATGGTGGATCGAGGCAACTGCACATTCACAAACAAGGCAAAAATTGCACAAGCTGCTACTGCTTCAGCTATCCTCATTATCAATAACGAAAAAGGTAACACTTTTCCTTTCCTTTTCTTTTTGTTTTTTTTGTGGGTTGGAGGGGGAGGGGAGCAGGTTGTCTTATGGTGCTGCAGCTCACGGGAATAGGTATACACGGGCATGTTGAATGGGTCATAACTATTAAGTAGACTGTTGTCTCATGCATGTATGAGGGCTTGACTTATATTGTTCCATGCCNTTTCCTTTTCTTTTTGTTTTTTTTTGTGGGTTGGAGGGGGAGGGGAGCAGGTTGTCTTATGGTGCTGCAGCTCACGGGAATAGGTATACACGGGCATGTTGAATGGGTCATAACTATTAAGTAGACTGTTGTCTCATGCATGTATGAGGGCTTGACTTATATTGTTCCATGCCAAAATTGAGTTGAATAATTTCATAAAACTGTTTAAATATACAATTTTTAAGGCAGCTTGGAATGCTAAAGGTGGAGCACTGTCTCTGCTAATCATTTTCATACCAAATTTGTTTCTGTTGTTTGCAGAACTTTACAAGATGGTTTGTGAACCTGATGAAACTGATTTAAACATACACATACCTGCTGTCATACTCCCACGAGATGCAGGTAGAAGATTGGAAAACATGCTGATGAGTACTTCATCCGGTGAGATTACTTTCAATTTTCATAATTGTATGCTATGTCCTGTTTATTGTTATTTTACCATTGTTTCAATTCATTTTTATTGCTAAGTGATGATCACACCATCTTCAGCACTTCTCTTGGCAGATTATTTTCTTCCGCTGCAACTTTTGTTTCTTTTTCCTTTTTTGCCCTGCCAGGGGGAGTGGGCAGGTGGATTCCTGATAATAAGTTGATAACTTTAGGATTAGCTTAGCTTTCTAAAAACTTTTGCCTTTCTGCAGTGTCTGTGCAGCTAAACTCTCCGCGTCGACCAGTAGTGGACATAGCAGAAGTATTTCTATGGTTGATGGCAGTCGGTACCATATTGTGTGCATCTTATTGGTCAGCGTGGAGTGCAAGAGAAGCAGCTATCAAACAAGACAAACTATTAAAAGTCAGTTTTTCCAGCTGTTTGCCATATAATTTTAGCCTTTTCTCAAGCAGGATCCTTCTCTTTCTGCTCTTTGTTGCTGATCTTACTGCTTGGTGCCAAATCTTATTTTTATAGGAAGCTGCAGATGAAATCTCAGGCACTAAAGATTCTGGTGCTACTGGTGTCATATACATAAATATGAAATCTCCAGTCCTTTTTGTTGTACTTGCTTCGTGTTTCTTGTTTATGCTTTACAGACTTATGTCATTCTGGTTCATTGAGGTTTTGGCTGTTCTCTTCTGTATTGGTGGGATAGAGGTACGTAAAGTCCTTACTTCCAACACCAGTCTAAAATTCTAATGACATGCATCCATCCACAAAGAAAATTTCTGTTTGCATGTTATACCATGCAGAAAAAGAAGGCAACATCTATTATGATGCATGAGTGCACTTTGTGAAAAATGTTAGGTCTTTGCCATCATCATATATTCATAATCAAATTTGTGCATATATTCAGTCGTTGTTGCTTTTGACTTTACATCCTCCTCCCTTAAATTAACTCTAACCTTGTGGTTTCTTGTATCGGCAGGGGTTACAAACATGCTTGGTTGCTTTATTGTCAAGGTGCAATATTTCACCTTTTAGTATGTGTTTTAATGTTCTTTTAAACATTTGAGAGAGTCTTCTTTTAAATCTGAAAGATTGAGGATGATGTGTTCTAAAGCCATGTATGTGTTTTAATGTTCTTTAATCAAAGTTCTATCAATATATTCCTCCATTATGATAGGTTTTCCTTTGCAGGTGGTTCAAACGTGCTCAGGAGTCATACATTAAAGTACCTTTATTTGGAGCTATCTCGTACCTGACTTTGGCCATTTGTCCATTCTGCATAACATTTGCTGTTCTCTGGGCAGTTTATCGCAGTGTTTCTGTTGCCTGGATTGGTCAAGATATACTTGTAAGGACCAATTCCTCTTTGGTCTTGATTATTTTTTTCCTCAAAATATTTGGCACATGATATAAATGATTAAGGGCCAACAGAAGTTTAGCTTTTTCATTTCTTTGTTTTTTTTGTTGGCGCCGGGTGGTGTGAGTGTCCTTATAATTTAGTTGTAATTTATGCAAGAACTATGCAACCCCTTGTCTCCATTACATGCTCAAAGGAAATTCAACCAACAGTCAGTAGTATGCTTCTTGTTATGATAGTCTTCTATCTGAAAGCTTCTTCCTGCTTGATGCTATAACTATTTCATTTGCATCTTTGTCACAACTATACTATGGCTTATAATTTATGCCAGTACTAGATATACGATATGAAGTNATGCAAGAACTATGCAACCCCTTGTCTCCATTACATGCTCAAAGGAAATTCAACCAACAGTCAGTACTGTGCTTCTTGTTATGATAGTCTTCTTTCTGAAAGCTTCTTCCTGCTTGATGCTATAACTATTTCATTTGCATCTTTGTCACAACTATACTATGGCTTATAATTTATGCCAGTACTAGATATACGATATGAAGTGTCTTCCTAGTATTGATACCGAGTTTGGGAGTAGCTATCTGCTTAGAAACAAAAGAAAAGAGGGGGAGGAGTTCAGGAGAAGTTATTATGCATGTATATTGGGCAGCATTCATTTAATAACATTTCTCTTCCTTGGTTATTCTAACAGGGAATTGCACTGATAATCACTGTTCTCCAGATTGTGCATATACCTAATCTCAAGGTAGTAAATTCAGCTCAGACTATTATTAGGGGCCAGGAATGATAATTTCTTGTATTATTCTTCAATTCTAATCAATAGTCATTAGCAGAATTACTTTTCAGTAATGGCCATTGTTTGAAGCATTTTGATGTGCGGAAAATGTTTTGACAATTTTTTAGACACATGTCTGTTATAAAAACAGACTTGAATTAGCAAGGTGTTTAATTTATTATGTGTACTAGTGTTATTTAGTGAGGCTCGTAAGCAGTAATTAAGGACCATTATGGCCCTGTTTGGTTACTTTAGGGATTTTTTTAGAAAGGCACTTTTAGAAGCTTAAAACTGCAGCTTCTAAAAGAGCAGAAATTTGACTTAAAAAGCACTTAAAAATGCGCCCTTTTTACCCAAAGATCAAAAAATGCCCCCCCTTTTCTTTGAATGCGCACTCTAGAGTTGTTGATTGTACTTTTGTACTTTTTCTTCTAATTGTCAGTCAATACTCATATTTCAACTTTTTCCTATCTAAATGTTCCTTTATGGAAAATAAGGCATTCATCTGATACAATTGAGTGTTTCGTGCATTAGGTTGGTACAGTTCTTCTCAGTTGTGCCTTTATGTACGACATCTTTTGGGTGTTTGTCTCAAAGAAGTTGTTCTATGAAAGTGTGATGATTGTGGTTAGTTTTCTCACCTTAGTTCATTCTATATATGATGATCATCACAAACACCCTAAGTAAATAAATAATTTTAATGGCTTACATTATTTTCCATAGGTAGCCCGAGGAGATAAAAGTGGGGAAGACGGTATTCCCATGCTCCTGAAGTTCCCGCGCATGTTTGATCCATGGGGTGGCTATAGCATCATAGGATTTGGAGACATCCTTTTACCAGGACTGCTGGTAGCATTTGCACTCAGGTTTTGGCTCGTTCTCCCCATATTTCCCAATTTACTCTTGCTAGTCTTAAGCATTTTGCACCAACTTTCAATAATAGTGATCATTATTTGTCACATAAGATGTTTTCACAAGAAGCACAACAGACTATTTACTACCCAATCCACTCTTAAAATTGGTTTATTTTGATAGACTACAGTGCCCAAATATTATGATTTGGAAATTGCCTCGGCTTCAGCGCACTTTCAGAAAGCTTTGAGAATGAAATAACCTGAAAAGGCAGGAGAGTATATGAAATTTGAGTCCTTAGAATTGTATTTTCAGTCCCGCAAGCAAATGGATTGTTTTAATTCACTGTGATTTGAACAAGTAGAAGAGAAAATTCTTTTTCTGCAGGCTATATGATTTTCTGGTAAGTGCAGTTGAAGAAAAAGTGTTGCTGACCAATGATATGAGCCAATTTTGCAGGTATGATTGGCTGGCCAACAAGACTCTTCGAGCTGGATACTTCTTGTGGGCAATGTTTGCGTATGGCTTTGGTTAGAATTAACTCTGCAATCACCTTGTCTGTTATTGACATTGCTAACTTTTTTTTTTTCCAAACAATGGTGAAATCCGAGAAAAGAAAGAATATGCATTATTTTTTAATTATTGACTTATATGAATGAGCGCATAGATACGATTTATCTTTTCACTAATTTTTGCAGGTCTTCTAATTACGTATGTAGCACTAAACTTGATGGATGGGCATGGCCAACCAGCACTGCTTTACATTGTTCCATTCACCCTTGGTAGGTATTTGTGGATAACATAACATGAAATCATGTAGGAAATTGCAAAATAGCTCTGTAGTTACATACAGTTTGATGCTCATTGTTTCCCACGTTGATGTAGGGACCTTTCTGACATTGGGGATAAAGCGAGGAGATCTGAGGACGTTGTGGACAAGAGGGGAACCAGAATGGCTCTGCCCTCATATCAGACTCCAACATAGTGAAGACTTGAACTCTGAATGATGATGTAACTACGACCTGTGTTAATAAAAATACAGTGTATGTAATGCATCGCTGATCTTTAGGAAATTGGGAGCAAAACCCAGTGTTGTATGAAATCAATCCCCTTTAAATGAGGCCGGGGCTCTTACATATATAAAGTAGTTTCCATTTATCCCATTGTTTAGAAATTTTCTACAAGAGATGAGAGAAAAATCTCTGATTGTATGATAAATGGCTCTTCTACTTGTTCAAATCACTAATCGGTTTCTGAACATTGCGTAGCACTCTTGCAGTGTTACTGTCACCAAAGTTCTGTAGTGGTTGGCATATGGTAATTGTATGATAAATGGCTTTGTCCTGGCAATTGCAATTTATCAGTCACGCATGTGGCTAAAGCTTAGTTTTGCTAAAATAATTATGTCAATATAATAATATAAGAGTTAAACAAACCCAGTTAACCACTTAACCTACATCACATGGCACAACATCAGCAGAGTTGATTTGAGATTGAGGGGTATAAATTGAAGAACGTATTCCTAACTCAAAGCTTTATTGAGTCATGGCCCCCAAACCCTACTTACCTAGGTTCTTATAAATTAGAATCTCAAGTAGATTTGTCTCTGTGGTCTTGCCTTCCAATGCAAAATAGAAGGATACGATGATATATAGGAGATATCGGCATCTCAAAAAGGTTTGGCTGATTATGATTAATCGTGGCCTTTTTGTCAAATCTTCAGTGTAGTGTAGAAAGTAGACAGTAGATGGAAATGGAATGGCCTAAAAGAAAAAAGAAAAAAGAAAAAGATGGACATGGTTGGCAAATGAGCAGGTGGACCGCTGAAGCATGTGAATTTACGCAAATACATGAGTGTGAGCTGTCTAGCATAACTGGCTAGTCCTATCTGTATAGATAGAAAGGCAAAATGCTAAAGAAGATTGGGGTGGACATCGAAAAGGATTAGGCCCACATAAAATTGGTAGAATATTAGAGAAAAAAAGCATCAGATAGCCTCCACAATCCAAATTATTATTAAGTATCAAAGATAACGAAACGATACCAAACTCAAAAGCATTCAAAATCTAGAGAAGTCGCAAACAGTAGACGCAAAAAAGAATGCACTTGATAATAATGATATAACAGTATGATTTCCAATGAGCAAAATAGTAACATTTGATCTGTTCTTAAATCAACTTTTTTTTTTTTACTTCTTCCTCTGTCTTCTCTTCCTGTCATCCATAATGATTGTCTTTTGGAGTTGCTGTTAACCTGTTTGCAACAGTTATTACGGCTTGATTACGCCACAAAAGACATTGCCCATGTGCTCGCTAAAGGCAGTCACTTTCCCAACGGTCATCAACGGCCAATATTTCTTAGCCTTACGATTTGTTTTTTTACTTCTTAGTGCCACGCTCGCTATTCCTCTGGCTCTGATTTTCCTACCGTTAAAATAATCCCGGCGTCTAGAAGCAGCTTCCTTTTCATTTTTCAATGACCTTTCAAGGTTAGGAAAAGTTGAAGCTGACCTTAATGAGAAAAAGATAAATCTAAATTGTCCAAAAATTAAAAGATGCATAATTCACTCCTATTAAGTTCAGTATTGGTCAGAACAAAATAATGTTTTTATAAATATAAAATGATATAAGTTACTAATACTATGAAGGTTCACATAATAAAAAAATTTGGAATGTTCAAGAAAATATACGAGGAGGTAAATAGTATTATTTTAATATTGTGAAAGGGAATTTGTAAAACATCTATTCCTCATTTGGCAATGAATTTATTACAAGTGCATGTTTCCTTCGGAACTAAAATACCCTTGTTTTTTAGACAAACATACACGTGACTGCACCAACTATTCTTCCTTCTAATGCTTTTGGGGAAACGGCTAATCAAACGGCATAAAAATTTCAAATAAATTCAATAGAGACAAGAAAATAGAAAAAGAGGACACTGTAGTCTGCGGCGGATAAGAACAACACAAAGATACCAACCAGAACATGTCAACATCCTTTGATTACTTTCCAGAACATAACCTTCAATAAACCCCATTATTATTTTAAATTAAGCCCCATTATTTAGAGCAGAGCTTTATTTATTGTTAATGAACCCCATCTAAACCATAATAGACTCTTTGTTTAATGATACAATTGGAGATTCTTTACTAAAATGAGAAAACAAAATACAAACACAAATTAATTATAAAGGAAACAAAAATCAAATTAAAGGATCATATAAAATATTTTTCTTTTTTTTAAAAAAAATAAAAATTCCAGCAGATAACATAACAGGCTTATAAATCACTCAGATACTTAAACTTTCTCAAGCACGTCCTTGTTTTGAGCTCAGCTAGCTGGTTGAGAGAGAGGAGCTTGGTTTTTGTGTGAGTTAGTAGTGAGTATTGAGTAGCCGTTGCCATGGATAAGGAGGAAGATGTAAAGCTTGGAGCAAACAAATTCTCAGAAAGACAGCCCTTGGGCACAGCAGCTCAGAGTGACAAGGATTACAAGGAGCCACCACCAGCTCCTCTGTTCGAGCCAGGGGAGCTCAAGTCATGGTCCTTTTATAGAGCTGGGATCGCAGAGTTCGTGGCCACCTTCTTGTTCCTCTACATCACCGTCTTGACTGTGATGGGTGTCAACAGGTCCCCTAGCAAGTGTGCCTCTGTTGGCATTCAAGGGATTGCTTGGGCTTTTGGTGGTATGATCTTTGCCCTTGTCTACTGCACAGCAGGAATATCAGGTAAATTTGCATCCTTTTCTCTGTTTTCTGCTCTGGATGTCTTTTAATTGTTTCATTTTTTAAAGCCCAATTTTTTTCTTTTTTCTTTTTAGAAAATCTTATCTTAAGATCCCAGATCTGTAACAATGTATGTTGGAACTTGCAATAGGTGGACACATCAATCCAGCAGTGACCTTCGGTCTGTTTCTGGCAAGGAAGTTGTCTCTCACAAGATCCATCTTCTACATAATCATGCAGTGTCTTGGAGCTATCTGTGGTGCTGGTGTAGTGAAGGGCTTTGAGGGGAATGCTCGCTATGAATTGTACAAAGGTGGAGCTAATTTTGTGAGTCATGGATACACCAAGGGCGATGGCCTTGGCGCTGAGATTATTGGCACCTTTGTTCTTGTCTACACTGTTTTCTCTGCAACTGATGCTAAAAGAAACGCTAGAGACTCTCATGTCCCTGTAAGTATTCTTCTTTCTACTTCTTAGATCTGCTAATTCAATTTATGCTACTAGAATGTGCCAATAATGGCCATGGTAGTTATAAAGCTTAGATTTTTATGTTCTATTTTGGTTTTTAAGGAAAGGCCTATCCCTATTTCCTGATAATAAATTTCCTATTTATGATATAATTGTAGATTTTGGCCCCTCTTCCCATCGGGTTTGCGGTGTTCTTGGTCCACTTGGCCACCATTCCCATCACGGGAACTGGTATCAACCCAGCTAGGAGTTTGGGTGCTGCTATCATCTTCAACAGAGACCTTGCCTGGGATGACCACGTATGTTAATGTTTCTGATCTATAAAGTCACATGAAATTGTTTGTCATAATTATATCCATTTACTTCAATGAGTGGCTTGATTAATTAATGGTTTAATTGTTTGTGCTTTGCATTGCAGTGGATCTTCTGGGTTGGACCTTTTATTGGAGCTGCTCTTGCTGCTGTATACCACCAGATAGTTATCCGAGCCATTCCTTTCAAGACAAGGGCTTAATTAAGTTGCCTCTCATCTGCTGTGTTTTGTATTCTTTGGCGTCTTTGTCCGTTTGCCCGTTCATGTGAATCTATTTTGTTTCTTAGTTGTTAATTATGTGTGTAAATTATCAGATAATTACCTATTCCTCTTGTTTGTGACAACTTTGAATGGAGAATTCTTTTATGTCTTTATTTATACTCTTGCTTCCAAGTCTCCTTAATTCTCAAAATGAATAATTATCTACCAACACCATTGGAGTCACTTGACCATACTTGAAAATTTTGCCCCCTCATTGCTTGAGAGGCTTGAGGCTCGAGGTGAATCACATCTCGCTTTCTTCATATTAATTTCTTATACAGTGCAGTTGGGGAGGGGAAAAAGAAAAAAGCATCGCTGTGTTTTGGAACCAAATATACATTACCTATAAAGAAAATAACATTTGTATTAACTTTAAGCACTATAAAATAATGTTTTTGTAATTTTAATCCTCGTAATTATGTAATTTTAACTTTAAGCACTATAAAATAATGTTTTTGTAATTTTAATCCTCATAATTATGTAGAGGGTCTCACTCTAATGTAAATTGTAAAGGGGTCTGGCCGCAATTAGTGCAGATTGTGAGACTCATCTGAAATTTCACTCACCGATAATAATATACAACAACAGTTTTAAATAAAAGTATATTATTTTTCTATTNTGTCTTTATTTATACTCTTGCTTCTAAGTCTCCTTAATTCTCAAAATGAATAATTATCTACCAACACTATTGGAGTCACTTGACCATACTTGAAAATTTTGCCCCCTCATTGCTTGAGAGGCTTGAGGCTCGAGGCTCGAGGCTCGAGGTGCAGTTGGGGAGGGGAAAAAGAAAGAAGCATCGCTGTGTTTTGGAGCCAAATATACATTACCTAGAAAAAAAGCGTTCGCTATGGACATATATGAACGGCACCTATAAAGAAAATAACATTTGTATTAACTTTAAGCACCATAAAATAATGTTTTTGTAATTTTAATCCTCGTAATTATGTAATTTTAACTTTAAGCACTATAAAATAATGTTTTTGTAATTTTAATCCTCATAATTATGTAGAGGGTCTAACTCTAATGTAAATTGTAAAGGGGTCTGGCCGCAATGAGTGCAGATTGTGAGACTCATCCGAAATTTCACTCACCGATAATAATATACAACAACAGTTTTAAATAAAAGTATATTATTTTTCTATTACTTATAAAATAAAAATAGTAAAAGATCATTCTACTTTGTTTCCACCCTTTATACTACAGTATTTCACAAATGGGTCACCATTTATTTTTTTAACCCACGTGGCGCTTCTTAACGCTTAGTTAATTTTCTAACAAGGAAATCGGTAGTTCTTCGTACGCTTTCTTCATGGAAATGTTGGCGTCACACGGATTTGCGCTAGTAAACGCTTGTTCTGTCAACGTTTTCAATCCAAAAAAGCGTCAGTCCTGCATTACAAATACCTGCTATGCAAAGGAATCTTTACTTTTTGAGTTTGTTTTGTGTGATCGTGATCTTTGTAAAGGAAAATGTGGTTTTTTGGTTGGAAAGGGGCATCTGGATTCTCGGCCTCTTCCACGGCAGAGCAAGTGACCCGAGGAATTGACGGGGACGGTCTCACCGCCATCGTTACAGGTTTCTTTCTTTGTTTTTCCTTCTTTACTTCTCTTCTCCATTCAATCTTCGGGAAGATGGGAAACCAGAATCTTTTCCACTTGAAAGCAAATTTTACATTTTATAGTACTTCTATTGATGGTCATGATTTTCCGATAAAAGGGTAGCGTAAGAGAGAGTGAACAAATGAAATAATGAAGCCTTTGACTGATGTTGTTTTCTGTTTTTTTGGATGCATCAATAGTGGCTAACAAATGCAAAATAGAAAAGGAATGATTTCACTTATAATTTTAGAAATTTCTTTTCCCCGTCATTTACTGCTGATCCTGTCATATGAAATACAACTAAACATGATGTTCACATTTTACTTATTCCTATGATTCTTATAACTTGTTTTGGGACCTGTTAAACAGACTTAAACTAATTATATCCCTATTATTTACTTAGATGGACCCTAAAATTTGCATAGCTATCAACTTTCAACTAACAGCATTTAGTTTTTTATTTCAGGAGCATCAAGTGGTCTTGGTCTGGAGACCACCCGGGTTCTTGCACTGCGGGGTGTCCATGTTGTTATGGCTGTAAGGAATGTGGAAGCTGGTAGGAACGTCAAACAAACAATCGTTAAGGAAATTCTCACTGCTAAAATTGATGTTATGGAGTTAGATCTTAGCTCCATGGCTTCCGTAAGGAAATTTGCTGCAGATTATACTTCATCTGGTCGTCCACTCAATCTTCTAATGTAAGAATTATAAACCATAGCTCTTGTAATTGATGTCTCCTGATAAATGCATGATTGTCTGTTTGTGGAAATAGTTACTGGTTTTACTACTTTCATGTTTGCACTTGTGTTTGATAAACTCTTCCCTTTGCTAAAAAAATCACCCATTTCCCTTGCACTCCCTGCTCGTTGAGGATACTGGGGAAATGGTTAAAAGAAACCCTGATCTGTATCATTGTTTAAATTGAAAATTTTGAAAATGAGCAATATTCTTCCTTTTGAAGTAACAATGCAGGAGTGATGGCAACTCCATTCATGCTTTCCCAAGACAACATTGAATTTCAGTTTGCAACCAATCATTTAGGTAATCTAGTGTAACTTCTCCAATCACAAATTACTTCAGAGTATTTCTGAATTTTTTAATCGTTAGTCATGATTTGCTCTCTAATAGTGTAAGAAGAATAATTGAGGTATAAATGCTATTTTATAGGCCATTTTCTCTTGACAAACCTTCTCTTGGAAACTATGAAACAAACTGTACGTGAATGCAACAAGGAGGGAAGGATAGTTATTGTTTCATCAGAGGCACACAGATTTGCATATCGTGAAGGGATTCGTTTTGATAAGATCAATGATGAATCAGGGTAAGGTCTGGATGGATAAATTGATTATTTTTTTTTATTTCTTTGTCAGCTGCTAAACTAATGTGATAATCTATTATTTCTCTATTTTTTATTTTCATAAGGCTAATTTTCCCTTCTCTATTTGATCATTTACAGATACTATAGTTATTTTGCTTATGGACAATCAAAGCTTGCTAATATTTTACATGCAAATGAACTTGCAAGGCGCTTGAAGGTATCCTGCTCCTGCAAAGTTTTCATTAACTTATTAAATTTTAATAAGATTCTATAACCTAGGAATCCTTCATGGGATAGGTGATACCTGTTGCCTGATGGGTAGAGTATGCATTTGTTGAGAACTACTGAGGCACTTGTCTATGTATTTGGTTTGTAAACTTTAAAAACTTAAAAATTAAAGATGGCTCCATTGTTCTTTAATTTGAATTGACGTCTGAATGCCATCAGTCTGCATGTGGTTCTTTTCCTATTCGATTATAATATCCCTCTGGCATCCATCTTTTCAATGATTGGGTGAACTCATTGATTTAGTGTAACAGAGAACTTGTGCGTATTCCTTTCTTTGACAGGAAGAAGGAGTAAAAATAACTGCTAACTCCCTTCATCCTGGATCAATTATTACAAATATTCTGCGTTACCATAATTATGTTAATGGTAAGTATCTATACAATTCTACTGATGCCTAAATATGTTCACTGTAGTATTCTTTGACTGCGGGGCTCAATTCTAAATGACAAAAATGCAGAGCTTTAGATCTGGTTAGGCATTGTAATAAACATTTACAAAATCCCTATCAATATGCTTATCATATTTTGTATAATCTTGTAGAAAAGGATATTGGTAGGATTGAAACTGAATGTCTAGAAAGGATCTTCGATAGCTCTCTTTTTTGCTTGTTTGCTTGCTGGGAGACCTTTATGATTGAACAATGTTAGTTAACTGCTAATTTATATAAATCTTAAGTTGTTTCTGATGCGCATTCTATTCATGTAATTTATTTGAAAATGCAAGGGGACTGTTTATATTAATTGTTTTCAGTGGATACAAGCAATGGATAGAATTGCTTTCTTTATCTGTAAATTATCTGAATGATTACTGATGAAGAACTGGGCATTGTGTGGATTTAATTAGCGGTTGGGAGACAAAATCTTACCATTTCTGACATGTCATTGAGAAAAGATTGTCCTCCTGATCTGTGGGACCATGATTCCCTTGTGTAAACCTATACCTTGCTTAGACAAATTGCACAGCTAGTACTTCAGGTTATATATTTATATTTCTACCACTTGGCTTGTGCAGCCGTTGCTAATATGGTTGGGAAGTACTTCCTCAAGAGTGTTGAGCAGGTATGTTAGTCATACATCCATGAAGTTATCTAGAGCAGTGTGTGGTAATATGCTTGCCTTCTGATGCTAATGTGCTTGTTAGTTATCAAAAATTGTATTGTGTGGCAAAATGTGAGTTGGAGAGAGAAATTGCGAAACATTTTTGCTTATTGAATTGTTTTGGCATGGTACGTTTACAGGGAGCTGCAACTCAATGTTACGTGGCATTGCATCCGCAAGTCGAGGGAATATCTGGTGAATATTTTATGGATAGCAATAAGGCAAACTCAAGCTCTCTTGCTTCAGATTCAGGGTTGGCAAAAAAGCTTTGGGAATTCAGCTCGAGCCTGACCAATCCAAAGTAGCTTTGTTTGTCTGCCTTCTGAACTTGAGAATCCTTGTTGTAAGAGGAAAAACTGTACAGCACAAGACATTTCAGCGAATTAGATTTTTGTAGTGGTATAAATCTTTTTACATCTCCAAGATTTGTCAGTGGTAGCTACAGCTCAAAGACAGTTCAGTGCTGCTATACTGTCATGGTTGAAAATCTACCAGTAATAGCTAGAATGAGTTCAGATTCCTTCATGTCCCCTTCAAGCTGTTTATAGTAAGTCTTTTTGTAACTGTCTTTTTCCCCCTTCATTTCTTTCTTTTTTTAATTACAGATAACTTTTTTGAATTTTTCCTGCTTCTATTCTTCAAAGCTTGCGCCCTTGAGGTTTTGGAAAATGTCAACATGTGCTACATCAAATAACCCAGATTATAAGGGAAGCAGAAATTGCTCGGAAATGATTAGAAAATGTAGGAAATAAAATGTTCTGCGTTTAAATTTCGGTGTAAATCAAAATGAGATCATTCTTCACATTTAATTTGGTTGCCAACCACCTGTACAATGGAATATTATGTTTTTTTTAATTTACTTTTTCCGTTTGGCGCCACCACAATTTTCAACCAGGATGACAAATACAGCTCAGACGGTAAGTTTTGTAAAGAGGAGCCAGGGTCCCTTTAATGTACATTGCTAGAAATCATTTTCCACAGGAAGGAGGGTGAATGCTGCATCTCCAAGGGGCATCCATTGTGTAAAATTGAGGATTCCAAGACCGGTTTGTGGATTCAGGGAACAGATTGAAGTTGACTCAACTGTGCCAACCTGATAATGTCGTTTGATTTGATTGAAAAATTGTGCAGGGCAATACTAAGAGCACCCAATTGCTCAGACCATCTCCACATCCTGGTTCTGCCATTTGGCTGCTATCCAAAATTAGCTCTAATTGATGCTTCAAAGCCATTCCCAGCGTACATATGTTATTGCACTCCATGAATGGTATCCTTAAAAGGGTTTGAAAGGTAATTCACATTACTGAAATCCTCATCTGATCATAAGCCATTTATGCGGCCAAGCATTGGGGCACTTGGCTTAAGATCTAGAGATGAATTTAGCCTTACATGATCCCTTAGCAATTGTTGTGAGACGCAATCAGCGAAAAATGATTTCCCATCGTAGAAATCTCTTGGGTCTCCCTGGACACTGACAGGTCTCCTAATGTGCTTTGCAAGGGCATCATTATCAGATGAAATGATATCCCGGTATGCATGAGTGGTTTGTGAAATCCCCCAAAATGGGTCATGCGTTGGCTCATGGTAGACAGTGTTGGCATTTGAAGAGAAAGTGTTTTGAGACCTTTGGCTCATACCCACACCTTCATATGAGAATGTGGGCAGCATTGTTTGATGAAATGGGATTGCGCCACTGCCACCAGTGAGCGGTGTGGATGAACCAGATGCGGTATGAGGGCTAGATATTGGAGAAGGGGACATCCTTCCACTCACATGTGGTACTCTAGAATGCAAAAGTGGGCTCCCACTGGGCGAAACGGTACCTGATATGTTCCTCGGTGAATGGGCATCACTGAGGACAAGAAACAAGTTAAGAACAAAATAACCTTTCTTTTCAAAGTAGAGAGAGAGAGAGAGAGAGACCTTGATCCTGAGCCCACTTTCAAGCTTCTAGACGAATAGATACCAGCCCCTTCTGAGTCTAAGCATGAATTATGTCTTGCAGGTCCAATGGCCTGAAAGAATATTAAATGATTAACTCGTTCAAAGAAAGTTATGGCATATAAAAATAAGAACTTGACAGAAACAGTGCTTTTACCAAGGATCTCACTGCATCTGCAACAGCAGGTGGTGGTTCCGAAAGATCACCATTTACAATGGGTCTTTCCGGTGTAGCATTTTTAACAAATGGATGCTCCAGAAGTTGAGCAGCTGTAGGACGATGTAATGGGTTTCTTTGCAAACAAAGCCTCACAAAATCCTTTCCATCTTCTGATAGATGATCCGGAATTGCAGGAAGTTCCTTGCTGTTCCCAATCTTAAACATGGCAGCAACCTGTGAAGCATAAAGTGTAAAACAGAAGAAACAGGTTAAGCAATCTAAATGCAAGCCAAGATATTGATATAATCAGATGATAATTCCAAATGTAGATATTATAATATTGGCAGTGTTTTCATCAGTCTTCAAAATTCANTCACCATTTACAATGGGTCTTTCCGGTGTAGCATTTTTAACAAATGGATGCTCCAGAAGTTGAGCAGCTGTAGGACGATGTAATGGGTTTCTTTGCAAACAAAGCCTCACAAAATCCTTTCCATCTTCTGATAGATTATCCGGAATTGCAGGAAGTTCCTTGCTGTTCCCAATCTTAAACATGGCAGCAACCTGTGAAGCATAAAGTGTAAAACAGAAGAAACAGGTTAAGCAATCTAAATGCAAGCCAAGATATTGATATAATCAGATGATAATTCCAAATGTAGATATTATAATATTGGCAGTGTTTTCATCAGTCTTCAAAATTCACTAACCCCTTCATACTGGCTCCAAGGTGGTTTTGTCGTAGCCATCTCCAAAACAGTGCATCCGAGGCTCCATATATCAACAGCAAGAGTACAACCATTTGAATTTTTGATAACCTAGATGATTGATGCAAGCCGCAGATAAGAATAGTAAGTGGAAAGCATCAATAATAGAAATTACCAATTTGACAAAGAAATGAAGCTTACCTCAGGTGCCATCCAGTAAGGACTTCCCTTGAAAGAAAATGGCTGTCCATTTATCTGCAAATTCAGATAATCAAATATTAGAAGCCACGACCTTATGGTCGAAGTGCAGACAGTATATTCAACTCAAGTAAGACTATGTCCTAGATGCACTTGTGTTATTAACAAGATAAAATTTACACACTATACACATAGATGCTCTTACATGCTTTGCCATCCCAAAATCTGCCAATTTCACCCGCCCACTAGGATCCGCCAATATGTTTGCTCCTTTAATGTCCCTGAACAGAGTCCAACCATTATAACCCAAAATAATAAAAACTACAGAGGAGAATTGAAAGGGAATAAGACATTTATATATGATCATCTACCAGACTCACCTATGGACAGTGTTTTTAGCATGTAAATATGCAAGACCCGACAGAATTTGCCGAGTATAATTACGAATAGCAATTTCTCCAAGCTGGCCGTATTCTTGAAGCAGTTTATATATTGACCCACAAGAGACATATTCCAAGTATATATAGAGTTTGTCATCTACCTGTTACAAATGAAGGATCAACTAGCAATTAACACAATCGGAGAAATTCCTAAAGCTGCAGTTCTCAATACATTAAACCAATCATGGTCGCTGATTTATGAGTGAAGTATTATATAACTTTAAAATATAAAATGATTGTCCTAATGTTTATAAGGAAGCACATTTGAAAAAAGTCAAATTTGTTAAAATGTATCAGAATGAAGCCCAAGAGTTTAATAAATATACCGTCTCAGATCCATAATACTGAACTATATTTGGATGGCGCAAGCGACTTAGCATTGCAATTTCCTGCAAGATACATCTGGAAAGTGTGAATACGCATTATCCATATATATGTAGATTATATCTACCAACCTACTCCCTGTATCCCAATTTATGTGTCTCCTTTAAGTTTCACATAAGACACTTATTTTGTTATGGAGCATATCACATCTTTCAAGAAACTTAGATTTTATAATTTAATATATTACATCAAGTACTGTATTTCTAAATATCCTTTTAGTTATTTTTAAGTTTCAAAGAAAAAGTTAAGGGTAATTGAGGAAAGTAAAAAAAAAAACCATGTTTATTGGCTTTCTAAAAGAGACATATAATTTGGACATACTAAAAAGGAAAGTGAGACACTAAAATCGAACTGAGGGAGTGTGTTTCATCTAATCTACAAAAGTCAACTTACTTGACCAAGTTGCTGTGCGCTTTCCCTCGATTTTGCATCATCTGAAAAAAGAGTTACCTCCTTCATTGCACACATCTCACCACTTTCACTACAGATAAGAAGTTGAGCAAACTCAGACTTAAAATGTTGAAACAAGTTAATGCATGAAAAATCATCTATAACTCATCCCAAAAGAAACATGAACAACTACAAATATCAATTTTGAATCAGGGCCACTATATTAATAGATAAAGATAAAGTCAAATAAGGACATATGTAAATTCAAATGCACTCCACTTTATTAACAATTTCAAAATAATGCATACAAAATAACATGAATAATACAGTGATGAGTAATAGGTGGATGAGTAGAATAATATAAATATATGGTCAGCATGCCACTTGCTACAGACCTGTTAAAACCAAGATATACATGTCCAAATGTTCCCCTTCCAAGCAATTGCCCCTTTTTCCAACGTGAACCTGGACTTGTTGGATTTTCTGCTCTGCTAGGACTACGAGGGGCTGAAGGAGTTGTTGCTGCAGAATATGTTGGAGAAAAAGGACAAGAATTAGCGATTGTTATTGGAGGAAGAGGTAATCTGTGAGTTTGTCTTGTAGGCGACTCTGTTACAGGCCCTCCAGCTCGTGGGTGCAGAGGGGTGACAGCACCACTGTGTATCCTGGAGCTGGGACCAGGGCTAGTCATTCTAGGACTGGGTATTGGAGAACACTCAGGGCTACACCGGCTTTGTGGCCAAAATATCTGTCCTGAAAGATCTCCCCCTACTGAATTATGACCGGAACCTGGACTTGAGCAGTGCCCACAAGCAACATCCTGATAAGCCTTTCCTGCCCAGAATCCAGAGTTTAAAACTTGCTCACCACCAAATGCTCTCATAGGACTTCTAGAAGGACTTGACATAGAACTATCTGGAGCACTGCATAAACCACATGGGCGAACTATTTGCAGATTTTGCACATGCAACGGCCCTCCTTTAGGTGAGGTAGACAATAACTGATTATTGCACACTTGAGGAGCTGGTTTTGAGTATGCTTTTGACTTCTTTTTTATGGCAAAGGCTGATTGATCCTTGTGCAGCATGCTTTAAGGGCATAGAAATAAATTTTGTCAGAGAAGGAACAGAAAAACAAAGTGAATGCATGAGAGAGAACATTAGCAAAGAAGTATCACATATCGATCTTGATGCAAACCCACCTGAAAGAACTGCTAATAGTGGTTCTGTTTCTATTTTCACAGTCAGAAGCTAGAGGACTAAGAAGACGCAAATCGGATGGGTCATCACTATCAATAGAGCTGTCACTGGAAACAGATGCAGTGGCTATATCCCCCTCTGCATCTGTAGGTTCTCCACTGTTAGGAGCACATCCAGGTTTTGGCAGGGGAAGAAACAGAGATGGCTTAACACCTTTGGCACTGTCTGGTTTTGATGTTACATTAATGGCAGAGCTTGTACGACTGATGGTAGAAAGGTGCAAACCGGGCAGAGGGAGTGGCTGGGCATGGGGCCTTTCTGCAAAACTTTGACAGCGTGACACATGTGCAGATGGAGATGGTGATCTTGAAGGCACAAGGGACCTGCATTCCTTCTCTGAGACAGTGTCAATACCATGTCTACCAGACCCTCCTGATTTGTCATTGCACTTCTCTTCAGGACCACTTTTTAATTTCCGCTGAATTGTATCAATAAAACTTTCCCTGTTTGCTTTCCTCTTCACTTCCTTGGACGAAGATTTTCCCCACCATGACGGCATGTCTAAGAGAAAATCTTACCAGAAAGCGCAAAGGGAAAAAATATATATTACAGGAATTATGAGCAAATTAAGGGTGTAATTTCACGTTCGGCATTAACCAACTATAGAATGGACACCAAAGAGCAAAATCTACAACACAAATGTTTGTAATATAGAGACTTCATTCCATGGCATCATCTAAATCTCCACTGAACAGCATTACTCTGTTCTACATTATAAACCAGAGTAGAGGTGCGTGTCACAGCATAAAAGCCTGTACAGAAAATTCTGATGTTAGTTCCAAGAATAAGATATCTGATAATGGATAATCTATGTTCAAAGAATTTTTTTTTATAGGTTAGAAGTCTAGATTTACATTATATAACTTGGAAATATATATTTTGATTTTCATATTTTCTAAATGTCATTATCAAAATAGTAACCTATCACAGAAGTCCCTGCTACTCTAAATACTAAAGAGAATTGATGGAATATCAATCTAAATAAATGTGTTCACCAGCTACAAAACACTACTTTCGTGCCGATCTCTACCCTGCCACTAAATGGCCAATAAAATAACCTAGCACTGCAAGAGGGATAAGATTGGTTCAAGCTGAAAAAATTTGGCATATCTTCCCACCATGATGGGTTTTAGAGTGCACAAATTATGTTGAGAAAAAACTTGGCACCATGATGCTACAAAACTAAAATAAATCCAAATCCGCTGCTGTAAAATGTGTTTTGGAGAGGGGACAATTATTACATCACTAATATTTGATCTACAACTAGAGAACACAAGTTACCAAAAAACCAATTATGGCACACTCACTGCTTGTATCGCTCCAGTCCCTGATTAGTGAATAGAATAACAGGTTTATCTCTTCCTTTTCTTTTTTTTTTTTTTTTTTTTTTTTNGGGGGGGAGGGGTTTGCTATGGCTGGATAGTTTATTCCAGCTCTGGAACTTGGACAACCACCAGACAACATTATATATGAACAAAACATCACAAGATGAAGCTTAAAGAGCCAAAATAGAGGCGCTCAACTCAGATCTACATATTTAACCAACTCTGGTACTGAAATGATAGGATAATTATCTAAAGTTATAAAGAAATTAACTCACTATGGAAAAAATTAGGAAAGGTACCAACACCTGTAAACCAGCTTCAACTCCAACGGGAAAATATAATAAACAAGTTACGAGTTCTATATTAACTATAAATACACTGAATAGAGATGGTACACCCAGAAGTGCAGCCTATAATGTCAGTAACCGGAACTTAACAAGCTCAAAGACCAAACAGAAGCATGCAACTATCAGAGCAGGAATAGTTAATTTAATTGGCTTTGAAATATCTGATAGTATTCAATTCAGTACAAAAATCAAAGAATCACTCACTGGTGTGAATGTTGAGCTCCAAAACGTCTATGCTTGATGAAGATACGAAGCTCAAAGTGTCCGTTTCCCGCAGACACGGCGACAAGAAGCCGAAAAGCCACAGCGGAAAGGGATAGAGAGAGCAAGAGAGAAAGAGCAAGACACTTCGGTTTCAGAGAGAAAGAGAGAGAAATAGCTTGTTTGAGCGTTAAGTGTAATGAAATATTGAGTGATTAATAATTGAAAATAAAATTAAAAAGAAAAGACTCAGTGCGACACATGATGTATGATAATAACGTAGTAGTTAAGATTGTGACCGTTTATTGGCCACAGAGGATGACCATATGTCACGCCTCAATCAAACCACAAGTCAGTGATGGAAAGGAACATGGGAATACGGTGAATCCTTAGGCAGTAAATTTTTCTTTTCTTTAATTATTTAACGGCAACTTACTCAACAACATATTCCATTATCATGATGCTTTACGCAATTGGGGATTTTTTTTTTTTCTCCTTTGCTTTCCGTCGTTTCTTTTTGTTTTTCTTTCCAGTTAATGGAAATTAAGCTATAAAAAATGGTTGTCAACAAGGTGAAAAAATGTTGAATTATATCAAAAAATCTAGTTAAGTTTAATTAATTTTCAAATGTTGTCATGTATATAAATAAAATATATATTATAATGGGTGTTTTGTTTATTCGGTCTTAGTTTTTTGTTTGGTTTTTTTTATGTACCAAAAAAATAAAATATATATAATATTACTCTTNAAAATAAAATATATATTTATAAGCATATATATAATATTACTCTTAGACAATTAGAATTATCTAGAAGGAATAACAATTTTGTTTGGTGGATTTACTATTAGTAATAGATTATTGATCATTTATATTTTGTTGATAAAAGGAATTTAAACTTTTCACATTTGACTTCACAAGTCATTTTAATAATTTTATAAAAATTTGAAAAGATTGTGAATATTCACATTTTTTTTTACCTCAGAGGATCATAACATTTGAAAAATATAACTATAACAATTAATGGATGAGGTATTACGTAATCCCTTGGCAATCTTAATTAGTTCTATCAGCTACGAAAAATGTCAAGGATCAGTCTAAATATTGTAGCAGTCTTGGACTTATTTGACGTTTAAAGGCATAGGTAAACGATGTTTTGACGAGGAAACTGGTTTGAAATTGTAATAGAAAGCTAATTTTTGTAATCCGTGTGAATTGGCTACCTGCGGCTTCATCAAAATCTACTATTCTGTAGGTAGTAATAGAGAGAACCATAGACAAGAGAGAAAGTGAACAACAAAAACAATTATGACAAAACTTTAACTCAAAATAGTCAATAAATCTTCTATTCCAATTCCAAAGTTGGTTCAAGCTTTCCCGAGAAGTACCTGTTTTGCCGTTACTCATCCTTTGACACTGTCTGCCAACAACTTGTTTTCTTAGCTTTTGACTTTTTACCTTGCATGCATCATGCATGTGCTACTGCTACTGGATAATGGATTTTACCGTTTACATCCGATCAACAAATAGTCAAATACTGTTCCTCTTCTATTGACTAGAGTCGTTTTTTTTTTTTCTGGAAAAATTCAAATAATTGACTACAGTCGTGACTCTCTACAGTATTTAAGTCCAGGACACCCAAACTGGGCCTAGAAAGGCCCAGTAAACATCAAATTTGTGACGGAAGAAGGTTAAACCCTCTCTGGGTTGGGTCTTGTGCTTTTTCACCCACAAAAGATTTTTTTTTTCTTTATAACTTAGAAATCAGAGCTTAACTCTAATATTTAGATGGAACAAAACTTACTAAACTTGGAGCGAGTCATTCTTGTTTTAGGAGTCTCACTATTGAAGCACTCATAGTTGTAACTTTGTGTAAAGAGCACTTTAAGATTCTCATTTTATCAATGAGAGATTTCGAACACAATATCATCTTCTTGCGATGAGAGCTTTATGACCAACTAATCTACAGCTCAATTAGCACAAAAGATATGGTTTTGATTATTCGATTATTCTGTTCTGCTTCAAATTCAAGTTAGTTGTCTTGGAGTTTTGGATTAAGAGTGAAGGAGGGAAATGTGGTATGGGAGTCCATCAGTCATTGATACTATGAAAACTACCCTGCCGCAAATTGTAATTCCTAGCTCATTCATAGCTCCTCCATATTTGCTCAATCTGGCGTCACTTGCCACACACAAATTGTAATTCCTCGTACGAAAAAGTTATGAAAATGATTCTTATGTGAATTAATTTCGAAGAGCTACCCTGCCGCAAAAGGAACACCAGTAGACCGGGCTTACATATCAAACTGGTTTTACAACATTACGCTTCTTTTTCTTTCTTCTCATACTCCAAAATAAAGCTAAAAAATTTAAGGAAAAATTATTCCTAGATTATAAACCAAGGGGGAAAAAAAGATAAAAATGTCCTAAAATACCAATTGGCACAATATGATTATTTTTTTTATATACATTATTTATATTTGAACATAATAACCATATATTAAATAATATAATTATATATTTTATACCTGCCAAAGNTACGTGCCAAAGATGTATATAAACAGAATAATTACATAGAGTATGATGATAATTTCACCACCTTGTGTCGTTCTTCTTGGTTTTGCATAGGGGCTCTTACCCTAAAATTTAACTAAGATGCACTTTGTATTTTGTTTTTTGAATTAATTAAATTTTTGATCGTGCATGTGCTTTGTTGGCATATATAATTATCGCCGCGCATACCCAGAATTTGCTATTAGGAGAGTTCACTAATTCCTTAGCATGTCTTAACTAAGGTATTTTACTGAATTTGCTCGAACCTAAATATAGACGTTGCTTAGCTAGGGAGATTTCTTCGTTATACAATTGTGTTCTTACCAAAAAGTTATCAATAATTAACTCCATTAATTAGCTATGCATAAACTTTAATGAAGTTGACAGTATGCTAAGTCGCCGTCTTCGTTTTATTTTTTACTCAATGTGATGGTGATTTAGCCATGCATGCACATATCCTCAATTAGTGTAACAAATAAATAAAGATCAAAGGTAAGCACTTGCATGCTAAATTCCAAACACACGCATTGACAGCGTAAGTATAAAGGAAAAATAGTAAAATAAGTAACAGATGGATATAGTATATATATTCAAAAGGGGTGGCCTGGGTGGAGCAGTTGAAATCTAGACTTGTTGCAATAAATGATATGTTCTCAGTAGGAATAGTACTGATTAGTCTTATGGTATAAATTTTTCTGGGGTTTCATTTGACAATCGCTGAAGATGTCAATCCATTTGCACTCCTAGTGGACTTTGTAGTCTACATAAAGTGTACCAAATAAAACTAGACAAAATAGTGAAATGCAATTAATGTTCACTCTTACTTTAGTGTCAATATAGTATATATATATATATATATAGATGCCAAAAAGAAGGATCGTTCAATGTCCGTGGAAATTGTGAGTTGGGATTGATACACACCCTCACGGCCACTAGTACAGTAATAGAGTATTAGAGGTCCAAATCAAGGAATGAAATCATAGTCCTCTTTTATTATAGCAGGAAATCAAATAGTTGTTGAGCTATAGAAGGCATCTGTCAAGAGAAATAACAGTAGACATATTATATCCATTATGCACTAAGTGGCACAATTACTTTTATGTTTAGTGATGCATCATATTCACAAATCCACGCGAATAACCAAAGCAAACAACCCTTAAGCAAGGGCAGCCATGTGCATTTCAAGTTTCAATCCCCTCAGGCTCATCACATTTGTCATTAATTAGAGTCTGTTTACCACATGAGACACCATTGCCTATCTTTATCTTGTCCAATATTGACCTCAGCTCCCTTGGGTGTACCTTCACCTTGAGCCCATACTTCATGAACAAGGTGAGTGACATTTTCTGCTCCACACGGTGGCCGGGGGACACTGTAAGGCGGTGGCGGAGCAATAAGGCCGCGGCGATGGACTTCATTTGCAGGTAGGCCAAGTCTTTGCCCAAACAAATCCTTGGACCCGCATTGAATGAAATAAATTTATAAGAATCTTGCACCTCTATCTTCTTACCATCAGCGGACAACCACCTCTCTGGCTTAAACTCAAGGCAATCTTCCCCCCAAAGAAACTTCATTCTTCCAATTGAATAAATGGAATATGTCACAGCTGACCCCGCCGGAACAAAGGTTCCGCTTGGCAAAACGTCGTCGTTCACCACGTGCTTGGAGTCCTCTGGCACAGACGGGTAAAGTCTCAGCGTCTCCGAGAGTGCTGCTTTGAGGTAGATCAGTCGGTCAACTTCCTCAAACACCAGTGGCTCTTCCACCCACTTAGAAACGTCATTTCCACGTGTCTCCATTAGAACGGTGCAGAGTTCGACGAGGATTTTTTCTTCTACTTTTGGGTTTTGAATGCACAACCAGAAGAACCAGCTGAGTGCTACTGATGACGTGTCACGTCCAGCAAGGATAAAGTTGAGCGCCACGTTTCGGAGAAAAGTCTCCGAGTACGAATCCTTTTTCCTCATGAACCTGGAGAGCAAGTCATCATGTGGGACCCCGCTGCCATCTGGCTGCTTCTTCAGTAACTCGAGCTTGCGCGTGTTGATGATCTCAGACAAGTAATGGTCGATGTGTTCAAGGCTATGGCTCAAGCTGACTTCCATCCCAAGCCGGAGCCATTTCTTGAATTTCCATATAATCTCTGGCAAGATAAAGCGCTGCAGCGTAGCTTCGGTGGCTCGGTCGAAAGACAATGCGAAGCTATTTTCGGGAAGGTCGAGAGAGAGGGTTTGTGGATCCTTTCCGAAAGCCAAGCCACATATGTTATCGAAAGTGAGGCGAAGCAAAAGGTCCTGGAGATCAACTGGCTTCTTCTCCTGCTGTGCAGTGTAGAGTATGGGGCAAAACCTGAGCTTGATGGCTCGGCTGACCCAGCGCGCCATGGCCTGGCGCAGTGTCCGGGTGGTGAATTCTAGTGCGGCGGTCTTCCGCTGGAATAACCACGTGTCGCCATCGGAATTGAAGATGCCATCCCCAAGTAAATCATGGAAGACAGCCTGCCAAGTCGGACCCTTGGGGTAATTATCGAAGCGGAGCTTGAGGATGTGCTCCAGGTTCTTAGGATCGCACGTGACAGTTACGAGGCCCTGTTTCCTAGCGAGGAAAGGGATGGCACAGATACAAGTCTGGTAGGTGCCGCCACAGGCGCGGAGATTGTCCGCTATCCAATCATGCATGCGATTGGCGTTTCGGATGAGATCTGGAAGGCTGCCTAGTAGGGGCCAAACACGTGGACCATTCAAGGACCGTGAGATGAATCTGAACCATAATAAATACGCCGCTGCGGCTGATACGATCATTAAAGCCGTCAATGCATCCATGTGATGATCCGGGGCGGACACCCAAGTTGGGCAAGATGCAAGGTATAGCTACCCTCTTAGTTTTTATTGCTTGCACCGGAAAACTTGGTTTTCACTCTGTTTGCCCGGATTATGCTTGTAATGCTAAATGGCTCTAATAATATTCAATGTTGAAAGCCAAAACATATATATAGATGGATGGATGGATGGACAACCCTAGGTAGAGGAATCCGGTTTGTGATAAATTAACAAGATCTTAATTTTGCATGCAAACAATGTGATCGAGAAGAAAGGAGGCAAGAAATGTAAAGGCATGAGCTCTTGGGCAATGCCAGGAATTAGCTACAAGATGAGTAGCATGAACAAGTGTGTCTGTGATAACGAGAAGCGTGTGAGTGAGGGAGGCTAGGGAAGGGAAAAGGGAAAAAGTGATTTATAGAGAGGGAGGTAGGGATATAATTAATAAGGAGTAGAGACTGTTGTTGAAAATCTCTCAAATGCTTTACATTTTCTTCTTTTTCTCACACTACACCTTAAGTAGCCAGCTCGTGAATCCACCCTCATTAATGCCCACGGAGGTCGTTGGGTTGGGTGTGTTGAGTCCAAATTACCATGACCACCCCTAATCTGAAATTTCTATATAAATTCAGCATATTCACCCTCATGTATTAATTATTTTTCTTTAAATAGCATTTTGGCAAGAGCATTCTCAACCACCTTTGCAGGAAAGCGCTAGCTGCTCCACCTTTAAAAGTGGCATTAAATGAAGAAATTGAGAAGTAAACAAGATTAGTTGAGGAAGAAACAATGGACTTCTTTGCGCATAAGAAAGCTCATTCAGCAACTTGTATTAATTTTCTTTTTTTCTTTTTCTCCTATTTACCTTTTGATTAGGATCCGGTTCTTCACGTGATTGGTTTGGAATTAGTAGCCGACCCATCGACATTTATTTGCATCGCACCTGTTTTGACGGTATCCTTTCTTTCTCCACCTTATATTTATTCTCCATGATTGGAACGCAAAGTGATACCTGTAATTAAGAAATCAAGAATCACCAGTTTTTCTTAATTAGGCTAGGTTGGTATTTTTCAAAAGTAACTTCTAAACATTAATAAGAGAAATTACGAGGAGCTAGTAAATGTTCCAATGGCATTTTATTGGAATTTTGTGAAATATTCAGGCACCTTTTTTTTTCATTGTTTGAAAAAACAAAATTAAGTGCTAGTAATTCTAAAGTATATCCTAAGTACCTAGNGATTAGTTGAGGAAGAAACAATGGACTTTTTGCGCATAAGAAAGCTCATTCAGCAACTTGTATTAATTTTCTTTTTTTCTTTTTCGCCTATTTACCTTTTGATTAGGATCCGGTTCTTCACGTGATTGGTTTGGAATTAGTAGCCGACCCATCGACATTTATTTGCATCGCACCTGTTTTGACGGTATCCTTTCTTTCTTCTCCACCTTATATTTATTCTCCATGATTGGGACGCAAAGTGATACCTGTAATTAAGAAATCAAGATTTGACGTTAACTATAATTATCAAAAAAACAAACAATGTTTTCTTTTTGATTTGCTAATGAGAAAATCTAAAGAAGAGGGTATTAATTAATTTTGATCAACCAACCATTTTTTCCTAATGGATGATTAATCAAGCGTGTTTCATTTCTAATCACTGTCACATTCTGTAGTGAGAACAATATCTTTTTCTTGGTGACATACTGAGAAGTGAGAACAATAAACATAACTTATCACTGTTTTCAAAAACGGTTAGTATTAGTTATTGCTGTTTATTGCACGATGAAGTAGCAATTACCCGCTAATTAATTCAGTGAGGTTAATCACCAGTCTTTCTTAATTAGGCTAGGTTGGTATTTTTCAAAAGTAACTTCTAAACATTAATAAGAGAAATTACGAGGAGCTAGTAAATGTTCCAATGGCATTTTATTGGAATTTTGTGAAATATTCAGGCACCTTTTTTTTTCATTGTTTGAAAAAACAAAATTAAGTGCTAGTAATTCTAAAGTATATCCTAAGTACCTAGAATGATTTTGAATTTAATTTATAGATTTTCAAGACTACTTTATGAATTAATATTGATTTAAAAGGAAAGAACAAGTGTATGTAATTAAGTTGAACAAATTTCGATAGTAAAAGTCTTGGTTTTGGTCACAAAAATTGGTATTATCATGAATGGTTTTGGGTTACTGTTGCTGAGAATGAAAGGCAATAATAGCATGATGTTTATTTCCTATTCGTATTTTTAGTGTCGGTCTTAATTAAATTAGGTTCGCAAAGGAAGACTTTACGGTTAGAGAAGAGTGTTGTCCCCATTCCCCAATCCAGGAGACTTTAGGTCACAGTTTTGAACATTTTCAGAATTTGAGCAATATAGAGTTGGGTGTTTTGCTGAGCAAATTCCCAAAATATAGACTATGTGAATCACCAGTGGCTGCATGTGACATGTATATATATATAATCTTAAAGCGTGAGGCACTGAGCACAAGGGTCCCCACTCCCCAGCAGCAAAAACTTCCCAAACTGACTATAACAGTTTCGTATGTTGTTGATTCAACCTACTCAGCATTCAAATTCAGCTCAATTGTCCACATATTCAACCTACTCAGAATATCATGCTCTTTCCTAAAATTAAATTCCGTTTCGATTTGTTTGATAACTTGTTTGTCTTTGATGTTAATTTGAAGGAAGCAAGTGAAAAAAGAGTAAATGAGATATTTTCTTTTTGTTATGATGATGGCATCAACCAAATATTGCTAATTGCTTTGCGAAACAGACCTATTGCATTTTTTATCGTGGATGCATGGCCCTTTCATAAACTAACACACACCTAATTTGTTGCAAATTAATATATATAATTAAGGCTTTGCTTTTCAGTTTTCACCCCTATGCTTTAATTATATATATACATGGCCAACATCATTTTATATTTATGTGTTATGTGTTGGAAAGATAACTATGGTGATTAAACTTTCCACTGATCTTTCTCTTTCATTGATCAAGGGGAAATTACATCTGCATGAACAGTGGATTCTAATAAAGTTTATCATAGTCTGAGAATAGTGAGTGACACTTGTCAACAAATCGGGCCCAATGTTGAAGCAATTTGAGAGTTGAGAAGGCAGAACCGCATATTCAGTTAGCATTCACCCAACACCTTGTACCTTCTATAACCATCATCGGATTCTGGTCTCTGAGTTAGGGTACGCACAATCCACTGCCTACAGGACCATCGCAACCTCCGGGCTCCACCCAACCCAAAAAGATAGGAGAAAGGACTTATTTGTGGTTTCCAATTCTCTGGCTTCATCAATGCATTTCAGACTTTGAACTGGGAATTGCCAAGCACTAGGAGGCTGAGTGGACCCCAATGTTCTAAGAGTTACATTCCTATTATACACTAAGCATAATTTAAATTTTTTATATAATTAATAACTTAATAATGTGAGAGCTAAGCTAACTAATATGTAATAAACATTTTTCATTTTCCAAACTTGATACTAATCTTAATCATAAATGAATTCCTTGGCTTCTTTTTTTTTTTTTTTTGGTATTACAGTAGGGCTACAAACAAACTACAAGCCAAACACAGGGGGCAATGCATACCTCAACTCATCAACTACAAGAAGTTTTAACAGATCATGCGGTAGAGACGCAAGGTGCATGGCACCCAAATCTTGACCAAGGCTAAACTTAGCCAACCAATCAACACACATGTTACCTTTCCTGTTTGTATGTTGCAACTTAACCTGCCACTCCTGCTTCAACAAAGCAGATATCTTACACATCAGCTGCACATGCTTACCTCCATCCCTGACCTTACGAGAGAGGCTCGTTATATCAGCCAAGGAATCACTCTCTAACACCACCAACTTAAAACCCAACCTCCACACAATTTCCAAGCCCTCCAAAACTCAACACAGAAAGCAAAAATGTTGCCCAGGTTACGCACCACACCTACAACCCACTCTCCTTTCTCATCTCAAATAAGTGCTCCACAACCTGCCACGCCTGGATTCCCTTTCGACGCATCGTCAGAATTAAGCTTCACCCAACCTACCTCCGGAGGAGACCAAAACACCCAAGAAGAAACTAACTGGGGGGAACATAGTTGAAGAGGAGCCCGAAATATTACAACTCTCTATGAAGTCGCTAATCACCTTGCATGGGTCAGGGGGTCTTGTGAAACTAGGATCGAACAAAGCCAAGTTCCTCCACTTCTAGAGCATCCAAGAAGTAACCACCCAAACAATACTCCACTTCTTCGCTGCGCCTCCCAAATTCTGACTAATGTTCCCTTTCTACCCATTAAGCTAAGTCCCATGAGAAGAATTGGACCCCCATGGACGGTTGAATAATCATATGATCTTTATTTTTTTTTATTACAATTTACAAATAGATGTCTCACGGACCCAACCAGCCGCGTTCTAAATAGGCTTTTATTTGCCGGAAAGAAACAAAAGGGGACGGGCTTTATTTAATCAAGACATGTAGGTGAAGTACTAGGGACATTCAAACACCATTCTTATTCTGACCCATACTTCTCTGTTGGGTTCATGGCATCAACATTCCAGACTACAAGTAAGGATTGCNTTACAATTTACAAATAGATGTCTCATGGACCCAACCAGCCGCGTTCTAAATGGGCTTTTATTTGCCGGAAAGAAACAAAAGGGGACGGGCTTTATTTAATCAAGACATGTAGGTGAAGTACTAGGGACATTCAAACACCATTCTTATTCTGACCCATACTTCTCTGTTGGGTTCATGGCATCAACATTCCAGACTACAAGTAAGGATTGCGCATAGTGGTGTAAAAGTCTGAAAATGTTTTAAGTAAATCCAGTTTCAAACAATAAGCTGGTATCTATCAATTTTCACATGTAAATTGCACGCACGATCTTAACATCTCAGAAGATCATTCACAATAAGCATTTATTACCATACAACTTCCAAGTGGAAACAAGGAATCATATATTGCCTGCCAAGATTGTCTAATTTAGAAGATGTTCATTTAGTTAAAATGCAGTATTCTCCCAGCGCACAAACTCATTATTTCTACTTTCAATCTGCAGTAATATGAATATTCCTCTCAGAGGTAGTTTCTTACCTTTCATTACTACGATATAATAGAAAAGAGAAGGCCAATCGTAAATCCAAAACTAATTCAATAACAGGCTTGAAAGGACTTAGACTGTAGACTTCAACTAGAAGAAAACATCTAAGGTGAAGTAAAAGAGGGAGGGAGAAAAATTATGTAAATAAGTTAGTCTATACGCACGCAGAACACAAAGAAACAGCATCCCATGTTTTCAGTAAAATCAAACGTAAGATTGCACATTTTCTCATTGATAACACTCAAAACATGTGCTTCAGCAATAAGATGAAATCGGTCTTATAACTATGTCTCACAACACTAATCATCCATCCTTTGATTGATGACATACAAATAAAAAAATTTGTAGCATTAACAAAGTACAACATCACTCACTAGTGGCTATCTTATAATCACTTTTGGGATCAAGGTTCTCTGGCAGAACTCTGCCAAACTTCAACATATTGCTGGTCCTTCCTAGTCGAGAACATTTTGTCCCCTTGAAAGGCCAAAGCTGTAATCCTAGGACTTCCCATGTCCTTTACCCTCCCCATCAAATTCTTCTTAAAGATCCTCTCCTTTAACCTGTCCTCACTGTTCTTTTTAGAGCCCATTATAACCTCCGACCACAGCTCCATATCCCCTCCCTTGCTGCAAAACACTTGACCAGCATGACTTTCAATCTTGCAACCATTACCTTCCTTCTTCCCGTTGAGCACTTTTCTTCCATCACCAAGACAAACCCAGGAACTTTCAGAACTTAAATTACGCAAATCCACATAGAATGCCTCACCAGAATTCACGCCAACCTTGAAGATGGCTGACAAGTTATCCGAAACTGTTACATCAGCAAAGCAGTCTATTTTCTCTGACATTTCCCAAACAACATTGCCAGACCGCACATCCCACAATCTTATGTTACCTGATACTCCAGAAGGACCACTATGAGACCCAGCTGCCATTAACAAATTATAACTTGATACCCATTTCAATTTGGTTGCTGGGATTGCGGAATTAATGTCAGCACCATAAATCTCATTGTGACCAACCTCTGTGATAGGGCTTAAGCTATGTAAATCATACACCATAATTGAGTTGGAATTGCGCCGACCCGATTCAAAACTAGCAAATAGGTACTCCTCCGAAGATCCGATTGCTTGGACTGTGGAACCGGACCTAGTCACATTCTCCCAATTTAAGGTATCCCTAACAATCCCGTTTTCCAAATCAATAATTTGCATCCCGGAAAAGTCATTTGCACCCGCCGCCGCCACGGACGGTGAGATGGCATATAGAGAATCGACGGCCGTGAAGTGGGTCAAAATGGTGGCCTTGCGTCGGAGGGACCAATCGAAGGACGTTATCTTGCTGCCATGAGCAACATGAAGCGAACCATAACGCGTGGTGGCGATTGCGGAGGGTGAATCTCGTCCATTTAGGGGCAAAATGAAGGACTTCTCGAGATTGAAGGGTTCAAATTGAGTTGGGCTGGATAGGGAATTCATCAAAAGGTTTTCGATGCCGTAGAATTGGGACTCGGAAATAAGGTCTTGGAGATCAAATGCTTTGGCTTTGGATGGAAGAGTACCTTTTCTGAGAAGCGAAAGGAATATAGAGAACAATTCAGGGTCTCTATCGATGAAGGGGATAGTGAGTTGTTCAGATGCAGATACGGAGTCCGCGATCCTGGAGAAGAAGGACTTGGGGCCGGGTGAATTGAGTGTTTGCTTGGTGGTTTGGAAGAGCTGACCACCGACATCAATGGTGACTATATTAGAATCGGGTTTTGGTAGCTGAAACCCATCAGGATGAGATGCTGCAAAAGGTGGCATCTTTCTTTGGCTCAAGGTAAGGATGAACAAGAAGGAAAGCAGGGCAAAACCAACCCCTTACCCTACACTAGAAAAGCAAGAGCAAAACTAGCTGGTTCGTTTGTTGGCGTTGGAGTTGAGGGACAGAGAAAACAAAGGGAAAGGAGAGCTATCTATATATGAATAACAGAAACGTGGCCGCGAGGGTTGGATCTCAGGTTCCAGAAGGTCAATGTGAGGTGCACTCTTCTACAATATGGTCAACGAAAGTCCTTGATAAAGTCATAAAAACTTAAAAACCCTCGTTGCAATCGTTTACGTAATCGGTTTCGTTTTCTTTGTTTTTGAAATTAGAATTTGTTAGTTGTTAGCCGTCCAAAATGGACCAGACCACGTCCTTAGACCAAACTAATTAATTTGGAGGGTAAAACTTGGCTGGCTCAGTGGCTGTTGCCATGCCAATTGATGATGCTCATTTTTTTTGGGTGCTGAAATTAATTCATGATAGTCTTTTTTATTTTTTCTGCTACTGAAAATTAATTCATGATAGTCATCGGGTCTAGAAACTGCATTCCGTTTGTTTTGGGCTCTAGTCTAGAGTCTTAGGGCAAGTGCGATGCGATGATCATATGTTTTGGGCCTTTCCTTTAAATCCACTATATTTTTAATTTGGGAATCTAAGAGCAACCTAATATAGTAATCTCCATATATCAAAAGACAGGAGCTTATTATTGTGTTGCTTTGCCAGCTAATTATTTATCTTATTTTGTTCATGTCCTTATCAACTTTACTGTTTTCTTCAATATCAAACCTTAGCAAGATGTACTAACAAGGTGTTGGCTCAATGGAAGAAGATTGAGCTCCAAAGCATTTTAGGCCAAAAGATCATGAGTATGAATTCTTGGAATTACATTTATTAGGAAAAATTTATCGATTACTGCTCCCTTCTTGAATAAGAATTAGTCTCATATCCAAAAAGTGTGAAATTACCTTGAGTATAAACCAAAAAACCTTAGCAAGATGTTTTTGTTTTGTTGGAAATAATGTGCGAGCCAAATCCTGTAAATCAAACTGCTTAGCGTTTTTAATTACCATAAGTAGCAGCACAGGTTTCAGGTTTGGGTTAAACTATAGTGAAATTTAACAAAATTGCTATATTGGCATCATGAATGACTTATGCTTTATACAAGATCTCTTCCCTCCAGCGAGCTTGGAAACTCGTTCCAAGCATAGCCAGCCTAGAGTGACAATGAATATTTATGTCTATATTCATTGTCAAAACCATCATCATCGTCAT
This sequence comes from Cercis canadensis, assembly GCA_003255065.1. Classification (NCBI taxonomy): domain Eukaryota; kingdom Viridiplantae; phylum Streptophyta; class Magnoliopsida; order Fabales; family Fabaceae; genus Cercis; species Cercis canadensis. The sequence continues at coordinate 1,305,522 of QAOA01006931.1, forward strand.
TATTTGTTATCATTACTTGTAGTCATTGCCTCATTGTGAACTATATTATAGATCAAAAGGGTAACTAAAGAAGTTAAAAAAAGTCTAGGCATTACTAGCCAAATTATCAAAGAAGCTGCAAAATGACTATCCTAGTCTCTGTGACTTTGGGGCCATGAAGTACAAAAAGGAGGCCCATGACTCATCAATGTAAAGCTATTAGTTGCTATGATTCAATTGAGCAAGTGTGGTGTTGCTGCTGCCCAGCAGCATGGAAGTAAAAACCCATGCTGAATTCCAGCAAGTGTGCTAGCTAGAACAAGGAGCCATTAAGTGAATGCATATTGGTTAGCTGACACCAGGTTGAATCATTGGGAAGAAAGACCAATTCTTGGATGGCCCTCCCTCCTTCCCAACTACTTTCTCATTGGCCCACCAGTCAGCAACTATATTAGTTGTGTGAGAATCCCCTCCATCTGCATTGTCAAAATTGAATTCTTTAGCAGAAGCGAGGGTGAAACACTGATGCTTCTGATGAACCTCAGCCTCGTCTCCTTCCAGAATGGTTTCCTGAGGTACACGGGCATCATTCCATGTTTCCGCATTATTGGATTGGTCATTATCCCCAATTTCCCTTGAATTCTCTTCGTTTTCTGCCCTTCTTTCATCATTCTTGTACTTCGACATGGCTTTAGTCTGCGTCACTTGCTTCTTTTCCACATGTCTTAATACTTGGGCAGACAATTCAAATGACACCCTGTGATTAATGATATTCTCATTCTGGCGATTACTGTTTGGATTAGGGTGCATATTTATCTCAGAAACCCAATAATTTGGATTTAAACCACCTTGAGTTGTGGACCTTATGGCATCTGGGGTTAGAGATCCAGAACCTTGATGTAACCTCTGATTTTCATAAGTGGCAAGTTTATCAAAGTTGAGAAGCTTGGGAGGGTCTCCTGTTTGGAAGTCAAGGATGTGGGAGCCACCGCCAGTAAAATCAGAATCAGGTAAAGGAGATGAGGTGCCAGAAGCTGAAATGCCAGATCTTGGTGATATGAGTTGACCAACTGGGCTTCCAGGATGAAGTTGATAAGAGTGGAAGTCATAGTGAGATACTTGAAATCTCTGAAAGGTCTCACCATTCCTGAGGTTGGGGTCAAGCAGCTGAGCAAATGGCACCTCAGGTGAGGAAGGTGTAGTCAAGTGGACAGACTCAGGTGGGGGAGTGAAGGGAGCAGTTGATGGTTCTGTGGTAAAGGTTGAGAAAACAGGTGGTGAAACTAATTGAGTTTCATGAGCATAAGGACCAATGGCAAAGATTGAGGCAGGGCCACTGGGAGAGTACATACTGGCGGATACAGAAGTGAGAGATAGTATACCAGTGGGTGATTGTGCAACGGAAGGAGGTTCTGATTGAAGGAAAGACGCAGGAGATGAGGGAGGAGCAACAAAGGGAAGTGTTATAGTCGGTGCCTGGCTTGAATTTGCAGCTGCAGTTGCCGTAGCATCAGCTCCACTAGGTGTTGTTTCAGGAACAAGGACAGCATGCCCAATGCGCTTTCGGTTTTTGGGATACCCAAAACACCAAGATATACTCAAGCAGCTTCCCCATCTTTTCTTCTGTAAGCAACATAAAATTAATTCATTTTAAGTAATTGAACATGTTATCAAATGTTCCTCTGATGCACTCACAAGTTCCAATTTCAGATACTACAGAACAATCTGCAATACATCCCAGACCCTAATCTGAATATTGAGCCAGACAGCAATATTATGAATGAGAAAACCAGATTGAACATGAAACATAAGAAATAAGTAGAAAACACCATCCATTCTTCTTGAAACAGTGTCTCATTTCTTGTACAATTATGGATCAAATCATGGCAAAATATAAGAATGTGCCATACATGGCAAGAGCAACATACGATCAATCAGTACCTAGCTATGGGAATTGACTCTGTAAGCAAAAGATCCAGACAAGTATGAGGAATCTAGTCGTTGACGGCTTCCTTTCTTAAATTCAAAAACTGCTTGCATAATGCAAACTTGTTCTAGTGACTCCGCTTCCACAGAGATAAACTTACAAATTCTAAAATTCTATTTCTTTCTTTATGAATAGTAACTAGGATAGTGACTGATATCAAATTAAAGCAAAAGGAGGGCTGCAGGGTAAGAACTAAAGATTCTTCAAGCTACACGCTTTCTTAATAAAGACGCCTAAGACTAGACACAGGAGAATTCTAAAACATTGTTTAGTTAATTTTTCACGAACTTCTGTTGTTTTCTGAAGTTAATATCCACCGCCGGCAAGCAAACACCCCCCCAAAAAAAAAAGGCCTCTTCTTTCGGAAAAGAGATGGATTATATATCAATTCAACTGAAAAGTTACACGCTTAACATCATATGGAGCACATAACAAAAATATGACCAAAAAAAGAGTGAAACTGAGAGAGCCTACAGGTCTCGAAAAAACAAGACATCAATACTAAACTATCTGCATATTCATGCCAAAGCAAATCAATCAAAATTTGTTTTAGCAGAAAAATTACGTTTTTCAAAAAGNACACGCTTAACATCATATGGAGCACCTAACAAAAATATGACCAAAAAAAGAGTGAAACTGAGAGAGCCTACAGGTCTCGAAAAAACAAGACATCAATACTAAACTATCTGCATATTCATGCCAAAGCAAATCAATCAAAATTTGTTTTAGCAGAAAAATTACGTTTTTCAAAAAGATTAAGAAAAATTAATTGGCAGTCAGAAAAATAGGGGAAAAAAAAAGATTAATTATGGGGATTATACCTGCGCTGTGGATTGAGGAACGCGATTCTCGGCTGCGACGATCGCAGTGGCAGCAGCGTTAATAGTCTCCAAAGTGTTGTTCACAGACACAGGTCTGGCATCCCCATTAGCGCCTCTCATCTCTGTTGGTTTCTTTCAGCGATCAAATCCCACGAAAAACAATGTCCAATTTTTTCGAGAAAATTAGCAAACTATTTGAAACGCAATACAAATACAAGATAAGCGAGAAATATACAAGTTGCAAGTCGTATCAGGGTAGATTACAGAACAAGAAAGTTAAGAACTTGGATTGGTTATGAGCTAGAAAAAGAAACGGAAATCAAAATGAATATCTGTTTCTCTCTCTAACATTTCAGTGTCTGTCGCCCTGTGAGCTCTGCGCTTTCGTCTATTAAGGTATCTATCAGAGAAAGAGAGAGAGATAGAGAAGTGTAATGCTCTCGTCTAGAGGTCAAACACGGCAATGACTTGCTTGTCATGTGATTAACGAAGACCCGGAGGTTAGGCTAAGGTTTACGGGGCTTTAGTAATATTTTTTACTATAAGAATATCATGAATTCACGAAACTACCCCTGAGATTTGCCATTGATTTGTATTGTAGTTGGGTGGACTGGGAGGGTAGGTTGGTCTTTAGAAAATTACTGAAGTAAATTGTGTGAGAGAGAGAAGAAAAGATATTGAAATGGTTTGGTTTGGTCAAATTAATATAAAATGAGTATGAGTGTGCACACGTGCACATCCATTTCGCGACGGGTTTCGTGCGCAACAACATAACATCACCACCCCATTGACTGGGTTTTCTGTGGGTCCCATGGCCATCTCCCAAAATTCTTGCCACCACTTTAAAGGGTAAACTAACTTGCATGCCATTGCCTGCTCCATCTCTCTCTATCACCATCCCCCAATTTTATTTTATGATTGTGATAATATTATTAACACTTTCTCTCTGAATTTGATGCCCCAAAGACTCCCCCATACTTTTCCTCTCTCTAGACTTTTTCTTACTCTGGATTATCATCCTGCTGTTCTAAGCAATTTTGCTTTTATTTATCATTACAAGGTTCAAATTTTTTGCTTGATTGTTCAACTACATGCTTGAAAAAGGGGATTCTGGAACCCAGCCACACCACTAAACAAAAGCAGCTTTTCTAGACTTTTGAGGGCAATTTAGTATGGACAGGTGTCATTAAACTCTGCATTGTACATACATGTGCAGATTTTCTTATCGGATAGTCTTTAACTCTTTATAGTATGTTTCAAGCTTTTCTTTGTTTGGCTAAGATTCTCTTAGAATTGAATTTATTTATTTTTTATTTATTGCTTCATATAATGTGAAATATGTCTTAAATTTCAATTTTAGGATAAGATAAAAGATATTTATTTCAAAACTAATTCTTCTCTTATAAATCATTCTAAAAATTAATTTTTCAATTTTTTCTAATCCCAAACAAAAAGAAATAAAAGCCTCAAACGGTCCGGAGAAGTAGAAGAAATCTTATCTTTTAGCGGAAAACGGAGTTAGAAGTTAAGAAAGAAGCATGGGAGCCTTGCATTGCATTGCATGGTTTACCTAAAGTTGGATACAAGACAATTATGGCCTAAAGACGCCAAATGCAAAATCCCACCTAATAATAAACTGTGTATGTCGTCTTAGAGCTTATTTCATAAAACGGAAAAGCTCTGATAATTTATGTGGTTTTTGCCTCCCAAAAGGCAATCGTCATTTTTATAATTATTACATCCATGGGTAACTGTAAAGTGTAGTTCTTTTGTGCCATAACTAGTCAACTCTTTACAATCAACATAAGTGACTAGAAAAAAAAGGGGCTGAAAGTAAAGATGGACTAATTATTTTAACTTTTTTCCTCCCCCAATCAGGCAATTGTTCCCCATAATCATTGGATAAAGGGAAAATGCTCAAAACTAACAGGAAGACTAGTTAATTTACCCTACCTCATTTGCATATATAGTTTGGTAAAACATAATTAATATAAGAAAGCAACTCTGTATTGATGGAAATCAAAATCTTTTCTCCCTTTCCTCTGTATTTTCGCTAGATTCCTTTGCATAATTGTTGCTATAATTTGGGGGAGAAATCTTCCAATCAGTGGGGTAAGAATAAAATTAAAAGTCATCAAGCTTGTTTTCCCTCTTGCTTCAGTTCTGGGGCAACTGAAAGAACAAGTAGATGGATGACTTTTGGGACCATAATCTAATTCTAGATAGTAATTTGCATAAGATCATCGGGGACAACTTTTCATGATTGGATTTGGATATTCGCTAACCAACCAAGTCACGAGTACAAAAAAAAGAAAAAAAAAAATCAATGAGTTGGATGCACTCCTTCACTTTCTAAATTTCTTTCACCCTTTTTGTTTGACTTCTATGAATGCAAACAAAGCGTTAGAAAGATGACTTTTCAGGCCTTAAGACAAGCATATTTCAACATAATATAAAACAAAGCAGATAATGTTTATGTCCATTTGGCCACGCTAGCTAAGAAAACTTCTTATTAGGCTACAACAGCGTAGTATACTAAGTATAAAGGGACACGAAATTAAGAAACTGAGACGATATGGTAATATTGACTCGCAGTGGTACGAAACGGGCATGGTGGTCAACTGTGAATATATGTTTCTACTTTTTTTTAGTTTATACTGAGATTAATTTTTTCTTCGATATGAGAATGCAATTAATAAATTGAGCATATGTCTTGCTTTCTAGTTGCACAGGGCATAGCAAAGCAAATAAGTTGAATAACGGCAGAAAGAGTTTTTGCTGAGATGGCTACGGGGCGTGTTAGTTGTAGGAATTATTCAAAGCTTATCTTAAATGAGTTAAAATAATAGCAAAGTGTTGGTGGAGTTGGTTTTGTGGCAGTGGGAGGAGTAGGAGCTAAATGGACCCCATCTCCATTTATTTCTTAATCATGATTAGTTCCTCTGACCTCACAGCTCCTAGGTTTGGCTGACATGCACTGCTACTCCCTCATTCAACATGCTACAACAGTAATAATCTGTTTTGCATGTGACGCAAGGCAACAGCCAAGTTTTTATTTTATTTTTTTTGTCAAAATACATTTACAATTAAAAGGATTTGAATCAGATAAGGAGTAAATAAATCATCCTTATGATTAAGAATATGTTTCATTAAACTAAAGCTCTTTCTAAAAGCAACAGCCAAATTATGGAAATCAAAAACCTATTTTTCACACTTCTATATATATATATATACCTTTTATTTTATCCAAAGCAAATGACAATATTTTTGTTTTTGGGGATATACTCGCACGACATAATATTTGAACTTAACTAAATTACACTTACGTACCCAAAAAAAGACTAGACCTATATATAATGACTCACCTAAACTTAGTTATGTACAATTCAGTCTACACATAAGCATGGAATCATTATTGCTCTGAAAATTGAGACCTTTCAGCTGCACTTCAGATTTGAGCGGGACCGTACATGGACCGAAACAGAGACGGTAAAGACAGTATTGATTTGATCTTATTCTCATAATAGGGAAAAGAAACAAGGATAATGAACGAGGCTGGTTTCTTACATCTATCGAATTGCCAAATCAACGTTTCATGAACAAATTGCCTTAAGCAACAAAAAAACGAAGCAAGAGCCTTGATATACTGACATCATAATAAAATGTGAAAAACGCAACATATCATTATCAAACAACCCAGGAGATTCACATTCATCGGTGTTTCATATATATGAGCAGTTAGTAATTTTAATAAGTTCAAGATATCTTATATTTCATATCCACATACCAAATTTATAGATGACATAACCGCTATAATCATATTAACCATTATTTTATATTTTATTGTGACGAGTTTGTCATATTTCTTTTTTAAAATTATTAATATACATTGTAAGGAAATTGACCAACAAATAAGGTACAAAAACCACCTCGAGAAAAGACAACACCAAAGCTATTAATATTGTGGCAGCAAGCTTGTCTGAGATACTGGAAGCCATGGATGGGGTCACCACCATCACGGTGGGGTGGCAGTGTTCGCATGAACCAAAACTAACATCAGCAACCAATGTAAAAGAGGGCTTCGCAGTTTCCGATCTCACGTTATTAACACACTAAGCAGCTAAGCTTTTGGAGGCAATCTCAAACACATTCTCTGACAATCCATTGCTAGACATGATCATCTCCAGCTGGGCCTGCAAAACACCATGAATGTTTCAGAAAAGCTGATAGCGAGAAATGATATTCTTTAATTCAATAATTAAAAGAAAGTAGCAACCCACTGTGCAAAAATAACAGAAAGATATTAAAAAGGAAACACATCACAGTGTAATGTGGTAAACTTAAAATGTATTCTTTTTCCTCGCTTGCGTGAACGCTTGTTTAATGATACAAAACAATGTGAATGAAAATATTTTCAGCGAAAAAAAAAAATAATGAAAAGAGGAAGCAAAGGCTACTCAGGAGGACGGGTAGAAAAAATCAAAACATGACAATCCGGCAACAAAGATAACCATATGTTACCTTCGCAAGCTTTTGTCTGTTTCCATCATAACGCCTCCATCTTGAGAAAGCTGACACCATACGCGAGGCAACCTACATATCACAGAAGCAAAAAAATACCACTTATTGATCATACAACTGAGAATAAATACCAATACAAGAATCCATAATATAAGATTGCTTGTGAAAACAGACCTGAGGATTAAGTTTGTCAAGTTGCAGCACAATTTCTCCCAAAAATCTGTAGCCTGACCCATCCTTTGCATGGAAGTTCACCGGAGACCCACAGAAACCTCCAATGAGCGAGTACACTTTGTTTGGATTACGCAAGTCAAATGCTGGGTGGTCTAACAGTTTTCGAACATTCTCAACATTACCGGGAATGTCAGACATTGCTTGAAGGGCAAACCATTTGTTCACCACCTGGAAAGGAAAAAGGCAAATATACAGTATTATTCTAAAAGGACTGTAACTACTAAGATACACCACAAAATCTTAACTAGTTCCATAATTTAGCTATTAGTAGGTACAAGTTATTAGCCTATTAGGTGAGGGAAACATATGAGATTACACTTAACAGTCAGCTAAAACAGAAAATAAGATTTTAAAAAGTTAGATAGGCCCCTGCAGAAGAAGGTAAGAAGAAAGAGAAGGGAAGAGGTTCTTCACACAAACAGCTTTTACAAAATGATAGCAATTGCTATCAAATTGCCTCACCAACAAAGGAAGTTATAATTATAATTTCGGCATGTTGTCAAATAATGAAGAAAACATGTCAAACATTTCTACAACAAGGTTTATTTCCAGCAACAATGAGCTTTAGGTGGGATGGAAATTTACCAAAAAGTCATGCTGCCACTTATTATAGAAGTCGGCAAGAACATCATCACGTGTTTTACCAGGGTTCTGGGCTATGGCTGCCAAAGCTGCAAATTGCTCAGTCATATTTGTTGCAGTTTTATACTCGTGCAGTGCAAGGTTAGTGAACTCTGGATCCTCAACGCATGCAAGATATGCTGTAGAAAACACAAGGAAGAAAAAAGTCAAGAAAATTTGCTACAACCAAGCATGTGAACGTGTGCTTAAATAAAACAAACTGAGCATGTGAATATGTGCTTAAATAAAACAAAGGTATACCAAGAGCAATATTCTTGAGAGCACGCCTGGCCATGTTAGGATGATTAAACACATATTCTTCTGAGCTCCTATTATTTTCAACCTGAAAAAGTTGAGATCTTGTTCATTAGTTGAGATATATAAAGGAAGAATAAAAGATTTTTCATTTAATAGTTCCAGGTGGCTCCAAGATGATATACAGTGCTGAGGAACTCTGCTCTCAGTTCACTAGCAAGCTGATTCCTGATGAAAGTTCGAACAGCATGAACAGCATCAGGATCTGCAACTTCCATCATATCCATTATTTCTCCCTCACCGGGCAGAGTTATTGCCTTCGCCACAAATTCCTGTATAATCAAGAACATATGGTCCAATGAATGCATTGGTATGATTGCCCACCACCCCACCTCCCACAAGAAGAAAAAACAAAAACAGATAGAGAAAATGAACAATATCTGAAGAAAATTTTGTCCTAAACATACTTTGTCCAGACTTGAGTCACTTAATATACTTCTGAGCCCATCCACAAACTTAGGATTCAAAACCAATGGCTTGTTATGTTGGAAATCATCCACCAAGTTGAGCATCAGCTTACGTGCTAGAATTTGTCCAGCTTCCCAACTAAATTATATAGATAAGCCAATAAATGACACTCCGTTATAGCTGATAAATATTCCATAATGTGTTCTCAAGTCAGAAATAAAAATGGAACTCTGAAGAAGACAAACCGGTTGAATTCATCTGAGTCATTAGCAAGCAGGAAAAACAGATCACTGTCAGTGAGATCTGATTCAAGACGGATGGGAGCACTATATCCCCGTAGTAGGGATGGAACAGGCCTCTCAAATATATCAGAGAACACAAACTCCTCTTCTTTCTGCAGTATAGCAGAATAAAACTATCAGTTATCAATATGAATAAAGAAAATGCTCAAATGTGTTCACCACCACAACAATCCACTTCAACAAATCCCTGTCAATATCATGGTCTGTGGCCAGCAATATAGTGGATTGTGAGCTGGTCATTAGATCAAGTCATGCATTTGGGTAAAATTTGAGAAGGGATATGCTAACATGGTTTCAAAATTTCCAAATCTTTTTTCACTTCAAATTTCAACATAAAAAGTTCAAACCTTGTAAAATGTGACACGATCAATTATTTATCATAATCACACATAATTTTTATAACAGAGGACAAAAATTATGTTAATAGAAATCATGAATCCTGATCTCCACATAAACTATCAATGACAGTCTTTAAAATTTAGCATCACATGTCATGAAGAAAAGACAGGATTTTGGGTTACAGGTAAACATGGGGTCAAAAGGTACTTCCTTCTGCTCGAAGGAGAAGAACAGGGGTGGAAGGTACAATTACAGTTTATCAACCTGCCAGGGTGTATACATTAAAGAACTTTCAGACAGGTATAACTGACTTCAAGAGAGCAGCTTTAAAAATCTGTACAAGCAATACATGTCAGATAAAAGTTCTAATCAACCTTGGTGACTCGAAGAATTGTAGTGTAGACTGGATGATCATTGCTTGAAACAGACTGCAAAGTTCCATCATGATTAATAGTGGAAAGAGGAATGTCCTTGCCAGTTGAATCAAGCAAGCCTACTACCATAGGAATGAACATGGGTTCCTTAACCGGTTGCCCTGGAGTCGGTGGTATGTCTTGACTGAGAAATGCTCCCATCAAACATATTGTTAGAGACATAAACAGCCCAAAAATAAAATTAAAGTTTAAGTCTGCTTGGCCCTATAAATCACCCAATCAAAAAGGAAACTGAGAAGAAGAAGCTTGTATACCTAATCTTTAAAGAAAATGTATGTGCATCAGGATTGTAAGAAGATTTTACTTTGACAAGAGGGGTCCCAGCTTGAGAGTACCTGTGAATTAGTTGAGCAGTTAGCATGAAATTAGCATGAAAATGCTTAAAGAAAAGCCAAACCAAATATACAGACCATTGTAAGAAATTTGCAAAATCTGCATCATTTGCATCTCGCATGGCAGCATAAAAATCTTCACATGTTACGGCTTGCCCATCATGTCTCTTAAAATAAAGATCCATGCCCTGAAATACATATAATTTGAACTAATTAAATTCCAAAATTACACAAGTTTCACATCTCAAGTAATAGAATCTTAATACGAGAATTGTTTTGAGGCATTAAATAGATATGCATTCTTACCCTTCGGAAACCTTGAGTTCCCAGTAAGGTTTTGTACATTCTGACAACTTCAGCCCCCTGATATATAGGATCATAAGAACAAACTACCAAGCAGACACACAGACAGGCGGGATAAAAACAATAAGGTAGTTAGTGTCAAACCTTTTCATAGACCTGCACAGAAGATACCAATTACAAACAATTAGATATCTTAAGGAGAAAAATATAGAATCAAATCGGAGGTCAGAAGTTGCAAGAAAAGTGAAACCTTACCGTCACTGTATTTTGACATTGATGATGGCCCCAGGTCAAAATTTAATCCAGAAAGATTTCCAAGAAAATCGGATACATAAGTGACAAAAAAAATAGGAAAATAACAAATAAGATAAAGTACCATTTCAAATATGACCTTTGGCTCAATCAAAATTACTTAAATAAGTAAACTTACCTGTGTAAAAGTTGTCCATCTGTCAAGGAAGATTAAAAAAGGTAAATACAAAATTACAATCACATAAGATTAAAAACCTTCAAGTTTTGGAGACAACTCCAATTTTTGGAAAGAAAAGGATTTCCAAGTTCTAACCTTGATATAAGAATGTGGTCGCACAGGGTGAGCCATGGGACCAGCATCCTGGAAATAAGAATATAAGTATTAGATCTCATCATGACAATATGACATGGTGTTAATTCTGCGTTACATGAATAGTTAAAAAGTAAAACATAGTAATGATGACATGGCCAGTAAATAACATCATATACTTGATGCCATCACCTCAAAAGTTGCACAAATTACTAACCAGAGACAGAAATAAGAAAAAGAGAACTAACCTGTGGGAACTGGTAATTTCTAAGTCTTGAAACATCAGCAATCCGCTTTACAGTACGGCTCCCCATGTCGGAGGAAAATTCCTGCCAATAATTAATCCAGGGCATTAAATTCAAAATCTCAATGAAAAAAAATGCTCTTGAAGGCGCAAATGAAATATGGTAATTGGATGGAAAGAGGTTGTGCCTGATCACGAAAAACAGTGAGACCTTCCTTCAGGCTAAGCTGGAACCAGTCTCGACAGGTCACTCTAACATTATTAAATGCAATGATTAATTCAAATTTGAATAATCCATGATAATGTAGAGAAATAAACATTCAAACAAAGAAGCCTCTGCAGGAACTTGTTAACAACTGTCAGATGTGTGTGCGTGGAAGTGCAAGTTATGATCAATAAGCATTAGAATATGATATAGATATAAATAACAGTATAGAAGATCCTTAGTTTGGAAGAATAACAAAATTTGTGGTATGCAAGACAACCTGTTGCCAGTCCAGTTGTGGAAATACTGCATAATAGACAAGAAACGAAACCTTGTCACAATCAATTTAACCAAATGAAAATCATCTTTAGCATGCCTATTTGATAATGTATAATAAAATAATTACAAACCTCATGGCCAATAACTCCCAATATTGCAGCATAATCTGTGTCGGAAGCAGTTTCTGGAGATGCCAAGACAAGCTTAGAATTAAAGATCTGCACACAAGCAAGGGAAATAATAATTATCCAAAGATGAATATAAAAACTCAACCAACACAAACTGATAAGGAGGATACATACATTCAAACTCTTATTCTCCATGGCTCCCCTGATCAATGAATAACAAATGCAACAGATCAATTTATATATCCTATCCTTTCATAGTATCTCATAGTACACCAAAAAGAAAAACATTATATTTTAGAATCACGTTATTCAAATTTCTAAAAACAGGTGGATAAAACTTACATGTTAAAATCTGGGACAGCAACAATATTGAAGAGATCCAGGTCATATTCAAGACCAAAAACCTGTTTCCAAGACATATGAAAAGAGTAAAAATCTTCATAATCCTAAACAATATATATTTACAATGAAAATAAAGCATTTGGTTGAAATGGAAATAAAGAAACTGACATCTTCGTCCCACTTCATAGCTGCCTTTAGAGAATACATCGCATGTGCAGTCTTGGGTACGTCTTCAGCAGGGGTCCAGATCCTTAGGGACACATTCCGTCCTGAACAGGTGATAAAGGTGTCATCTCTGCTCTGCAATTGTCCGGCAACCAAGGCAAACAAATAGCAAGGCTTCTTGAAGGGGTCCTCCCAAACAGCATAATGCCTGCCACCCTGCAGTAAAGCATAAACAACAATCCAAACAGTATAGTGAACATCTACATAAATTTCATTACTAAGCATTTTAAGCTGAAGCTCACCTCTAAGTCACCTTGTTCAATCAGATTTCCATTAGACAACAGCACTGGATACAGTGATTTATCTCCCTCAACGCGACATGTATATTTTGCCATTATATCAGGTCGATCCTGTTGGAAAATGGAATCCATTAATTTTATGTGGAAATGATGGTTGTAAACAATATATATATATATATCAAATGAACGTGTTAAATGCCCTAAGATACCAACCTGATAAAATGTAATTTTTCGGAAACCTTCGGCCTCACACTGAGTACAGAAATTCCCAGATGACTTGTAAAGCCCCTAAAAGAAATCAAATTCATCATAAGCACATCCTCCCTCCTACCCAAAATAAGGACAGAGAGAGACAGTGTCGGGAAGAATCAATATATACAGTGAAGAAACAATCAAAAGCAAAGGAAATCTCATTCACCTCTAATGATGTGTTCTTCTGCGGGTATATCTCGGTAACAATTTCTAGATCAAATCTACCAGTGGGAGGTGATAAGACTTTTAGATGGCGTGCATCCAAATGGTAATCTTTCTCCTACAAAAGAACATGAGGACATATTTAAAGCAATGCTAACAAAGCTCCAACTTCCCATCATAACCACCAAAGTAAGAGATTTTTTCAGAGCAAACAACACCCAAAGTTTAAATTAAGATGTATGAATATCATGTTGCGGAAATATGATATAGGAAAGTCATGGTGCAGATGTCCTAAATTGAACTTCCTTGCCTGATAAACTTGCAGAAGGAAAAGAAGTTCCATCAGTGATTATGTTCAGAAAGTGGCCATGACAATAAACAGTATCCAGGAATTGTCTATCTATATACCTTCAGTGCCTTGCCATTGAGCTGAATGGAAACTAATTTTAAGTCTTGTCCATCCAAAACTAGTGGGGGAGAAGAACCTATCCACAAAAAAGAACAATAAATAATTACGATGAAGCAGGAAATTTTTCATATACTTCAGCCAATTGAACATGATGAGGAGAAAACCCCTATAGTCTACCTTCAATCCGAGGAAACACAGTAATTTTTGAACGAACTATTGTGCTCTCCTCACCCAATGAAAATTTCAGATCCACCTGTAACAGTTCCATGTGTACAACATGAATATAAGAAATGTTGGAAAATTTGAATTTAGCAACATTTTGAATAAGTACTGCAAATTTACAGTGTCAAAGTAGTAATCAGGCATTTTGTAATCCTTCAAGAATATTTCTCTTGGTGTCTCCATTTTTGATTCAACTTGTTTTGGCGAAGACTCTGTGGCAACCGAACAAATTAGCCTCCTGCTCACTTGCTTAACCCGCTGATACAAGATACCAAAATGTAAATGATCAGCTAAGTTAACAAAAAGAAACTCCACACGTTTTACATGTATGCAGAACAGACAGAATATCTATATAACCATGGAATGCAAGAATTGTTACATTACAGGGAGCAGATATCTATAAACATGTGAGTAGATAAACAGAAAAGAACAAAGTTCCAACTCAAAATATAGTAACATACAGATAATGACGGATACAGAGGGCAATACTTCTTTGGCAAAATGACCTGTAATATCAATTATAAATATATTTAAACACCCGATAATTTAGTATCATAAGATAACATCAAAATATATCTCCCCAAGGGGATACCCTAATGGTTGAGCATTTGGTCTTTCATCATGGAGGTCCCATGCTCAAATCACATCTGGACAGGGTTGGATGGAGCGGGATTTTAGGAGGGGATAGGCTACCCCCAGTTGACCAAAAAATAATAATAATATAGGGGGAATGAAAACAAACCTCTGAAGCAAGGAAATGCCGATATCTGATGCTACTTTTTGCTGTATTCTCAAAGTAATTAACACGGCAAGTGGCCTGAAGCTGCAAAGATGCAGATGAAAATCATCATGGAGGGGCAATATGGAAAGATTTACATGCCATGACATTCAATCTTTTCTTCTAAAATGAAAATTTAATATATAACACAAAGAACTTTTTGCATACGAATCAACATAAAAAGATAGTGAGTTGACAAGAAAGCTCAATTCACCAGAGAAAATCATTGGCATAAATTCAAGTCTGGATGAATATACACACAAGGTCGCCCTCAGTTTTTCTATGAGATTAACTCTAAGAAGCGGAGCACCTAATCCTAACATCTCAGTTTGGAATTTTTGGTTGAAAGCCCACTATCTCACCCGAAAATTGGAGAAATGCAAAGGTAAATGACTGAAGGAAATACACCGAATAAAATCAAGTCAAGTAATAAGTGGCACGTATCGAATTGTTACTACACGAAGACTTTTCAATCCCACGAAAGCAGTTGTACTTATTACAATTTTTCAAGCTTTCACCATTCCGGAAAAAAACAGTACACGTTCACAAACCTACGCAGAAACACATCAGAAAAGTAACGGAGATATAGATAATCACAGGAGTAGTGGAGATCAAACCCAGTAGACTCTTCCTTGACAATGCCAAAGTCTTGGATGGGTATGGCAAAACCAACCGTGCCATTTAAGCCAAAAATCGTAGCCCCCAAAAGGGAGGTTAGAAATTGCGACAACAACAAAAGACACCAACTGGTAAAAAAAACCAGATAAAACCCCAAAAGAAACCTTAAATCCCTAGATCAGAGAAACCCTCAAAGCGAAACAGAGTAAAATACAGTCAATTCTCATTCATATAGAGATAGGGATAGGTGGAATTGAGGATAATTAAAATTATGGACATGAAAATTCACAAATAAAAATAATAATAGATAAAAAAAACGATTGATAAACTTGGTGCAGAAAATCAGATGCAGCCAAAAAAGTGTTTGACCTATTGATGAAGCTTTACCTTCTTCAATGATCAAATGCAGAGATCAGAGAGACAAGACAGAACGATGAAAGATAGACACTTAAACTCTCCAAGGAGGATATATATAAGTATATATTATTAGCCTGGGTTAAAAATAAATAAATAAACGTGCATAGGATAATTAGAGAAATTTTAGGAAAATCTGAAATTTTATGATTGGTCGCCGTTGTCCTGCCAGCCTAGGTAGTGTGATGAATGATGGAACATATTCCTTTTGTTTTTTTTGGGTATATCACAGTTGTTTAAGTGATAACTGATAAGTAACCTAATGTCTCGCTAGTTATTCAATTTTTTTATATTTTATATTCCTATTTCTGTAAAAACATATTTTTTATTTTCAAATTACCTAATAATCCTAATTGAGCTTCATGGACACAAGAGAATATTAAGTTAAAATTTTATTAGTGACAATTGATTACATCTATGTTTTCTAGTTCATTAAAAGAAATTCCTAATAATTAAAGTATGCCTTCACGGGACTCTTCCTTTTATTTTTCAAAAAAATATTTTTATTTATAAATAACATGTAACTCTAATATTACATTTTCTAGTAATAAGAAAGTCTTGTATGAGACCCATCATATCCTCTCCTTTTATTTTTTCAAGGCATTGTAAAACTCTTCATTTTAAATCTTGGGCTCAACGGAGTTCTAGGGCCTGTTATCTTTTTTATTTTTGGCTAATTGGGTCTGTTATCTTTGATACCCAAGTTGAAGGATCGAATTTGAGCATACAATACAATGACCCCTTTCCCAGGAAACACCATATATATTCCCAAAATTGTAAATTCCACGGCCCAAGACAAGCAACTTGCACCAACTTAGCCCATACCCTTTTCTGCTCAGTCTTATAAATTTCCCATGCCCAAACATTCCTGGTTGGCCTGGTTTCAAAACTCTTTTTTAAAAACACAAACAAAATTGAAACAAACAGGCCATTGGTAAAAATATGGAGAATTATAAATTTTTTTTTATCTTTTGAGTAATAGATGCAAGCTGTTTTACTGAAAAATTCAAAATTTAAATATATTCAATAAATATTACGATAAATGTTCCTGTGTTTGAAGAGAGAGTTTGACTGATTAAAACTAAAATATTAAGAATAATAAGATGAATCAATCCAAAAAAAAAAAAAAAANAAAAAAGAGTTTAGAAAACTGTTCTATAAAGCGAAAAGTTTGATCAATGCAATTTCTTCTCACTTTTTTTTTTTTAATTTTTTTTCTGGAAAAGTCACTTTGACCTGTTGAAGAGAAAGAAGTGTTTAGATGAGTAGGAAGTTGATATAATATTCCAAACTCTTGCAACAAGAACTTAGCAGCGAATTGCGCTTTCTTTCCTTATTCTCTTACTTATGTTTTAGTTTTACTGTGTTTCTTTATGAACTTGTGTTTAGCAGAAAATAGGAATAGGAATAGGAATGGGATGCAACTGAGGGCACTAACCCAATTTCCGCCGACATGCTTCAAGTTTGCCACAAAAAGCAGTGGCTGGTCAACTCCGAAAGGCTAAAGCACAAATATTCAACGCAAAATTGACGGTGTAATTTAAAATTTATTAATGTGACTAATATAATTAAAATATAATAAAGAACCTTAACCCTTATCTGTCCTCCAGCGACAATCTCTGTTTTTTAGTGGCTCAACGTTCAACAGTTATAGCACCGAATTATATGAAATATAGAGGGTATTTCAGAAGGCGTAGAGTACAGTGGAGGTAGTTGACAGGGAGGGTCTTTTTGGTTAATATGTGCTTTAAGAGATAAACACAGTGTTTGAATTAGAGCAAATTAATTAATATAAAGATGATGGATGAATTTATTTAATTTAATGAGGTTTTTTATTTAAGATTTAAGAGATAGCTGAAAAGTGAAAAAGGAGGTTTATGGGTGAATGTGAATGTGATGAACTAACTAACTATGAAATGCAACCTAAAACCAACACTTTCCAGGTGGCAACTGGCACGTAAGCCTCTGCCACCCAACACTTATAACGATAATCTCATTACGACAAACATCTTTCACATTTTGTATCAATCAAACACATAACATCAAAATAAAAGGGAGGTGGGGGCCCTCTCTCAATAACTATGCTATGCTGCTCATGGGACCTATTCTATCTATCAAACAAATTGGAGCCCCACCCACCCAAAACCAACCAAAAACAACAAATTTTATTGTTTTTTAGTTGATTGATCAAACTTAAGATGGTGACCATCTTGGTTTCGAGGGTCCACTTTCAATTTAGTTATTATTAGAACCCTACGTACCCATATAATTGTCGCCATCATAAATTTGAAAATTCAAAAACAATCATATCAACTCTCCTTATGCTATATATGCACTTATACTTGGAGACAATCAAATAACACAACACACACTTCACATACTATTATAAAATGTTCAAATCTCAATTTTAACTTTTATTTTTTCAATATTTCTAGTTAAAATTTTAAATTTCACCCTTCAAACTTTTATGTTGACTTTTCTTATTCTCAACCAAAAAAAAAAAAATTAAAAAATCTGCACAGATAAAGGTACATTACAACGAATACTATTCTTCCACTTTTCAACAAACCTTGGTCGAATTGATCTTAAACTTTAACAACATTAGACATTTTATTTTTATTTAATAAATCAAATTAGTTTTTTTTTTTAAATATTAAATTCAATTATATTGGTGACTATTGAAGACAATAAAGTAATTTTTGTTCACCTATATACATTCGATATATTGATGTTAATTCCTTTAATTTTTGCAACTACAACAAAATGAATATTTTTCCATTGTAAATGCCATATATAATAAAAAAAATGCTTAATTATAATTTTGGTATTATTATTTTAATAATTTAAATTTTTTGGTCTCTCTATTTAAAAAATAAATAATTTAGTCTATCTATATTTATAAAATATATAATTTTAGTCATTTTGTCTTTAAACCAAAATTTCTTAGGTCTATTTCAATATGTAAAATTTTTTTATTCATAATCTTACCGTTCAGATTGAAGAGTTACGTCATGTGAATCTCTTCACAAAATTTCAGCTCGATCTAACGGTGAATGAATTTAGATCTATGGTTGAAAATTTATAGTTTTGACATTTTGGGCTAAGTTTTATCGTTGGATTGAGCCAAAATTTTGTGGGTAGATTCGCAGGACGTAACTCTTCAATCTGAACGGTGAGAATGTGAATTGGAAAACTTTACACATTAAATTAGACTTGAGAAATGACAGAATAACTAAAATTATATATTTTATGAATATAAAAGACTAACTTATTTATTTTTAAAATAGAGGGACAAAAAAAATTCAAATTGTTAAAATGGAATGATTAAAATTACAAATTACAATTAAGCAAAAAAAAAATCAATTAAAATTTGTAAGGTTTGGTGTCAATATAGCTTTTTTTTTTTTTTTTTTTTTAA
>QAOA01006931.1:1324782-1520480 GCA_003255065.1 Cercis canadensis
AAGTCTTCACTTTAGCGTTCGATAACATCTCAAAAAATTAGTCCCAAACAAAGTTTGATAATACCTTAAAAAAAAAAAAAAAAACTAGGGGACATAGTTCTTGGTTGTTACGGATTTGTATTCAACTGAAAAATCAAACTTTGTTTTGTCTGTTTCACACCTGTGTTAGTGGGATGTGTCTCAATCTAAGCCTTTGATTGGATAGAGGATTGGTTAACGCTAATAGATCGGGGCCGTAAATCCGTATGTGGTCTCACATGGGGGCATGTGCTCCTCAAGTATTTAAAAGTGCGTTTTGGACTGATGTTGATGCAGCCAAATGCCATTTGCTTTTTAAGTCAAACCCAACGGTGCGTTGGGGGATACTGATATTATTAGTTAAAAATAGAAAAAAAAAAATTTAAAGCTACCAAAATGCACATGAACATAGGAAAAGATTCAACATGTGAGATTTGGGAAAAATAATGAATAGATTAAAATCGTATTTTGATTATTTTTATTTAGTCTCTTACTATTATTTATTTTTTTTTTAAAATTGGTCCTTTTATTCATCAAATTTGTTTTAATGTTGTTTTTGTTGCTTGAGAAGTTAAAATAATCTATTATAAGTCACCCTAACATAATAATAAAACGTAAGAAAAATATTTAAATACCTCATGATAATCCATAAATCATTCAATAGCATATTTTTTTCCCAAAAAAATCTATTTAGCTATACATAGTGTGGACAATGTAATCAATAATCATGTCTATTTCGGTCAAGTGCTGCTTTTGGTTCTAATTATGTTATCGCTGTCTCCGTATTTCCTCTTTTGTTTGCTAAGATTGTAGTTACCAAGTTGTCACCAAATCATTGTATACGTATTGCAACATCAATTTCACCTTTACATTCTCTTCCTGGGTTTTTCACACTGCTTTAGTTTAGAGGCAAAAAAATATATATACTTCCTTAATTTGCGTCATAAATTTCCTTAATTAAAAAATATTAACGTTTCCCAAAGAGTCCTGAATCCCTGATTATTAGGAAATACTAGAATGGAAGAGAAGGAAAATTGCAATTGCATAGAAGAGAATGGATGGTGGGAGATAACGATAGGATTCCTTAGAACGTCAAAAGGTGAGTGAGTATGTCACATATATCCAGCGAAGTACAAAAGACCACGTTTTGTTTTGCTTTGCTTTGCTTTCGACTATCTTAATCAAAGTGCCCTCCAAACACCCACAGAAAAGAAGCAGAGGTCAAAAAGGCCGCAACTTTAACAATGTGAATCCAAATGCCGAAATCATACTGGTTTTCTGCAAATTTAACAGTGGTATAAATGGGTGTGGAGCCTACCGCCATTCCACCATACCCTAGTCAGATCCGTTCTTTGGTCCCATTCTATTACCTTCTTCCAACGCTGCTCCTTCCCCTTCACACCAATTTCTCAGTCTCACTCTCTCACTCTTGCAGTCAGAGTAAACATAATATAGAAAATATAGAAAGAAAAAGGGGCTAACTAAGAAAGTGAGCAAGGAAGATCGAGTCTTACAAAATATAGCGAGAAAGGTATAGTGAGAATTCAGAAAAGGGTTAAGAAAGAGAGAGTCAGAACTCAGAAAGACAGGTTTTAGTTAGACTTAGAAACGAGCGTGCTTATCAAAAAACAGCTAGAGTTTCTGAACCCTGAAGACTGGGTCTCTCCCCTTCTGAAAAAGGTAGGCCATTTTGCATTTATTTTCAACCAAGTTATCCTTTTTCTCTCAACTAGGTGGGAGCTTCTCCCTAATGCACCAAACCATTATTTCTCACTTCACTGGACACTCGTCGGAATCTCTTACTAATTGCCAAAGTCTTACCTTCATTTTGGCATTTCGTTCAACAGTTATGATCAATTTGTTGCCCCAGCAATACCAATATTACTTGTTTCTAATAATGATACGTCGGTTTTTTATTTTCGTAGGTTGCTTGAATTCTTTCTTCTCACTTAAACTGTGCTTACAATTTTGAGTTGTTCCAATATCTAAACGTTTTGAGTCTTTTGACCTTTGTCATTCGTTCAGAGAATGGGGGTTGATCAATTGGATGCAAAATATTGAATCTGCGAAACCGCGTTTCAGTTTTGCAGTCCAGTAAGTATTCAGATCTGAATCATACTGCAGTTTTATCAATATCATTTTTAATCCGACCGTGTTATGATTTTGTTTCTTTCTCTGCCTTATTCCCTGCATATTAGTGATCTATGATGCCCTGTCTTCCATCCATATGTGTCAATTTCAATATTTTCCAAGAGTGTTGCCTTGTTTTAGATGGAAACTATTTTCGAATTTGGTTAATGAATTATTGAACCGTGAATTCTATATATTTAAGTGTGTTGAGTTTGACCCTTTGTGATTTTCTGCGTCTATTGTTTTAGTATATGCCTAGCAACTGTGAATGTTCCAAACAGATCCCTCGACACTCTCTCTTGTGGTCAATATCAAAATCTTTCTGTGAAGTAAATATTCCATATAAGTTGACTCTCTTTCTACCTACTCATGACCACAGTTAGTGTGGGCTTGAATTCAATTTTGTTTTCGTCACCTTTTTTTCTTCCCTCTGAGATCTAAATTCTTGCAATTGTGGTATAAGTTAGATTATGATGCAAATGTTAGCATTTTCCTCCAACTTTGTTCTTTCTATCTTTTCCGGCTCAAAGAGATATGTTACTATTTTAAACTTCAAATTACCATAAACAATAACCCCATAGAACATTCAGTTTTGCCAGCACAAGTATATCTTTCTGCCATGTTGGGATAAATCTTATGACTGACAGACAATTATCTCCTGCTTCAGAGGACCTTTTGGTACAAATCGTGTGTGCATGGGATTTGCTATCTTCCATAATTGGGAAACATACAGCTACAAGTATGGATATTCAAGAAGAAAGCTCCACATATGGGTCCCTGACAGCCATGACTTCAAGGAATATGTCATCATCATCTTCAGCATTCTTTTCTGCAAATCAGTCACCCTTCTTCTCTCCAAGATCACCATCATGTCATTTATCAGAATCTACGCGACCAGATGCTCCAAGTGACAGTGTTCATTTTGCTGCTGCTCCCCCAAGCTCTGGTTCAGGGATTCCAGGACCAAATTCTCTCGTAAATGTCACATGTTCCTTCTCAGACATGTCTGCATCTCCACCTGGCTGTAATTCAGGTGATATGCAGAAGCTTGATCGTATATCTTCCTCAATTGGCATCTCTAGTAGCACCTTATCTAATCACTACACTGCTCATGAGGATGGTTATTCTGGACAGAAAGAGAAACGGAGTAAGAATGGCAGAAGCCACAGAACCTCATCAACTCCGGCTTCTGTTTCACTTTCTTCTTACAGACTGAGGAGTTGTGATGTCTTCATAGGATTACATGGCCGAAAACCTCCTCTACTGCGATTTGCCAATTGGCTCCGTGCTGAGTTTGAAATTCAGGGAATTAGTTGCTTTGTGTCTGACAGGGCTCGATGTAGGAGCTCTCGCAAGCATAGCATTGTTGAGAGGGCAATGGACGTTGCTTCTTTTGGGATTGTAATTATAACAAGGAAATCTTTCAAGAATCCATACACTATTGAGGAGCTGCAATTTTTTGGTGGGAAGAAGAATTTGGTCCCAATATACTTTGATTTGAGTCCTGGTGATTGTCTTGTCAGGGATATAATTGAAAGGAGGGGTGAGCTGTGGGAAAAACATGGAGGAGAAGTTTGGCTTTTGTATGGAGGGCTGGAACAGGAGTGGAGAGAAGCTGTTCATGGCCTTTCTCGGGTTGATGAATGGAAATTGGAAGCTCAGGATGGAAATTGGAGAGATTGCATACTGAGGGCTGTCACATTATTAGCAACGAGGTTGGGCAGGAGAAGTGTTGCGGAGCGTTTGACAAAATGGAGAGACAAAGTAGAAAAGGAGGAATTCCCTTTCATTCGTAATGAGAATTTTATTGGTAGAAAGAAAGAACTTTCTCAGCTGGAATTTATACTTTTTGGTGATGTTACTGGAGATTCAGAGCGAGACTATATTGAACTTAAGGCTAGACCAAAGCGGAAGAATTTGACAATTGGTTGGGGCAAGAGTAATGCATTGGATGAAAGATGGAGGGAAAGGCATATAGGAAATGGTAGTAGGAAGGAAAAAGAACCAGTTGTATGGAAGGAATCAGAAAAAGAGATTGAAATGCAAAGTACAGAATTTCCCCAGAGGCACCATCATTCAAGGCTCAAACGTGGTGGAAAGTATACTAGGAGAAAAAGAGGAATGAAGATTTTATATGGGAAAGGGATTGCCTGTGTATCAGGGGATTCAGGAATTGGCAAAACAGAACTTATTCTTGAATTTGCTTATAGATATCATCAGAGATATAAGATGGTCTTATGGGTAGGAGGGGATGGCAGGTATATAAGGCAGAACTATCTAAACCTCCGGTCATTTTTAGAAGTTGATGTGGGGTTTGAGAATAGTTCAGAGAAAACAAGAATAAAAGGCTTTGAAGAGCAGGAAGAGGCGGCAATATCTAGAGTTCGCAAAGAGCTAATGAGAAACATTCCATATCTGGTGGTCATTGATAACTTGGAAAGTGAAAAGGATTGGTGGGATCACAAACTTATAATGGATCTTCTCCCTCGTTTTGGTGGAGAGACCCATGTAATTATATCAACACGCCTTCCTCGCATCATGAACTTGGAACCTTTGAAACTCTCATACTTATCTGGGGTTGAAGCAATGTCTTTAATGCTAGGGAGTGGCAAGGACTACCCAGTTGCAGAGGTTGATGCTTTGAGAGTTATTGAGGAGAAAGTTGGAAGGCTAACTTTGGGCCTTGCCATTGTCAGTGCAATTTTGTCCGAGTTACCTATAACCCCTAGCAGGCTCTTGGATACCATAAATAGAATGCCCTTGAAGGACATGTCATGGAGTGGTAAAGAAGGTCACTTGTTAAGGCAGAAGACTTTCCTTCTGCAACTCTTTGAGGTTTGTTTTTCTATATTTGATCATGCTGATGGGCCAAGAAGCTTGGCAACCAGAATGGTTCTGGTAAGTGGATGGTTTGCACCCAGTGCAATTCCAGTTCCCTTATTGGCACTTGCTGCTCACAAGATACCAGAAAAGCGTCAAGGGATCTGCTTATGGAGAAAATTACTGCGACTCGTAACATGTGGATGTACTTCCTCATACAACAAAAAATCAGAACTAGAAGCATCTTCTCTGTTGCTAAGGTTTAATATTGCAAGAAGTAGTACTAAGGATGGGTATATCCAATTAAATGAGCTCATCAAGCTTTATGCTCGGAAGAGAGGAGTGATCGGAGCAGCACAAGCAATGGTTCAAGCCGTTATTAGTCATGGGTTAATATCTCAAAATCTGGAACATTTATGGGCAGCATGTTTTCTGTTGTTTGGATTTGGTCATGATCCTGTAGTGGTTGAACTCAAGGTGTCTGAACTTTTATATCTTGTCAAAAAAGTGGTTCTGCCTCTTGCAATCCACACATTCATTACATTCTCTCGGTGCACTGCTGCTCTGGAGCTTCTGCGCCTATGCACCAATGCCTTGGAAGCTGCAGACCAAGCATTTGTTACCCCAGTTGACAAGTGGTTAGACAAATCACTTTGCTGGAGGTCCATCCAAACTAATGCTCAGTTAAATCCTTGCCTTTGGCAAGATCTGGCTTTGTGTAGAGCCACTGTACTTGAAACTAGGGCCAAGTTAATGCTAAGAGGTGCACAATTTGATATAGGGGATGATCTAATCAGGAAGGCTGTTTTTATCAGGACTTCAATTTGTGGTGAAGATCATCCAGATACCGTTTCTGCTCGTGAAACATTAAGCAAGCTCACCAGGCTTATTGCAAATGTCCAAATTCATGCTTCAGCTTAGATTCTGTATCTTGTAGCAAGAAATTCTAGAATTATACAAAAGATCTTTAATAAAACTTCTGTATACTATTTCAAGGAATTCTCAACAGCATTTTTTAAAAGTCAAAATGAGATGTCTTCCATTTCAATAACAAAAGCGTATTCCAAAGAAATCTAATTCTCTTTATAACTATCACTATCACTATCACTATCTGGCTATGGTATGTCTAGAGCTTAGGCTCCTATTTGAGCTCAGTGAACATTTTATTTTTTATTTTTTTGGTTGTGTGAACTACATTACGAATCTGATGATGAGCTAGAAGGGTGGAAGTCCCTTCTGGTGATAAAAGTAAATAAGAAGCATAGGTGGTCCCTACGCCACCGCCATACTGGTGTGGACACCTCATATTATTCTCCCAAACATGAATGATCAACAGTGTTTGCTACTTGCAAGGTGGTGTTTGGTAGCAGGAAAGTTTTAAGATTCCTAGAAAAGTGAGGTGGGGATCCAAGTTTCTCATGTTTGGTACAAGAAATAAAAAAATATTCCAGGGAATAAAAGATACCTGGGAATGACAATTTACACATAAAAGGGGAATAAAACTTACCCACCTCTTGAGGTGGGAATCCAACTTTCCGGGGAATTGAGGTGCCAGCGCTCAGCGCTGGATTCGCAACGCCTAGCGTCGGGCCTCCATTTGTGTTTCTCGCTTCTTCTTTCGTCCAAAACACACACACTCTATTTCTTCCTCTCATTTTCGGGAGAATCTCTCCGATTCGTGCCCACACTCAATTTCGCTTTCTGGGTTTGAATTTCAAGAGTGAAATGGGGTCATGGTGCTTCCATGTGGGTTGATGTTGTGGTGGGGACAAAACTTGATGAAACCTAAACCAAGAAACTACACCGATCATGGACGAAAGGAAGAAGTTGGGCTTTGTGGACCGCAGGATCAACCCCACCCTCGGAATTGGATTTCTTTCCAGTTTGTTTGCTTCTCTATTTTGGTTAATTTTCTGCTTTCTTTTTTCTGGTGTTGCTCTGTTTCTGAAATTTCTGGATATGTATTCTGCCGATCCTTAATTTGTCCAGGTAAAAGTAAATTCCTTTGATTCTTTTCTTCTGTACATCAAAATTTTCAATTCCTTGGTTCTCTTTGGTTTTTTCTTATGCCACTTCTGTGAGTACGTGGCTTCATGTCCCAATTTTAGTTTTATATGTTAGAATGATTCAAGAACTCGTTAATTGTCCGAAAAATGTTTATACCTGAAACTTTCTTCTTAGTTTGTTTGTTCTTGGGAGAATATATAAATTGTTATTTATCTCCCAATTCTACTCGTGGTTTTCTGGGATTCCTTTGTTGGGATATGAAGAATTTTTTCATTTCTTGTTGTAATTGAACTCTAATATTTGTTCCTCTGTCGATTTCGGTTCTTTCTTTATTCACCCGTTATCAGTAGAATGCTTAAATTTTGAAGAAGAAAATCTGGTTGCTTCAACTCTTCGTTTAACCTTTCCTTGCTATGTTCTCCACTTTTTAGTTGTGGATCAGATCTGACTGGATTATTGGACATATTTCTCTTTTTAGAAAATGCATGCCCATCGGAGCACAATCTCCAATCTGAATAAAGTTCTTTTTTTTTTTTTTATTTTTTTATAATACTCTTATACACAATTGATGATTATGGAGCAATTGAATTCCATTTCCCTCAGAATCATAATGATTATAATCTCTTTCCATTAAGACAAAATTCAGTGAGATGATATCCTATTCTGGTTCTGAATTTAAAGTTCTTATGTTAAATTTTCATTTTGAATCACTTCAAGTTGTTAACGCGTATTTTGCAATGGAGATTAATTGATGGATTACTTACCAGACCATTTAGTTTGGGAGATTTTGAGTAGGATAAAGAAGAGCAGCGATAGAAACTCGGTTTCATTAGTATGTAAACTCGGCTGAGAGAGAGAGAGAGAGGGATTATTCCCAAGAAAGTTGAGTGTTAACCAAACATGGGAATATCAATTTTCCTAGCAATCTCATTCCTGGGAATCCTATTCCCAGGAAAGTAAGGATTCCTAGACAAGTGGATAACACCACCCAAATGCTATCCTGTGGCCTCCGCTCATCTGCTGTGCCATAATCTTGCACCTTTTTTCTAGTTATGCTAGTACACTACTTAGCCTCCCGCGCTTCCTTCACTGCCACTCTGCTTTGGCTGCCTTTTAATACATACTCTCAGTCTCATGCTTGCTTGCCTCTTCAAAAGTGTCAATGAAAGATGAAAGTTCGTGTATATTTGAGTAATATTTTTATAACTAGAAAAAATTATTCTGTATTCAAAGTACATTAGTTTTATTTTTTGGATGGCGAATTTTACCATACCCTGGAGTATGGTTCAGGGTATGGATACTGGATACCTTGAGTGGTAGAAGTGCAGATTTTCAATGTCATTATCACCACCACACATCATAAGATTTCCATATCAATCTACGGTTCATATTTTGCCACATATTCAGGGTATGGATACCTTGAGTTTTACTGAATGGAGAGCCTTTCTGGATTGAAAAGGGCTTTCATGCTGGGTCTCCCTTTTAAGCGGTTAGCAAATCCATTCCATTGGCTCCGTAGAAATCTAAAAAGCGGTGACTTTCAAGGTTCAACCGTTTGATGTGACCGCTTATTCCCTTGCGGTCGGATATATCCCTGCATCCTGGTTACTGGGTCCTGCTAGTGCTACATCACCAAAACAAATAAAAAGCCACATGTGTACGGTAAAAGAAAAACGCCAATAATGGAATAGAAAATAAATATTCACTTTTAATTAAATTGCCCCCACGCAGGATCGAACTACGGACCTTCAGTTTACAAGACTGACGCTCTACCACTGAGCTATAGGGGCTGCTTGTTCTGAATATTCAACATAAACTAATCTATTTATTACAGAAAATAGATTCGACTCGCCATTGAAATCAATTGTTATGTCAGTTAATAGCATTTCTGGGAACTCTCTTAAGTCATCTACTCAGAAAATTCTTTTAGTCCTTGATTGGGTTACTCTTCATTTGCCATGTTAATAGTAGTACATGATGTAAAACAATGATTCATATGTCTTATTCTGAGTGGAACTAGTACTCAGCACTGAATCCTACTACACTAGGACTAGAAAATTTTCTCATCAGTGGCTCACTAAGAGAGAGAGAGAAAATATTTGGTCTGTATTCTTTTGTGGAGTTCTCATTCAAAAGCAAGGCATTGGATAGAAAGAAAGACAATGCATTCATATAGGAATAGAAAAATTAGCTGTAGTCACAACAGTAAATATCTGAAACATTTAAATCAAAAATCGATTAATTTACACAACCATCATGGAAAAGAAAGCCAGAAGGGCGGGAATTTTCCCTTTAACCTTCAGAATTTGTTTCTCTTCCAATTCCAGGATATGATATCATGTACAAGCAAGACAACAAAATAAGGTTGGCTTTGAATTGTAAGAATCTAAGGATCAGGTTGGCCAGCAATTGCCTCATCACTAGAGGCATAATCGTCTTCACTCAGCTCCTCCTCACTAGATTTCTCCTCCTCAGCAGCCCCAACATCTTCTGCCTTGGCATATTTTTCACAATATTCTGTAAATTTGCAGTATAATTATTCGTATCTTATGTCCTATTAGGAAAAAAAAAAGGTTCATTGAACAGAACAATAAATTGAAGTATGGTGGACATTAGATGGATCTTCAAACCAATGTATCAGTAGATGCTGGTTTCCAGAATTACATTTCCCAAGTATTAATATGCTGCAACATCTAGGTTTCTGTACCAAATGTACAAATACCCAAACACATGTCTATACATGTGAGCATTAAATCTAAGAAACCGTGCAAATAAAATGAATATTAGCTCTAGTATACTAACTCCATGATACCAAATTAGAAGCTATAAGGTTTGGCCAAAAAATAAAAACTCTCTGTAGCTTGGGCCCCCAAAAGGTAATTGAAGATGACTTGCATTGATCAGAAACTCAAAAACCTGGAACCTGCCCTTCTGGTTCACATGCAAAACCCTTGAAGTCAGATTAGCCCAATTATGAACATCCAACCTCAAAGCATGTGAAGGGTAAATGTTGCTATATGAGTATCAGAAAATCTTCATTTGATACCGATTGTGCACACTAGTGACAATTATATAGTGGGATTCATCTCTGCCTTAAGAATCCAATGCAAAATGATCATGTTCTTTATCCTTTATCTAAACAAATAATGAAGCAACGAAGTTTCAAACGTTCAATATGGAAAAGAAAGGCAAAGATTCCTTCACAATCAGCTAATTGATAACTGAAGAACGAATAGTTGTTGCTAGCTACAAATTTTTTGCCGGCACAGAACTCATGACATTTGAGAAATCAGAGTTCCCTAATAGTAACTCAAAAATCCAATTATTGACCTCTTAAGTATTACAAAGAAGAGAAAAAGAAGGGTGATTCTTTATCTAGGTGACAATTTCTTTTGGTGGGGAGTGGGGGAGGCAAGTTGATGCACTTGACATACAACACAAATTACAGAGGCACGACCTTGAACCCTTTGGTCTGTGACATTCAAAGCTTCTCATTAACAAATTGATGATATTCTTACTCCAATCAAAATTTCGTTAAAATTGTGGGACTATAATTAGATAACAATAAAGAAGCTCTCATTTGTTTCATATAAGATTACCTAAGCACACAAGTAGAATTGTAGTTCATACCAAGGAAACTTGATAACGATTACTACCTTTGACTCTCTGTTCATATGCAGCACGATCATGCATCATCAAGGCAGCAGCTTCACCGTTCAATGGATCTGATGGGTTGGGGTACAGAAGAAGTTGGGGAAGAAACACTTCAAACACATTAACAAGGTCTGAAAATATATAAATTGAAAATCATTGTTAATTTTGAACGTGGGACACAACCAACCGAACAAGCATGAATCATATGCATAGTAAAGTAGTAAACACATATTGCTATCCGAACAAGCATGAACCAACATTTAGATATATAGGGGTATTAATATGCTTACCAAACATGGGACTCCAGGTCTGGTTAATAACATCTAAGCAAACTGAGCCAGACCTAAATCTCAGAAAACTATATTAGTGAGCGACTGAAATTTTGCAATATGCTTGTGCAACAGAGGTTCCATAGAGGACCATTGTACTACTTAAAGAGGGCAGAAATAATAGAGCTCTGGTAGCTGTTAACTCACATTTCATCAACATTAGGGTGGTAAATTTTGTTTATAAAGCCAATGGATGGAGATTTATAAGGATAAGCATCAGGGAGCTCCACTCTTATCTTCCAGACACCTCCATGATAAGGACCTGCACATCATCAAGTAAAGCAAAAGAAAGGAAAAATATGTTTTAAATTCAAATTTAGTTGGGCAATAGATCCTAATGCAATTACTCTTTATTGCGAGAATAGGGTAAACAATTAACCTGCATCCATATAAGTATAAGTATAACAGGAAGAGAAGCTGAATGATCAAATCAGTGAATAAAGAAAAGAAGAAGAATACTAAAATACCATATCTGCTAACAAACATATTAAAGAAAAGTGTGGGTTCGCATCAAGGCCGCAGTAGAGTATCAATATCATAGTTCAGAACTTAGCAGCTGCTGTTTGCTGATTCAAATTATTGGTAAAAGAAATAAAGTTCAAGCAAAAGCCACATTGAATTCATACTGTCCACACAATTGCAATTCAGAAAGGAACAAATTTCAATGGAGACAAGAAAAAGTTCCACTAAGAGAAACACCGTAGAAAATATAAATAGAGATCATCTGCATGAAAAAGAAAATAAAAACGAAAATCAGATGAGGGTAAGGAAAATTTACTCTCTTTAGGCCCGTGAAAATGCACATAAAATTCTTGCATTCCATCGTTGATCATATCCACCTTGTAATCACTCATCATCCTGATTCATTTTAACCCAAAATAATAATAATAATAATAATAAAAAAGAAACTTCAAATCAACTAGAAAAAATAAAAGGAAAAAGAGAAACGAAGTTTCAAAAATATTACAGCTTCATCAAGTCCATCTCTCGACGTTTGCTTGGCGAAGACATTTTTGCTTTTCTCCACAAGATGACCCAACGCGGTGAAAGGCTGAGAAAAATGGATAGAAGGAAAAGATAGACGCTTTCTCCACAGACAAGGTCACCCAAAGCGATTCAGACATCTACCAGTAAAATTAGGACTACATATATATAAGATGTGCAACCGGCTAATCTACTCTACTCTACTGTTATAATACTCGAATAAGTTTCTCTGAGTTACTTGGAAAACTTGGCTAAGGTTTTTGCTTTCGGTGATCTTCCTTATATATCCATTGTATATTTATAATTATAATAAATAAGTGACATATTTTATCAGAATCAGATAACTTTCTGCTGCTGCGGTCCTTATAAATTAGCTGCCCTTGAATTTGGCCATTCCATTCACTTCTCAATGTTCTCATAAATGAATGAAATCATTTCAACTGATTTTGTGTTGAGAATCTTGAGATCGGTTCTTTTCTTTTCTTTTCCCCCCCTTTCTATCTATAACCTTGACAAGTTAATTTGGAGCGTTTTTCTTTACCTGTCTCATAAAGAGGGAGATAAATATGCAAAAGGTTTTACTCAATCTTGTTTTATTTTTTGAGAAAAAAACTCTACTCTTTTTTCTAAACAAAAATTATAAAAAAGGGTTCGATGATCAAAAAAACTTCGACATTGTATTATTATTTCATTTATTTATATAATTATTATTTTTATATTTAAACATAATATCTATGTATTAAATAAAATAATCATATATATTATATATAATAACTACATATATAAATAGAATAACTAGATTATATCAAAGGAAATTTTAGTCATTTTATAAGATTCCCAAATTTATGTGTCATTCCCAAATGCCTCTACATAAAAAATCAATAGGAGAGAGATATCTATGAAAATGAAATGGTGTCATTGGAAAGGACTTTGGGTCTATAATACACAAAAACTCAAAAGACGACCTCAGTACCACTCAATTACAAATTGATTGGTATAATAACATAATTGGTTTTTCATTTTATAAAAGTTGCACTAATATTAATTCACGCTTAAATAGCTGCAAACTATAAGATATCAAGAAATTGATTATCATAAAGTAGAATAGAAAGGTTCAATCTTATTCTCCGTTCCCTTTGACAAAGACAAGTAGATGTAACAGCTATAGTGAAATGTTTTTGGAAATTTATATTATATGATAGGAAGGTTAAGGGTAGAAAACATACGGAGAAAGCTTAAAATTGAAGCGAAGAATCTATATACTCTATCTATACTCTTGTTTTAAATTATCTCATTCATTGTGTTTATACTAGTTGCGTCTGCGTACATTGTGTTTGTCCCTATGAAAACAGTGTCGGTATTCAGAATCATTACTGTAATCCTTGTATTTGGTGATTAATCAAAGATATGATGAAACTATTGGTATTACACGAATCTGCTTTTGCTATCACACATGAATGAAGAAGATTGATATTCTCAAAACCTAGTTTTTCCTTTTACTTCAAGAAAGTGAGAATTATGAAGATAAAAACATGATAGAGTGCCACTATTTACGACTTAACCTTTTTTCCTTTTACTTCAAGAAAGCGGAGAATCAAAAATATTATTAGAGTGCCACCATTTACGACTTAACCTTTTTTTCTTTTACTTCAAGAAAGCGGAGAATCGAAAATATTATTAGAAAGTGATAATTATGAAGATAAAAACATGATAGAGTGCCACCATTTACGACTTAACCTTAATCCATACATATATAGAACAAGAAAATTTGTTACGACTCCGATAGATAAATGCTATGCCAATACCGGTTTATCTCGCAAAATTTAAGCATTATCTTCTTGCAGTGACTTGTTAAAGAATCAGTCACCGCATGATTAAAAGCTGAGAAGGAGTTAAATTTGCCCTCTCTCGACAAAACCACAGCTCGAGGTTGAACAACAAAAGTAAACACATTAACCACAAGTGTCGTGGTCTCTTGCCCCAAGTTCTCCTATCTGGTTATATAAATCCAGAACAAGGGAGGATACCTTGTATTTTACAGTAATGATAACACAGCCTTGAAGAAGCACTAGATTAAACTGCTATTCAACCGAAAAAACAACCATATCCAGTAAAATTAATAGCAGCTTCTCTAAGTTCTGCACCTAGG
Source organism: Cercis canadensis (assembly GCA_003255065.1). Classification (NCBI taxonomy): domain Eukaryota; kingdom Viridiplantae; phylum Streptophyta; class Magnoliopsida; order Fabales; family Fabaceae; genus Cercis; species Cercis canadensis. The sequence goes on from QAOA01006931.1 coordinate 1,338,874, forward strand.
TAGTCAAGATTCCAACAACCAAAGTTGCTTCCACCACGATGGTCTATCCTCCCCCCTCCCTTTCTCTCTCTTAGAGTGAGCATGTAATAACAAAATTTTCAGGTGCACTGAATGCCTTCACCACTAATCATGGAGGAAAAGAGTTTTACGTGCAAACTCACTGATCAAATTCTTACTCTCCAATTTTGTCTACTCCAGATCAGTGCACTGCTTGTTCTGACAACACTCCAGGAAATTGATACCTGGACCCTTCACAGCTTCCATCCCAAAACCATCGCTTAGAGACCCAAATTCTAGTTGTTCATCATCACTATCAACACTCTTTGGAGTCACACGATTCTGATAGCTTCTGCGTTGAATAAGATATACATTGAAGTAATAGCTTACCAAGTTTTTCCTCGTCTTCTTTGGAAAGTACTTGAATGAGTTGTTCCAAAAGTACCTAATTTGGGAGGGAAGACGTGACCTCATTATATCCTTAAATTTCTTTTCGTCTTCAGCTGTCCATTGAAGTGAAACTTCTTCACCCATACGATCAAATCTCCAAAGGTAAAAGACTGAACCCAATTCAAGCTTCAATTTCATCCTCTTCTCAGCAATGTGAAATCTAATGCATTCAACGGAACCTCGAAATTCACAGCTACACTTCTCTTCTCTTCTTTTACCAATAAACTCTGTTTCAGTATCAGGATTTTGCGGACTATATTTCCAAGGCCATACTTGTGTGCCTAACCATTTAGAGTCACTCTCACAAACAACACCAGTCCATTCTGGAACTTCAGCTTGAAAAAGAGGACCTACAGAAACTTGCTTTTCGAGAGCATCATCCCCAGATGGGTTAGCCCCCTTCACAGTCAACAAATCAACTGTCACAGTTGTTTGCTCCAGAGGACCATTTTCTGCCTCTGTATTGCCTGCACTTGTTGCCTTGTGTCCAGTGGCCGCACAAGAATTGCAACAAGAGCATAAACGAGATTTAACCGAGGTAGGGTGCCTTTCACTACATCTCAACTTCACTGTAGACTTCGGGCTGAAAGAAACATGATCCTCGTACATGGCAGGATGCATCTTTAGTTTCTGCAAAACAAAGTTCCAGAAAACCTATAGTATAGATTTTTTCTTTTCCACAAAACCCTAAGTTACACATGTTCAAGTCTTTTAGCAAAAGCATTTTTCGATGTTATACTATTAAAGCAAAAACAAATATAAAGATGCCTTGCAGAATTTATGGCCAAGGTTTTACGCATTATAAAACTTGTCATTTTGGGTTTGAGAATATAGAATGGCAGTTTGAGAACTTTGTAAATTCAATGTAGGATGGAAAATATGGATTTAAACACAATAAAGCAAGTGGCTTATAGTCCTGTCTATGTGAATATTCAAAGTCTGAATGATCAGCAAGGTATCCTTGTGTAGGAAATACTATGCAACAGTAGGAGAGGAAACAACAGAAGGGAGGAAAGGAGATAGAAAGTTATGAATGGACCCCCTTGCGCCCAAAATAAAAAAAAATAAGAAGAAGGAAAGGAAGAAAGTCGCAAATTAGTCCTTCTAAAGTCATGTAGGGGTTCTTTAACTTCACTTATGCAGATTCAGTACAGCCAAGCAATTATAGCACAAGCATCACAAAAATTGAATTAAGAAAACTTGTTTTAGATCACAGAAGTTCCTGATAGAGTAAGTAATTATCAGAGTAATACTTTTAATCATAGGCTTCCAAACAGAACATCTTTGCTCCAAATATGCAATATATGCAAAACTAATATTGCAGGAGTAATCATTTCCACAACCTATTTAATTTTTCTAAATCAATATATTTTTTAACAATCTTTTAAGAATTAGGACTATAACTTACAAAATTACAAAAACTACCCTTGTTTGATCCTCCAAGCCATGATACATGTGAATAAGCTTTACCACACCAATAGTTAATTTCACAATAAACATTGCACTCAAAGACTCCATCATTATTAGCACACATGTGATATGCAACGCAACATCAAGAAACAGAATGAGAAAATTTTTAAATCTTAGGGCGTGACATAATGGGATGTAAAAACATATAAGCATAACTGAAGTGTTTCTCAGTTTCATTTTTGTTAGGGCTCTTTCTTATATTACTACAGCAGTACAGCACTTATGAGTACATTCATTCAGCCACTCCTGAAAGCAATAATTATTATGCTACATGGAGAATGGCAAAGCCCATGGCTTGCAACAAAGCATCTTCAACAGTTCAACCCATTGTCCATAGCATTGAAGAGTTGATATAAATCAACAGCTTATGGAAGATTAATTGTTATCAATATTTGACATTATTTTGACACTACATTTAAAGGTTATTATAGACATAATAGTGCCGTCAAGCAATCTAAGTTAAATTCTTACTGCAAATCCTATAATGCAGTAAATATGTTGCTGAAAACTTCATAACGCAAATAAACCTTTTAAGTTGATTAACATGAGAACTATAAAACTTGATTTGATATATAATTAACATGAGAAGTACAACTAACAGATACCGATTTGCATATATAATCTTGTTGGTTCATAAGTTGATTAACATGAGAAGTATAAATCAGCAGTTTGCAGGTTAAGATATTGATTTGCAGATATTAATACAAGAAAGGAACTAATAATGAGATGATATACCTCGCAGAGAAATAGGCACATAAAATACAATGATAACCATTCATGCATGAGAAGCATATTGATATGTTTCTGGATATGAACAACAAGCAAAATCCTTTAGATAAAACAAGTATGTGCATTAAAGTTATACCTGCAAGGAAGATGATTCACCATTTGGTTCAACACACTGCCTCAGCAACAAAACATCTCTTGCCTTCAATATCTGGACCCAAAAGTCATTGCCTTTATACTCCTTCCACTTCGATGTTTCTGGTATTGGTTTAATTGAAGGTTCAAGAGGATGCGTTGCAGTATGTCTTATCCAGTTCAGCATTCCAGATAATGCTTCTCGTTTGCGCTTACGAGAATTACTTTCCTTCTCAGCAACTTCTGCGTCCAAGATAGCAAGATGATTCTCAACATCATTGCAAAAAATTTCGTCATCATCACCACGGATATTTTGGACATCCTCACATACTGTAAGTTGATTTTTGGTGTCCAATAAGTTTGTTTCACTCTTTTGATTAGCCACATCAATGTACTTTCTGATTTGATCTGATTCCAACAGTCCATCACCTTTCCACTTCGGGTTCGGATTTAATAAAGCTCTAAACTCCTTCTCAAGCTCTATAGGCGATGAATTAAACCCCCAATGGCCTCCATGATAACCATTTTTGAAATTCTTTCCTCCAATAGTTTTCCTGAGCCATGCTTCAAACTCATTTAGATACTTCGCGTAAATTAATCTCACAGAAGCCAGAACTTCAAGGTTCAAATCCAATTCCTTTGCCACAGAACCCCACAGCCCTTTCTTCGACACCAAAGTATAGCCACCTTTTTCCTTCACATAGGAGAACAGTTTGTACAGATCCAACGACTGACCATCACCAAGCATTACCGGCAGGGGCCGAATAATGCCTCTAGAAGAATTCTCTTTTAGGTGAACCGAAAGAAGTTGGTAAAACAAGCATTTTTGTTTTGCTTTATCATCCTTAGCATCACCAACATGGTCTTCTACTAAATGATCAAAGTTAAGGAAACAGCCGTTACCCTGATATGCACCAAGAGTTTCAAGGCAGTCTACGGACGACCCATTTGTAAAAGTTGACCATGCTGCCATGAACTTTGATTTCCTTGTTCGATGTTGGTCACCTTGTGCTCAAAAATCAAGAAACTTTCTATTTTTCCATTTGTTTTCAAATGTTGATGGTACAGAGTACAATTAACAGACAGACAGCAGGACAAGAGAGAAAAATTACAGATACTGATGATAGAGTATTTTGGATGCAAATATGGGTTAAAGGGCGAAAAGGATGTGAGCATTTGCGGGTTCTGTTGGCAGATTTACCTCATGTTTATGGCCTCTATTACTCTACTAGGACATCGCAGAACTGTAGTGGAGCCAACGAGGAGACAGAGGTGCGAGTGAGGACAGCCAAGATCGAGGTTGGAGCCCAATAATATTGAAACATTGATAACTGAAAGCTCTCACAAGCTGGAGCTAGATGCGACGAATGAAGTATGGAAACACGCGGAGAGAACTGGGTACAGAAACACATCGACGACAAATAGAAAGATTTAAGAATGGAAATTATCGGAGCAAAGCCCCATTACCCCCCACGCCCTCTCTTCTAAGAGGGTTTCACTTTTCAGTTTGTGAAAGAAATAATTAAATGATATTATTTAGAAATTAGAATTGAGTTATTATTTTTTTTTTTTAGGGAAGAATTGAGTTATTATTAATGATTCAAATTTTATAATTTTGTTGTAAAAACGTAAAAGGATTTAATTTTGATTCATTCACAATGTCAAAGATTATACACATTTTTTACTTATTAAGAATGTCTTTTACACTATTTCTTCGAGTTTAATCAGTCCCAACTACAATATAATAACTTTAGCCAAATGACCATTTAATTTAGACACAAAAAAAAAGTTGTCCCTCACCCCTTTCTTCAAGTTCGATTATCCCAACTGCAAAATTGTAGCTTTGGCCAAATGGACATTTAACTTAAAACCAAAAAAAAGTATTAAAGCTATTACTATTAGCCATGGCAATTTCTTATTTATTGATAGTTTATAGAAGTTTACACTATAAACTCAAAGTAAAATATCTTAGTTATTTTGACAATATAGTATGTTGCTATTTAATGATAGTATATAAAAATTCTCATAGAAAATAACTCAAATTTTAACTCATTTATTTTTAATAAATCAAAATTAAGATATTAATATTTTTAAATATTTCAATTATAAGTTATTTTAAATATAACTAGGGCATAAAATAAATTTTCATGATTTATTATAAATAATATTTTTAATTTAATTATTTTGTCATATTTTATATAATTATCAATTGTCGTTGAGATAGTTGTTATAAAAATTTAACAGTAAAGTGATATTTGATATTAGAAATGATTAAATATTTATGAGAAAGTGAATATAAGAATAAAAGTTATTTACGTTCGGTACAAGAGAAAAAAAAATCATTCTCATACATAAAAGATATTTGAGAATAAAATTTTACATTGAGAATAAGAATAAAACTTTTTCACATGAGAGAGTAGATATAAACATGTTTATCTCTTTTCTCCTCTCTTAGTCAAATAAATGAAAAAAAATCATTACTGAAATTCTGTCAAATAATGAACGAAATCCTAATAGAGTGAGATTTCGCACAATTTTAAAATCTTAGGAAAGCCAATTGCTTAATTTGTAAACAAATGGGAGTAAATTATACGTGGTCCAAAAAAAAAAAAAAAGTTCCTTACGATTAACAACCTTTATGAACTCTTTTAGAGCCCACATATATGAAGGCATGCATCTTTTAACTGAAACAATATCTAAGAGGTTCATTACTTATTTCTTACATATACGACAGACCTAAATAGCGTTAGGGAGAAAAAAGAAAGAGAGAGAGAGACCTGAATAGTGGCAAAATTGGATTAACATAATACTAGATAGTCTATTTGATAATCATACAAATCCTCTGAAAAAGTAAAAAGTTTTCCCCCCTTGTTGGGGTTGGGGTGGTTAATACTCGTTACATTACCAGATCTTCTAGTATCATGAGCCAAATAAATTTCCAACCATCTATTAATGAATGGTACACTTACTACTCGATAGGGATGGTGTACACATCACGCCTTCAATCTGTTTCGTAGATCGACATATTTTGAACATCAATTTATCTAAGATTCCATCTACTAAAGGTTAGTTTGTTCCAAAACCGCAGGTCTCACCAACTAATTAACGTACCTATAGATCAAGCTCATATCCTTAAGAAGTCCCTACATATAGTTGCAAATTACAATCTACTACCATATTTTGTGGAAAAATCATGGATTGAATTTGAGAATTTTATTGGATCTATTAATTTTTTTTTTTCTTTTTGTTGTGTCAAACTGATATAGTTGACATAATATAAATTTTACTCAATCTATTAATTTTTTTTACTGTGTCAACATAATATAAATTTTACTAAATTTATTAAAAAAATTTATATAATTCAATAAAATTTATATTATGTTAATTATACCACTGTGATTCCGTTTGGATCAAAACTGTGTAAAAAATCACTAATGTATGTCATGTCAAGGTAGTGTAGGTAGAGAAAACACAAAATTATATAAAATGATGAAACCAAAATAAAGAATGAGAGAGGATCTGATCAGACTTTGAGAAATGCACTACTAAACGTGATATACACAGAGAATAAGAGAAGAAAGAAAAATCATATAGACTGCTCCATTGTGTAACTAACACTTCAACTTTCTAATCGAAGAACTAAAGGTGAAAGTAAAGAAACTGAGTTTGGAAGGCAGGCTACTCCCAAGACAGATTTTACTTTCCTTCAATTTCTCACGTAATCAACACAAGAACTCTGCACCAAAAATGGAATAAACCCTCAGGAAACAAAATTACCAAAACATAGCCATATAATTGGGTTGCCAGAAGGCCCAGAACTGAACTATCATGATTTTATAATCTCGGCTTCTCAAACAATATATCACTCAGTATATTAAATCGTTGATATCTATTACTCAATTGGAGGGTTGAAAACCATATCCTGCATCATAAAATAAAAAAGAGTTGTTTTAAGTATCATATTCATAAGGATGTGCACTTCGCAAAAATCTCAAGACAGATGGAAATGATTGAGACACCTGATCACATACAGGACAGGTTTCACTTCTTTCCATCCATTCCAGAATGCAAGCAAGGTGAAAATGATGGTCGCATTTTGCGGTGAGTTTTGGATTTTCTGCATCATACTCTGCTAGTATAAAGAGATGAATATCGATCAACAACTATAAATTCCAACGAAAACTGGATGAATGTCACAGACACATAATAAACGGACAAGTTACTTAATGCCAATAGCCATATAAGTTGAATAAAGAAACTGTGACAACATTACCTTCTAAACAAATTGGACATCCATCCTCCTCTTCTAAAATGATATGTTTTGCTAATTTTGGAAGTTGAATTTCTGAACCCTTTGCTGAGTTAAGTTCTAAATCAGCTTGAATTTTGCTCTCTGATTCCTTCTGCTCTTCCAACTTAGCCACAGTTCCGTGACTGTCACCAGAAACTGTTTCTTGAACTGAGTTAGAATTTGTAGAATGCAGGGATCCATTAGTCTTGTTGCCACAAATTTCTTGTGCTACAGGTGGAGTTTGACTAACAGTTAATGTAGCATTGAAAGGGATAGGAGCAGGAGGTGGTCTATAGGTGTCAGGAATTGAAGTGTCTAGATTAGTATCAACTAGGAGTCCCCCAGAGAAAGCAGAGGCAGCGGCCTGGTGGGATGATAGTGGAACATGCTCGTCTGATGCTCTTGGATACTGCCGAAGAAAACACAGCAAATAATTATATATATAACGTACTAATTTCACAAGATGTTTAGGCATGCAACAGAAAGTAATTATAGAATCACAATAATATAAGGCATGCTTCCAGAGCTCATTGAACCCAAAAAACAAATAATAAACGATGTCCACAATGATTAAAGACACAATAAAGTGACAAACTTAACAATAACACGGATGTTCAAAAAAACAGGGAGAGAGAAAACTAATTAATGATGAAAACGCAATGCAATTAACAGAGAGATTTAAATACAATGAAAACATAGTTCAGATTCTGGTGAACACGCCAAATTTCAAATAGCCATCTTATAAAAACATGAGGGCTGTCAGGAACATCAGTTGCAAATTAGAACAAATACCTCCAAACTATTTCTGCAGATGCATCGTGCACTGTATCATATAAGTAATTATCTTGCTATACTAAGTGAGTTCTAAGGAATTTACAGCCTAAAATTATGATAAAATAGGAAGAATTAGTGAAAAAAATGTTAAAACTGGAATTTTAAGGTATATGCAGTCCTAACTTTAATATCATGGGAAAATTGAACTACTACTCAGTTCAACGAATCCTTAATTCCCACTAGTTGGGCTAGATGAAACTCCACCTTTTAAGGCCACTTCTTTGAAGATCAGTGTCCATGTCCTTCCTCACATGGTCGGACTTCATTGAAGATACTTTGAAATCTTCCACTGAATCCACTGACAGCAGTAGGTAGCAAACTTAGTGATGCTGGGGAAAAGCACAGCTAAACATACTCCTCTAAAACTTAAAAAATCATACATGTATATGCTACATAAGCTAAACAATCATTTTCCCCCTTTTTTTGGTTTCCTGAAGATAAAGAAATGATTATTAATTTTTAAGATGTTCTCTACCCCCTCTTTTCCTTTTTTTTTCCCCATCAAACATCAAGGATGTTTTCTACCTTAATCACAACTAATATGCAGTTAAAGACATGCATATGTTGCAACAACAAAATGCATCATAAAATAAAGAAAGAGAAGAGAATAATATAAAGGCATCAAATATGAGAGAAACTGACATAGAAGTATGCTGGTGGACCGTTCAATTCAGTTCCTTTGGAAGAACAACAACAGCAACCACCCATCTTCTCTTATCTCCAGCGCCCAAAAATTACTATTATCTCCAATTGCATCGTTTTACCTTCATCAGCATAGAAATTTACAGCCACCGTTAGATAAAATACAAGCAATATCACACTTAAAAAGCTTTACAGAGACAGAGAGCCATCGTCAGATAAAAGACAAGCAATATCACACTTAAAGCTTTACATAGACACAGAGAAGCATCAATCATCACAAATTCATCTATGATCTACCTGAAATTACCACCACTCTTTCCCCTATAAAATAAATAAATAAATAACAACTAGCAAAACTAATTTTGTGAACTATCCAACACCACTTTGGAAAAAACTAAGAAGGACAAGGGCGGGGGTTGAATATGGCGAGCCAACGCAGACACAAATACACACAGAGCAGAGTAATAAGAGTTAATGGATTCAAGAAGCGATAATTGAAACTATAAGCAACAATCAGTCAAGTATAGAAGCGAAAGTTAGAAAACTTAACGTAAGCGTATAGTATTTAAATTCAATGAAATCAAAGTTCAAGCATCAATTGAAGGCAACACCAATAGATAGGAAACAGAAAATCCATTGGAAAAACTAGCGTAAGCAAACCAGAGAAATCAAAAGACAGGGTTTCAGATATTTGAGCTAGAAAACCCAGCTAAACTGCATAAAACTGTATTCACGAGCCAAAAAGGAAGATAAGAAGCACAACTGATCAATCCGAATTTAGAGTGTTTTGGAAGCTGCGAGAGAGTTTTGTCCCTTTTAGATGTAGAATTTGATCGGAGCGTAAGATTGAAATCGAATTTGAAGAAGAAGAAGAAGAAGAAGAGAAACTGTTTCAGTAAGTTCCCGGCGCGCAAGGGGTAAGAGCAAGCGAGAGAGGGACTTTTCCGCCTCGCTTCTTTATACACGATGATTTATTAGTGTGTGCAGGTTACGTGTACGAGAAAGACTTCCACGGAATTTTGCTACACTCTCCTCCCAAGTCCCAAGTTAATTTACTTTTCTTACCCTTTCAACCTGTGCATAGCACTTAGCACCGCACCCTTTCAGATCTTAACCGTTAGTTCCTCGTGGAACCCACTTACAGGTACCTTGGGTCCATTCCATCAAGTAACGGCTAAGATCTAACTTAGCCATATTTCTCGAGGGCACCCGAACTTTCACTTCTAGACTTTGTGAATTTATTGGAATTTGTTCCATGTATTTCACATTATCCCAACTCAAAAAATAAATAAATTGTTGAGTAAAATTTTTTTTTAGTCTTTGAAAAATATAATTATTGACAAATTTGTTCTCTAAAAATTTTCAGTGACAAATTGGTCATTGAATTATTATTCTGTCCGACAAATTTGTTCCATGTATTTCACATTATCCCAACTCAAAAAATAAATAAATTGTTGAGTAAAATTTTTTTTTAGTCTTTGAAAAATATAATTATTGACAAATTTGTTCTTTAAAAATTTTCAGTGACAAATTGGTCATTGAATTATTATTCTGTCTGACAAATTAGTCTTCTGGTATTTTAATGAGAAAGATTCTGGATTCCTGCAGATCATTTTCTTAAATTTTTTTTACTGATTTTGCTTAGCTATGTTTAAGCCCTCATTTTCTCATTCAAATCTTCATTTTCTTTTCACTGATCTTGCCTATCGGAGGATTAATTTGTCAGCGAAATAATAATTCAATGACCAATTTGTCACTGAAAATCTTTGGAAGATGAATTTGTCAATAACTGTATTTTTCAATGACTAAAAAAGAATTTTACTCTAAATTGATAATCGAAAAAGTATTATTTGTGTGTAACAATAATTAGTATCTCAGTCTCAGGATCGCAAAAGCAAGTATTAATGAAAAAGAAGGAGGGTAAGATTACAAATATTATCCTTATATTTTGAATTGATTATAAACACTTAATTTATGACTTGTAATAAGTTTTGTTGATTGATATATTGAACTAGTTAGTGTTTGGAGTTATCATCTTTATCAATTTGTTCACATTTAATACACAAGTTTTAGTTGCTTTATATGTTTCCCGGCGATGGTCCTCGGTTAACGTTCATTGTCAGATTCTTAACCGGAGCTCAAGTTTTGGTTCAAAAACTTATTAAGGTAGAAAATAAAAATTTTATTTATGTAAGGAAAGGGCCATAGCTGTAAAACGCTGGAAAAGATTGGGGAGAAACCGAGAGAGATACAAGGCAATTGAAACATGCAAATTCTAATTTAACATTAAGATGATAAAGTAGCAAGATAACACCTGTAGATAAATTTTAATTCTAATTTCCAGTTCATGCAATGAATTCTCTATATGCGCGTTGATGAATTCAAGTTTGTAAGACAGATATAGATTACGTATCAANAATCAAAATTTTATTTATGTAAGGAAAGGGCCATAGCTGTAAAACGCTCCTAAAGTATAAGAGTAACAGTGGGAAAAGACTGGGGAGAAACCGAGAGAGATACAAGGCAATTGAAACATGCAAATTCTAATTTAACATTAAGATGATAAAGTGGCAAGATAACACCTGTAGATAAATTTTAATTCTAATTTCCAGTTCATGCAATGAATTCTCTATATGCGCGTTGATGAATTCAAGTTTGTAAGACAGATATAGATTACGTATCAAATAAACAAAGGCCAGTTAATAATGTTTCCCATAAGATATTGTGATTGATTTGACCCAATTAAGTTTCTAGTTACATGGCTTACCTTTTTCCACCTTACCAGAATGATTTTAACAAATTTTTTTCACATAACGACACGTTCAAAAATTATATGAAACTCTTTTATATTTTTACTGAATAAAAGTTACTTCTTATAAAAAATAATACATGTCAGAACACTTGATTATTATAAGAAGAAACTCTGTATTATATTAAATTCAAAGTTCAAACTGTTGACATAAAAAAAGAAACTAGAGGGAATCAACAATCAAGTATTGAAAAGAAACAATGATATTAAGAACGGGCCCAATTCCTTTAGCAAGGCGCACACTCGGTTGGCCCAACTAAAAAGTAAATAGGTTTTAAGGGCCAGGCTTCAAGAAACAGATTCCCCGTGTCAACGAAAATGTGAAACATAAGAGGAATTCTTAGGTAATTTGATTGAAATAATATATTTGGATAAATTATTTATATAAATGAGATATTTTTTAAATTATTTATGTAAAATGAACACTTTTGAATATTTTAGTAATATTTCAATAAGAGTTTCGTGTTTCCTTAGAATACGCTTTTGTCAAAAGCGTGACCTAATTTTGGTAAAAGCCTGACCATTTCTTGGAAAAAACGTGACTTAATAAGAGTTGTGTCTACTTAGAACATGTTTTTGGTAAAAACGTGTTCCCTTAGAACATGCTTTTAGCAAAAGTGTGTTTAAACTTTGATTAAAAAATTAATAAAATATTTAAAAGTATCACTTTCACATAAATAGTTTAAAAAATACTCTATTTGTGTAAATAGTTTATCCAAATGTATTATTTCAGTCAAATTGCAAATCCTTGGATGTTGTAATAATTTAAATTGAATAATATAGATACGTTATGTTCAACGAATTGTGAAAATCCAATTGGGAAACAAAGATTCCAAAATGCATAGTTTCAAATAGAGAACATAGTAAGTGCAATTTATTGATTAAGTTTTTTTTCCCCTTCTACCAAAAGAATCTTTGCAGAATTTTACGGAATATAGTAAGCGCACTTAAGTTCCAGTTCCAGTTCGTCTCGTTCTAAGGATTGTAGACGTAATCCTTTTTAAGTTGCTGAGCGACATGGCAATGGCAAATTGGCAATCGCATACTGGTAAATCCTATTCCTTTCGGAACCAAATCTGTCATCTTATAGGTAGTGTTTGGTACCTGGAATGTTTTAACATTTCTGGGAAAGTGAAAAGTTTCCCATGTTTGGTGTAAGGAAAAAAAAATATTCCCAGGCATTAAAGATACCTAGGAATAAAATTTGTACTAAAAATGAAAATTAAACTTTCCCACCTCAAGAGGTGGGTATACAACTTTCTTGAGAATGAATTTTTTTTTTTCATTCTTTACCCTTCTTCATTCCCCCTTCATTCTCCTTCTTTGTGGGACACCACCGTCGACCAGTCTTCTCCGTCTCACACAGCCCCTCATCCTCTCCTGTCAATTGGCATCCATTGGAGGAATTTTGGAGCTTTCTCTCTCTACCTTAGAATCTGAAACCCACAAGTGCATACAGCACCGAAGCTCCTGATATTCGGGTTATCTTCTCTTAGTCTCAACTAGTGCTTGAAGGGTAAATCCCACTCGATTCAGATTTAATCATTTTGGATTTTTGGTTTGAAAAACTTGAGTTGATGCTTGTGGTCGTTCTGACTTTGATACTTTGAGAAAAAAAATCTTAAATTTACCTATGGGTCTTGGAGAATTTTTTCTGGCGGTGTTGCGGTGCAACAGAGTTGCCGAACGTTCCATGAGGTGCAGCAGAGTTGCCGAACGTTCCATGAGTTGCAGGCTATTGGAGATACACAAATGGTTCTGTATTGGAGAAACCCATTCTCTATCTTGTTACCAAACCGAATTAGACCCTTGAGGTTCTGTATGTTCTTCCTCCATGGACTTTGCTCACTTGGATTTTGGTTCCAATAGGTCTTTCTGGGCAGAGCAGCAAAAAGAAGTGCAAGGTATATTTGGAAAAATTGATAGCATTCCTGTGTATATTCTAATTGAACCAAACATGGGAATAAAATTTTGTTGGGAAAATATCATTCCTGGAAATAGGATTCCCAAAAAAGTAGTATAGTTGAAAATAAAAGATTCTCCATACCAAACACCACCATAATGGCGAATAGCCATCCGAGAATACCCTAAATTAATGTGAGAAAAAAATGTCACCCGCTTCGGCTTTTATGTAGTTGTGGTATTGTAGACCCCAGCATCATGTATTAAGTATTATATAATTGAAGCAAGTGTCCTTAGGTTTGAAATTTGAGGCATCATATCAGAGAATGGATAGTAAGAAAAAAGAAAGAAAGAATATCCAATCAAATGGGAATCTTTCTTTCAATGTCGCCCACTGTACACTGCAGAGCGCGTGCCCGTGACACCTTGCTTGCATGAGATGGGTGTTTTCCTTTGACAACAAGCAACGACGTGCCATGACCCTAACTTTTTAGCAGATTTTGTCGCATCTCACTGGAACTATAGACCTGCGCCTGCCCACTCTGATGAGTTGAATCTCTCCCGAGATGTGTTTCCCTGCACTCTGTCAGACATTCATGAATAAAGAATCTCACATGACATGTCCATATCAAGGGAACTGAGGAAGCTGCTATCTTAACCCCAATGGGAGAGACGGGGTTTTAGTTTCACCAACTCATCATCAAATATTACGTTACAGAATACTAAGCATAATGTATTAACTAGGGGATCAACCCAATTACATGGTTAGAATTCCTGAGATTGAACATTCGCCACCCATTCCAATCAATCTCTTGCTTCAGTTTATGATTAGTAACTACATCTAAGGTTAGAGCTAATTAATATATGCATATTATAATACAATCACTTAACATCTAGAATCCCAACTCAGCTTCTGTGTCAAGGGTCTTCAGTCTCTTGGCTCCTCGAAGGAACTCCTTTATTACTGGTACCTCATCCACTTTAAGCTGTACCAAAGTGGGATGTTAAAATCAGACAAATGCATGCTTCTGGTTAGAGAATTAAATCATGATTGTTACCCGTGCATATCTCGTGTGTGTGTGTGTGAGAGAGAGAGAGAGAGAGAGAGACCTGCAAAGCGAAATGGTGCTGCACAGCATTAACCATTTGTTCCCTTGATAGATTCGAATTGTAGCTGACCTGAAAGTTAAAATTGCAAAAGACACTGTAATTGAGAACAACAATCATGCTTGAAATTACCAACACAATTTAATTAAGGCCAGAAAGAAGACCCACAAGGTTAAAATGTCTGCAATATCTCCATAACGAGCCTGTTCCTATCTTCGCCAGGTTCACCCTCTAACCAAATAAAACAAGGAAATGCATCACTATGGGAAATTATGTCAAATGAATTGCAAGAGAATTATATTAAGCCAATTAATCACATTTAAACTATAGTTATAACTGATATCAACATGTGACAATAACAGAGTTTAACAACTAAACCGATAATTCCAAAATTTTAATAGGTCCATAGGCCAAAAAAAAAAAAAAAAGAAACAAAAACAGTGATCACTTCATTTACATAAAATGGGGAAAATTTAAATGACTTTTCTCGTGTTTCTTACAGGCTGAGGTGCAAGAATGGAATGAACTTCTCTGTAACTCCCACGGTTGCACTTTCCTGAAAGAGATTGAACATAAGGCCTTCTGTGTCGAACTCTTGGTTTGCTGAGTTTGCGGAAATCAATACTACTAGCTGCTGAAGGGGAAACAAACATCGGTTATTTTAGTAAACCACATGTTATCCCATATCTTTAGAAAACAAACAGTGGATATGGCATCAGAAATGGTTTTATCAGATACAATATAGGTGGCTTACAGAAGTCATTGTCTTTTTCATGGATATCAGAGCCACTGCTGGAGTTATCAAAATCAAGATCATCATCTTCATTCCCTGTAGGGGGCTCTAGCACACTCAATGCATTTCTTTGCAGCTTAACCTCAACCCCATTTTTCAAGACCTTGCACATCAAAGCATCAAAGAATTTTTTTAGATTGTACATGCACATAGATCCCATCGGAAAGCATTGGCAGAAAAGGTTAACAAATAATTGAAGCCACTTGAGTGTGAAGAAGTTGTATAATATCAATTCAAGATATCAGAAACTGGCCAGTGTCCAATTTCAACATGTCAACATGAAATTGGAATCTGAATACCGAAAGCCCAACCCCTTTCTCCATTAAAAAGAAAGTGAAAAGTGAAATCCGTTACTTTTTTGGTGACAGTACAACCAAATCGAATTAAAAAATTTAGCCAAGAACATATATAAACGCTTCTTAGAGACACATAAAATTTACATAACACAAACCGACCACGGGGTTCATTGGTTTGCTTTGAAAACCTCTCTCCAAACAGATTAAACCCCTAACGACACCTTTGGCATTACCATTCTTGTATTCACTGTATTGTTTCTCAAAAGCGTTTGATATGATTTAATATTCTTTTGGACCCCTATTCAAAAATGCCTGTTGTATATAGCAACTGATTCGTGATTAACACATCACTAACAGACTCCATGGAATATAATAATTAATGAGAAAATAATTTATTTTTTCTAATAAAAAAAATTAACAGCGTTGAAGCAGTCAGGTAATGTTTGGGAAAAGAAATAGAAAATACCAGCCAATGCCAACCTCCGAGGCCGACAGCCTTCTTGACCACGCCTTGCAGACCGACCAATACGGACTTTGTTCTGTTGTTCCCAGTGACAATAACTTTGGTGTGCCTGGGCAGAACTGAAAGTTCTTCATCTCCACTTTCCTCCCGGAAGGGTGATAATACCCTAGAAGAACAGAGCTCAGGCTCTAGCATTTTGACCGTTACTTACAGTCTCCTCAGTTTTGATCAAAAGGAAGAATTAAGCAAAGCCAGCTTTCAAACAATGAACAATAGGACAACGATCATTAATAAGATGGCAGAACAATAGGACATGATCTTCAATCAAGATGAGGTTCTTTTAAATTTGGATGTGCACTTAAGTTCCATTCCTCCTCAACTGCACTTGCATCGTATTTAAGAGCCAATTATTTCTCTCCAACAAGATCCTGAAGCCATGCAATGGAACTGATAAAGAAGCAACAAAAGGGAAAGTTGAAATTATGAACAAAAAGCCATAAAACGATTAACATAAATGAGAGAGAGAACAATTTCACAATTTTTTTTTAGCTTTAAATTTTGTTCCGACATGGGCACCTAAAAATTAGGGATGTGTTAAATGTGATAAGCATCCAAGGAGGGTACAATTCTCGCTCACGGACCCAGATCCGTGACAACGAATGCAACACTGTCCATGGTTCATATCAAGAGGATACACTAATGACTAATCATTAAGTTGTTAAATGTCAGAGTGACGCAGTGGACATTAAAATATCGAGATTATTGTATATACTTTTATGCTCAGAAAACTAATCAAATTTTCACTCAATTTATAATACTTGCACGACAATTTGTACACTATCAATATACAATAACGAAATATATACATTTGTTATTATAAATAGGTTCTATTTTTTTTTTCCAACCTTGAAACACTTCTTGGCTTCTGAGAAAATGCAGAAAACTAGAGGAACGATTTTGAAATTCAAACTCAAAACCATTCATGAGGTCAATGTAGAGACAGAGTGAGAGTCCGTAGAGCTGAGCGAGCTACCAAACCAAAAAAATTGAATATAAGTTTAATGTCTTTGATTACTCTTCAGTCATCTTCAACGAACGAAACTAGCAAAAGAAAGAATGCAGAAAAGAGAAAAGCTGAGAAGAAAGAAAGGAAGATAGAAAGAAACGCTGATTCTGCTTCAATCAACAACTATGTCAAACATCGCAGAATATAATTCAAACCCAGATTGAGCGTATATAACAGGTATCTGTAGCTCAAATTAGAGACCAAAATTGGATATTTAAGAAATAAAAAACAAAAAGAAGACAGAAGCAGTTGAGCATGAAATTAGTAATTAGAATATAGAGAGAATTAAAATACCTGTGAGAAAGAGAGAGAAAAGGGGAGGAAATGTAGTGCAGGGCAGGCTATGCAATCCGATAAAAGCAGAGGATTGACGAGGTTTTAAATATATGAAACAGGTTAGGATTTGGGAATGAATTAGGATCAAGATTTTGAATAATGCAATTGTTGAAGGGAGGAGCGTTGAGTGACTGAGTCTGAGTAATTATTTTATTGGGATAATGGTGAGTGAGTGAGAGAGGAGGAAGAAGAAGCAGTAGCAGAAACAAGAAAGAGAAACAGCACACACTATAAATGCTTACCAACTGCCATGGAAACGACCTGCCATGTGCCGTACGGTCATGACTTTATGACCGGCTTAGCAGGTATTTACATAGCCTCTCTACCCTCTACTCTAGTCTCTAGATGTAGATGATGGCTCGGCTCTATTGCCAGCCGCGTTTGATGATTTTCTAGCTTTTGTTGTATTTGTGGGTTACACCAAATAAGGAATGAGTAAAATCTAGGACACATCTATTTTAATTAAACTTTTTTTTTTTTTATCTTTTTTTGTTGGAGTAATGGTATCCTCCTTATTTTTTTCATTATTCTTTATCATTTTTTATGGTAAAACATTTTAATTTAAGATATAAAATAAATTGAAATATTATTTGGAAAATATTAAAGTATAAATATTTATTTTTTATTGCTAACTATTTATTACAAAATATATAATAACATCCAAATCTAACAATTTGATAGATTCTATTTTGTCGAAAAAAGAAAAAGAAAAAAAAGACAGCATCCCATGTGGAATTCCAGCCACTGTTTAGGTTGGGGCCATTTAAATTATAAGTGAGCCACGTGTACTCTGTGTCAAATAAATGGGCCTTAATTGACATTACCATATAATGTAGTTAAGCAGTAAGCAGAGCTTCTGTTCAGCTTGGCTAAGCTAGCCGGCGCAAGGCAATGAGGCAGTACCAGCTATAGGTCAAGGATGACGTACACGTGTCAGGGACACAGCTGTCGGATCTTATCCTAGCAAACGAATTGTACCCTAAACTAATATGAGAAAACCAAGAAACTTTCTGAATTTGAAAGTGTAAATATTTCAGAAATTTGAATTTTGATTTCAAGTCCGCCTCGTGCAGCTGGAGCGCACTCTAAAGCCCGCTTTCAGATTTTTAGGGATTCATAGGAGTGGTCCCCACATGCTCTCAACCCAACCCGCTTCCATCCCCTCTTTCCCGTACATGTCCTCTTTTGTATTTGTTCTATCCTTTCTCGCTCCCTCTTCTTCGTAGAAACTGTGTACCTCATCATACTTATTTTTTCATGGCCAAATAGTTAAAAAAACCTTACCTTTTTTTTTTTAATTGCTACTCATTGCCAAAAGGAAGCTTTTATCTCCACCTTAATGTAATGGTTCCGGAGGATAGAAGGGCATTACGGGAGTGGGACTCCATAACAACTGGCCTCAAAATTTGTCAAATCGCACGGCCATTATGCAACATAATGATGAAACCATCTACAATTTCTGTCGTTATCCAGAAAGAATTAGAGGACAGTGATATGACCCCGCAGGGATTAGCTAAATAATAAAACTAACGAATTCAACACGAGTTAAGAAGAGCAAAGACCAAGTGATGGCATGCCAATCAAATGTGTCTAGAAAACTCGGGTCTCTCTCAAGGAAAAGGTAAGCTTAGTACCACTAACCTAACATATGGGAGAGGAAGATACAAAGATTGATTAACTCTTAAGCATACATAATGATACAAAGAGCAATGAAGGGAATGGGAACGGAAAAGGGGGATCAGGGATGATTCTGTACTTGACAGGAAATGAACCACACAAAAAAGATGAGAGATCTTGTATTTAAGTTGTTGGCTTTATCTTGGATAGCGACTATCACTGGCTGACAAGGAGCGTTCCCTCCGCCTCCTATAAGAGTCAGAGTAATCATCCGTCCTCCTACTGTAAGGAGATCGAGATCTTCCTCGTCGCTCCCTTGAATAATAATCGCTGTCCTGATATCGCCTAGGTGAGTAACTACGAGACCGTCTCCATCCACGCCCTGCAATTTTTGGTCCCAACATGCCAACCCATAGATGCAGGTAGAGAGTCAGTTAATCACAGATAACAATTACTCAACATTTCCTTTTATTATAATTAGTTGATTTATACTAGGAAGTAAAATGAGTGTGCAAAGGGAGAGAGAAAGAGAAAAATGGACAATCTACAAAATGTACAAGCTATTCATCTCATCATAATGTAGGACAGGACTGCTTCAGATTTCAAATGCATTATTCTGGTTATTGGTGATATAAAACAGGGTTTTTATGTCACAAAACCCCAACAATGGCAAAATCGGCAAATTAGTGTTGCAGATGATGGAATCATATGGAAAATTATAATCAAAATTCAGTTCAAAAAGAACTAACAAAGAAAAAATGATTCTAGAATGTACCTCGTCTATCTCTCAAACCATAGTACCTTCCTGGTGTTGGAGTCCTGCCACGCTTTCTCTTTGCCTGCAAATTCATAAGGATGCAAATAGCATCATGGCAGCCGAAGAAGTTAGCAGCATAACGATAACATATACATTGTTTTCCACATATTGCTGTTTGAAGCATTTTACAGTTCCAAAAATCAATAGCAAATTGCCTTCAAAATAATAATATCATCCACACATTTAGAGACTAGACAGCTACGAGGATAACTCTTAATTTTCTGATGATTAGCCTTTGACCCAATGGCACCATGGCATTTGCAAAGTTACTATGTTGAAACTAGAAAGTGGAAGGACATATCACCTTTACTTTTAACAAGATGCCCACTATAATTTTTACAAAATATATCTAAAAGGAAAAACTAGAATCGGGAAAAAACTAACAGGCCGATGCAGCATATGAATGTTATAAAGGTTATTATAAATATAAAAAAGAAAAAGAATTACAATACAAACAGGTCTGTTAGTGTTACAGTGTTACTAACGAAGAAAAGGAATAAAGGGCAACACCCCTCTGCCAAATACTCGAATTTGAATCGATTAGTTTGGATGTCGATGCAGAACTCATGTCGTGAAGGGATAGGTTCAACTGTTTAGAGCATAGATTGTGAATTCGATGTGGCTACACAGAGCAGACCTGCTGCCAAAACTTATCAGGCAACATTTCTAAGAAAGCAGAACTTTGAAAGAGAAAAGAGCTAGGAAAAAGACAATAAAACACAAAAACTATTCATTTGGAATTGTGAACCTGCAGCAGGTACTGGCACTAACTATTACCTTTTCCACGGTTATTAATCGACCTTCAAAAACAGAGCGGTTAAGATACTTGATACAGCGTTCAGCATCCTCATTAGTATCCATAGTGACAAAACCAAATCCACGGGATTCTTTGGTGCGAGGATCTGTAACTAGGTGGCACTCAACAACCTGAAAGCAAGATCTGTATGTAAGTCTCCTGCAAATAAACTCCCATTCAAAATAATGATTGGTTTCTTTTGGAAGGCAATGGTATGGTTTAACCATATTTAAACATAGTATCCATAGTTAATTGAGAAGCATAACAAGGACTTCACACCTAATGGGGCAAAAAATTGTGGGTCCTAAAAATAACCCCTTAGTTTGATAAGTGAAATGATCATCACCACAATGGGATATCCTAAAAATATCATTTAATGGGCAAGTAATAGAACATCTCCTCATCAGGGATCAAAACTCATATATTTTTGGATGGAACTAATTGTACTATCATATTACTATTAAGTCTATCTTTCATAGCTTTTTTTTTTTTTTTTTTTTATCAGTATCCCCATGCAACAAATCCATTTTCCAAGCCAACAGGCATCATCATGATATGCTCATACAAGCAACAGTGATTTTTGCCATTGCCATAATATGCTTTACCATTTGTAGCAATTCACATGTAGGTTTCTATCATTTATAAGAATTTTTTTAAAAAAACATTTTCATCCATTTATTACAAAAGAATCCATTAAATCTAATAAATCAAGACCATAACAGTACTTATATGTTTACTGCTTGGTGTTGCTCACAATGAGTCAATTTTATACTTCAACTAAAATAAGATTACATGTTGTGAATCCATATGTTTGGGAACTCAAATTGTTTGAATACTTGCATTGAGAAATCTCAAAACAGAGGTACAACTGGAGGGCATGGCAACTCAAGTTCAATATATCTCAAAGAGCATACACAACAGCAGCCATACCTTTCCTTCCTTGCCAAAATACTTCTCAAGATCACTAGCAGTGACCCTTGTGGACAAGCCAGTTACATACAAATTATTTCCAGGATTGGCTGCATTAATAGAATCTTGACTCCTGAAAACAACAAACTTAAGCGTCACACAGAGTATATGTCTGGCAACTGACATCGTTAGCATCTTATAACTAATCTTTGAGTGTGTGAAAGTTTACGAGATATGAACATATAGAGTTTATGCAGGATGTTAAAGGTGTATTTAGATCATCAGTTGATCAAATCTACACCTGGAGCGACTCCTCCTGGACCTAGATAACGATCTTGATCTTGATCTTGACCTTGACCTTGACCTTGTCCTTGATCGACGGCCTCTCACAGGAGAAATGGAATCACGTGGTGAAGAAGACCTAGGAGAAAAAGCAGGCAATTTAATGACATACGAAGCATTACCATGGTAATCTAACAATATAAACAGAAGATGAGTTCATGGGTCCACTTTTTTGTTCACAATCTTTAAAAATCAACCCCATTTAAAATTATACAAAGTTTTATCACTGATTAGCGATTACTCACGCAAACAAAGTTCTAAAGAATATTAAGGGGCAATGCACGATAGAGACTATACTTTTTAAGCATCAGAAACGGAACAACCTAAATAAATTGAGAGAGAACTATGAGAGAAAACAAACCTTTCTCTCCTTGTGTATGACATCTACAAATTCAGAAAACAAGACAAGTTTAAACAACCCTCAACATCACTGGAAACAAAACTTAATTGTGCATAAATTAGTAACTCAAGTGCAAGATGGAATTGCATAGGATTGATAACTTCATATGACCATATAAAATTTTGGCATTAACAAATGGGTCGTGGGTATACACAGAGAAGGGCAGGATAAAGAAATTAACAAACTAAACCATATAGCGGGTCCAACACATAGTGTTTTTCAAAACTGCAAATAGCTCAACGTCTTATATTTCTAAAACTATATTTTATTTTGCCGTCATTTCCCGCCTGTTTTCCGGAAGTAAACACAACGTGATGATATGATTTTGCCAACTCAAAAGCAGACAAAGAATGATACATTACCTCCGAACTCTTGGAACATCAAAACGCAAATAATTTAAAGAAATTGGTGCCAAAGAACTTTTCAAAGGAACATAATATTAGATGTTAAATAAAACCTAAATTTTGTAAGGTATTCGCTGCCAACGAATGTTTTCAGACAAGAATATGTTGTATCAAGGTTGGAGATACAGCAGCATACCTTGGAAGCAGAAAAACGAGTCAACTCGGATGACCTAACTCAGTAGATACCGTGCAACAACGAAGAGAAGCGAAAAATAGCGACTAGTGAGTGGCGAAAAGGTAGAATAGAAAGGCTGCGTAACATTACAATCAGGGACCTTGCCTCGGACGCGCGATTGAAATTTGTCCTTTTTCTTCTTAAATTTTCATGAGATAAGAACAGAACCGGAACATCTCTGGACTCCGATAGTTCGGCCCAAAAACTAGGCCCAATGTATTATTATACATTAGCTTCATTTTTGGCAATAGGAACAAGAATAAATAAATAAAATTAATTGAGATATCTTGAAAGTTAAATTGTATACTTTCTCCCTTTTTTTGTTTGAGGGGTACTTTCTCCCTAATTTATTTGTCACTTTAAGTCATATTTTGGTTTGAACATATTTCCTCCATTTTTTTTTTGCGGTGCTTCGTTCTTAACGATATGATAAGAGAGAGGGAAAAAAAAAACACTAGTGTTTCTATTGTTTTAATTTTATGTGAATTAAAAGTAATAGAAAAAATTAACATAAAATAAAATTATAAATTCACGATAACTTTTTATTTAAGATAACTATATCATTTTAAAATGTTATATTAATAATTTTATTTTTGAATTCAATTTTGATAGTATGAAAAAATTAATAATTAAATAGCTAGTAGTTAAGTAATTCTAAAGTCATCTTAACAACTTATGAGTTTCGTATTCAAATTCAAGATTGTAATAAAAAAAAATTATATTATTATTCACGTGTTGTTATGTATAAAAATAATTGTAAAATGAATTTAATTATTAATAAAAAAATCTTAGTTACTTTAGTAATATAACATCTTAATATTTTATTTATAATGTGTGGAATTTTACATTTTTTTTGCCAAATCGAATTTACACTTGGAGTGTCTAGTTTTAAGACATGTAAAGTTAAGGTTACAAAATTTCATTGTTTTTATTTTTCTCATATTCCACTCATCAATATGAATTTATCTCATAATTTCCACTATCCATACATTTATTTTCCATATTTTCACCCAAGCATATTTTTTAGTGCAGTTACCATTTAAGTAAAGAATTAACTTAGACATATTTGAAGTTCGACATTTCTTCATATGAAATCAATTTGATTTTTTTTTTTTTAGGGGTACGTGAGGTTAAGAGGAATTTGTCATCACATGATGAATGCAAACAGTTTTCTTATTGCTGATGAACAAGGTTCTAAAAAACCATATTTCGTTTTTTTTTTTTGTTGGTTTAAACTAAGACATGTCTTACGTAGCAAACTATTATAATAACGGGGATTTTATGATACTACGTAAGTATGCTATACTACACTGACGTGACAAGTATACATAATTTTCATATTTTATTATATATAAAATATAATTTATTTAATTTTTTAAATAAATTTAAAAACAGTTAATTTGTACACATGTCATTCATTTATTGGTTATTATTGTGTAGATAACATATTACATAAATACTAAAAGTATCTAAGAAACCTCCGTATAATAAATTTTTCAAATATGATGCAAATAAAGTGCTAACTGCTAGCCATAACTTTTTGTATTTTTAATATAATAACCAAAAAAATGAAGGGAAAACGTAAACTCCCTCTGAATAACATGTTGTTATTAGGATATAAAGGTTTTTGGTAGGAATTATTTTTGATAGAAAAAAAAATTAGGAGATGAATTTGTAGCCCGAGCCCAATATGTTATATTTGCACGTGATGTCACGTGTCTTTTTTTTTTTTTTTTTTTNTTTTTTTTTTTTTTTTTGGTTGGTAAATTACCCGGGATGGGGTGGATACACTTGTCTTGTCTGTCCCTCCGTTTATAACTATATATATCTGGGTTCCTTCCTTTCTTTTCCTGAACAAAAAATTTAGCAGTAGTTCAAAATCTGTGGCACTTGTTTTCTTGGTAAACATACCTCTGCTGAAGCCGAAGTTACGATCCCTGAGTTGGTGATCGCAAAGAGGAAAATAAAAAGGGTATTCATAAGCTCACTCACTGAATTCATGGGACACGGTACCATTCCGGAACCCTAGCCCAAGTTCACCAATTATATTATTCTGAACCAATGGCATAACGTAACCATGCTATTTCATATTTGCAGGTGACAAAGGAGGCCGACCACCCTTCAAAAAGCTCAAAGCCTCCGCTAAATTTGTTCGACATCTCTTTTAATCTTCTTGATTTTACCTTTTGCGTTGTTGTTAAGCATATTCATTTTGCTAACACGGGGTGCTGTGCTGTGCAGGACGATCACCGAAAACCATTTGAGGACGATGATGGATTCTTTGGCGAAGAAGGACACGATGATTACGGTAACTTACCGTCACTGATTTTCTCTTCACTTTTTTCCTGGGGTTATAGATTATTAATATTACTATCCTCGTCGATTCTTTTAAGGTGAGAAAGAAGCGAAAACGAAAGATTTCAGCAAACTAGAGCTAAAACAGGATCACGCTAATCGGCCTCTATGGGCTTGTGGAAATGGTCGAATATTCCTCGAGACCTTCTCTCCTTTGTATAAACAAGCTTACGATTTTCTTATTGCCATAGCCGAACCTGTTTGCAGGTAATTTTCCTTTCGAATCTGATCTGACGCACGCAATATCATGATACTTCCAGCCTCCAGGATATCTCAAATTACAGGATGACTAATACGTGTAATGTGTAATGTGATGGATAGGCCGGAGTCAATGCACGAGTACAACCTTACTCCACACTCGCTATATGCTGCAGTTTCAGTTGGTCTAGAAACTGAAACAATTGTAGCTGTTTTGAGCAAGTTATCAAAGACCAAGCTTCCCGAAGAGATGATTGAATTTATATACGATTCTACCGCAAATTATGGCAAAGTCAAGCTTGTACTTAAGAAGAATCGCTACTTCATTGAATCTCCATTGCCAGAGGTATATAATTTTATGCTCTCAATCTTGATTCCTCCTTGACAGATTCCACAAGTCCTCGCAACTAATATCTCATGCGGTTTATCATAAACACTTTTGCCAGGTATTGAAGACATTGCTCAGGGATGAAGTTATATCTCGAGCAAGAATTACCTCTGAGGTTTGTGATTCCATTATTTGATTCGAAGGTCTCTATTTAACGCTTTTGACTGGCTTGGGTTAATCTCCTTTTGTTTTTGTGGTTTCAGTGTCCAGACAAGTATAGTTGGATGAAAAAGATTATTTCTATTTAAATTTTTTGAAATACTTTGGTGGCATTGTATCAAATAGTGTATCTTGCTTCTTAAACAATGGGTCTTCGGTGCTTAGGTAGATTGTTGAGTACTGAAAATTTTCAAGTTTTGCCATGGATTGGTTTTTGCTAATAATTGCATGGATTATGATACAATGTCTTGCAGTGTACCTTCCTATTGCTGTACCTCCTTCCTTTATATGAGTGGAATTGAAAATGCATATTTGTGTTGGTTTAGGGTGCAAATGGAGATGGGTTCACAATCAGCAAAACAGCAGGTGAAATTGCAGGCAGACATGATGAGTTGCTTAATGAAGCAGAAGTGGCAGCAGCTGCAGAGGAGAAAGAAACTCATGCATTTGAAATTGACCCCTCTCAGGTAAAACTTTAGGAAAATATTATATATTTTAGGCTGTAATGCTTTTGTCCTCAATTTTGCATTATATAAAGTCATAGACCACAACAAGAGTTGAGTAGAACATTATGTTTGAAATCAGAATGAGGCCATTGTCATCTTTCTATGTAGAAGTATATATGTAAAATTTTCCTTATTGTCTACAGGTCGAAAATGTAAAGCAACGTTGCTTGCCAAATGCATTAAATTATCCCATGTTGGAGGAGTATGACTTCAGAAATGATACAGTGAGTAATGTCTTAAATATTTGTGGTACAAAACGTTAAGGAGTAATAATCAATCTGAGTGATGGCCTCATGCAAATTCGTGCTAGTCTCAAGTGTTGCTCTTTTAATGCTGCAGGTTAACCCTGACCTTGACATGGAACTAAAACCTCAAGCACAACCACGTCCATATCAAGAGAAGAGCCTTAGTAAAATGTTTGGGAATGGTAATCCTAACAACTGGTTACAGTCATACATGTGTCCAGCAGTTCACTAGTTCAATTTAGGGCATCCATCAACTGTCCTTTTAAGTACTGGAATTGACTTACTGAATATTTTGAGCTGAGATCCAATATTCATTGTACTAACTTTTCACATATTCAAGACTATATTCTTTAGCTCCATAAGAGTAATAATAGATAGCTAAGTTTTAATGGAAGAATGTGTATATTATATTTTTGGACATGTATTTGAAGTCTGCAAACATGATCACCATCTTTCACAATATGTTGTACTTAAAGTTTCCTATTTTCGTATTGCCACTGATATTTTTCAAATTACCTTAAGGACACTTGCAGTGAACTTAAAATGTCTTGTAGTCAAGCCATAATCATTTCTTAATCACTTCAGCAACAATACCTATTGCTTTGTCTGAATGCACAGCAGAATATAATTTATATCTGAATGCAATTGTATTGTGCAAAACCACAGGCAGAGCAAGATCTGGCATCATAGTTTTACCCTGCGGTGCTGGAAAGTCTCTAGTTGGTGTTTCTGCAGCCTGCCGGATAAAAAAGAGTTGTCTTTGTCTGGCAACAAATGCTGTCTCTGTGGACCAGTGGGCTTTTCAGTTTAAGCTGTGGTCAACTATCAGAGATGAACAAATCTGTCGTTTCACATCTGATAGCAAAGAGAGATTCCGTGGTAATGCTGGAGTGGTTGTGACAACATATAATATGGTTGCTTTTGGCGGTAAACGATCTGAAGAATCTGAAAAAATCATTGAAGAAATAAGAAACAGAGAATGGGGATTGCTCCTCATGGACGAGGTAATCATGCATTTTTTGTTATAACCGTCCCTATGATCTTAAGGTTGTTCTTTATGCATAATTTTCTGCTCGCATATAAACAGGTACATGTGGTTCCTGCCCACATGTTTCGGAAGGTCATTAGCCTCACTAAATCTCACTGCAAACTTGGGCTCACTGGTATGCCATATAGTATTTGGTTTGATACCCTGACTTTGATTGTAGCCATTTGTGAGGGAGTGAGCTATTGACTCTGAATACTGCAGCTACGCTTGTGAGAGAGGATGAAAGGATTACGGATCTGAACTTCCTCATTGGCCCCAAGCTTTATGAAGCAAATTGGTTAGATCTTGTAAAAGGCGGATTCATT
Source organism: Cercis canadensis (assembly GCA_003255065.1). NCBI lineage: Eukaryota > Viridiplantae > Streptophyta > Magnoliopsida > Fabales > Fabaceae > Cercis > Cercis canadensis. The sequence goes on from QAOA01006931.1 coordinate 1,366,855, forward strand.
GCAAATGTACAGTGTGCTGAAGTATGGTGTCCAATGACAAAAGAGTTTTTTGCTGAGTATCTGAAGAAAGAGAACTCCAAGAAGAGGCAGGTCAGGGCTCTTGGAAAACTGTAAATCTTAATAGTAGAAATTAGTTTAAGTTTTCATTCATTTTGGGTTATATGAGGTGTCGATTTTTTTACAGCACATTTCTTTTGGAAGGAAGTTTGATTGAATTCCCTCATCTTAAATGCTGATCTTTTACATGTGCCAGGCACTTTACGTGATGAATCCAAATAAATTCAGAGCTTGTGAGTTTCTCATACGGTACCATGAAAGGGAACGAGGTGATAAAATTATAGTCTTTGCTGATAATCTCTTTGCTCTCACTGAGTATGCCATGAAACTTCGGAAACCTATGATATATGGTGCTACAAGGTGCAGTGGACATATGTTGGCTTTTGAAGCATGTTTTTGGTTTTGCGGTTTCTCATCTTCTGTTCTAATATATGTGTCATGTATAGCCACATTGAGAGGACAAAAATTCTACAGGCGTTCAAAACTAGTCGGGATGTAAACACCATTTTCCTTTCCAAGGTACCTGTTCTTGTTTTTTCTAGTTCTACTTTGAGGCTTATTCATGTAATTTTCATGGAGCATCAACATACATAGTGCTTTAACATCTTTATATTGATGAATATAAAAGTTCGAATGGGTGTCTTTTTATAGTTTCTGTTGGGTTAGTTAAGACATAAGCACATTGAGGAGCTTGTTTGTTTTGTTGTTTACTTTGGTTTTTTACTGTCTTCGTTGTGGTGAATATCTTGTCCTCCTTCTCACTTGTAATTCTTCTTTCCTCTTTCGAATAACATTTCTTCTTTTATCAAAAAAAAAAAAAAAAAAGCAGAAATTCCTGTTTCGTAACAATATATGGTATGTTTTTGTATCTGTTTTGCGTAGTGCTTCATGTCAATGTAATTGATACCATGGGCCATTCCCTGTTAATAACCTAGAAAAGGATGTGACAGTTGGTATCCTAATTCTTGCATTCTTTCTAATCTTCTCAGGTGGGTGACAACTCCATTGATATTCCTGAGGCAAATGTCATAATTCAGATCTCTTCACATGCTGGTTCAAGACGTCAAGAAGCCCAACGTCTGGGTCGTATTCTTAGGGCAAAGGTCAATTTCTGAATGTATTACTATTCTATGTAGTAGTAAGTTTTGGTAAATATTGTATGTTCTGGTTAGGAGGTACTACTTATCATTGTTGTGTATGAGACCAACCTCAAAGGTTAAGCCCTATACTTAAAATAATTGTTGTTGAAGGGGGAAAGCCCTGTGTTATTTGTATATAATTTCTGTCTCTGCATTGTGGTTGGCTGACATTTTTAATTAATCAATTAAATGGCAGGGTAAGCTTCAGGATAGGATGGCAGGGGGTAAAGAGGAGTATAATGCATTCTTTTATTCCCTAGTATCTACAGATACCCAGGTATGCGTTTATTTTCCAGAGTCATATGCTGCTTAATCAGTTGATTGCAAAATAAAATGTGAACTTGTCATATAAGGTATTTATGATAATATATATAACAAATAATACATGTTTTTGGACTGCTTTGATTGCAGGAGATGTACTACTCAACCAAGAGGCAGCAGTTTTTAATTGATCAGGGTTATAGCTTTAAGGTATATTTAGTTCAATTTATTTTCTTCCATGGTGCACTTCTAATTAAATCATTTTTCATAAGAGACATGTGAATCTGTTTCTTTGTCTTGGGCATGCTCTTCCAAGTTAATGGGGTACATGTCAGTCTTCATGGCTCAGCTTTTGATTATATTTGGCAGGTAATTACAAGCTTGCCTCCAGCCGAAGAAGGTCCTTCTTTGAGCTACCATCATCTCGATGATCAACTGGCTCTTCTTGCGAAGGTATTCATCCTCACCAGCTTTCTACTTTGAATTAAGTTCTTGATTAGGAAATTACTGACATATGTACCCCATCAGGTAATGAGTGCTGGCGATGATGCAGTTGGTTTAGAGCAATTAGAAGAAGATGCAGATGAAATAGCTCTTCGCAGTGCCCGTCGTTCTACTGGATCCATGAGTGCAATGTCAGGTGCACATGGGATGGTTTACATGGAGTACAGGTATGTTATCTCTTATTTCTCAGCTATCCAAAACTACAATCTGCCTTATGTGAAAAAGTGAGCTTTATGTGCTTAACATATCCTCAATCCTTCAATTGCCATTTTGCATTTTGAAGAACTTTGACCAGACACATACTGTGCATCTGTTATCATGATTACTTTTTCACCCTTGCAGTACTGGGCGTAACAAAGGGCAAGCACACATCAAGAGCAAGCCCAAAGATCCTGCTAAGCGACACTTTTTATTTAAAAGACGTTATGGCAATTAGAGAAAAAGAAAAAAGACGCTATGGCACTCGTTGAAACGTACTCTTCAGCTAGGAAGAGAACTGATCGTGAAAAGTAGAATTTGCATCCTTTCGTAACATAATGATGGTTGCCCTTTCCTGAAACCAGAGTGATATGCAAATAAATCAGTTGCTGTTTATGACTTTGTGACTTGAGGTCTATGGCTCACACGGTGAAGCGTTTACTGCTCTTGTCCATACTTCCATGCTTTTTCCTGTACTACAATGAAGTACCAGCACATCAATGATATTGTAAGGAGAGTGAGGAATACGGAAAAGGATAACGCTTTGGCATGGAGCACTTTTGTGGTATCTTCTGGAGGAGAACAAGAAATTTAATAAAGCATACTGCCCAAGTGGATATTTTATCATACCCCCCGCGGCGCTCTCACTCTCTCTGAATTTTGTTTTTTGGTGTGATGTTGATTTGGAACTTCCCGGGACTTGATAAGTTGTCTTGGTGAGAGAAGCATAATCAATGTTGTTTCGTAAAAGAAAGATGCTATAGTTGTTTAGTTCAATAGAGAATAATCCCGTTTGATTACAATCATTGTGAAATTCGAGACTCCGTTCAATCTGATTCTTCTAAAGAGATAAAGTATTTGGTTATACTAAGGATGGTGATGACCTCTGCATGTGGTTGTCATGCACTAGTTTACCATAAAATCTCAAGAGCATGCATTTACCCGTGCGAGTGCTGATTTAACTTGTGTTAACCGATTGATACTTCAGTTTGAAAGAAGAAAGGTGTAAAATTTCTGGTGTGAGAGTAAACAGTTTGTTCAGGACAGCATAACAGATTGATTAATTGTATAAGCTTCCTTGGAAAAGATGCCACATGTCTCATTTTGACAATAGGTTCTCTTCGAAGATAACGGGAGAGAAAAAGTTGTAACAAAACACGGGTATACTCTTGAATAAATTTGTTCTTTTCAAAATGGCATGAAAATAAGGATTTAAATTAAAATAACAGGCTGTGGTATATTCACATTATTTTGAAAGAAAAAAAATGTGAGAGTGTGATTTCTCTAAAATAACCAGAAACTTGTTTTAACTCCCGGTGGCCGAGGGAGGAGGAGAGCTATAACCCATGACTCTTGTTCTGGCTCTTCCATGTTTTCTTTGTTTGCTGTCCGTGACCCAATTCGAAGGGAAGATAAAAGCTACTTCTTAGTAGTTCATTCATCTCGTCTTCCTCTATAGTCTCGCCCTTTCCATTGTTCCATTTTGTAGAGCAGACTGAACTACATAACTGCAGAAAAGGAGGAGCCGTTATTGTTGGTAGTATTTCCTTAATTGGAGGGCCTATTGGTATTTATCATTGTCAAAGTCCTACACTTTCTACACTTATCTTAGGCCATATATGAATATGATATCAAAGTTGAAAACTTAAACTTGTCATGTGGTAGAGAATTAGAGAAAGAGTGTTCTTCACGCAGCCAGGTCGAGGTCCAGGTCCAGGTGAAGCGCTCGCTGGAATTGGTAACCCAATTTGTATGAGATTGAAGTAATAATTAGACATGTGTGCGGTGTCCCTCCAGTGGACGCCCATTTGCAGTTACCAGTACCCACTACCCACTACTGCCGCAAATTCTCTGCCACTGGGGTTTACATATATTAAGTTACTTTGTTGTGAAGTGATTTTTTCTTTTTTAATCCTTTACCAGTTCAATTTGATAGTGATAGTGGAGTTGAATTAAAAAAAAGTGGGGCAAAGACACACTGGAGACATCACTAATGTTGTCACCATCAGAAATTTGGTGAGAGAGCCCACAAACACACTTTTGAGAGGAAACGACTTGATAGTTGCCTTTTGTGGATACTTTAAACATTGGTGTGGAATCTCTTCTTCTTGCCAAGACCTAGGGAAATCTAGCATTTGACTACTTTTTGGACGTTCTCTTTGCTTTCGCTTTTGTTTCTTGCAAATTGCACTTTGATTATGTATTCCATTCTAAACGGAAGCACTCATTACACCCATGTCCATGTGCAAAAGAAAGAAAAGAGAAGGCTGCTTTCCCCAGCATTCAATGAAGCAGGCCATATTTCATATATTTCTAACTTGCTCGTCGTTGATGTCATAAGTGATGCAAGAACATGCATTCTTACCAACACCCAGAAAGGGAGAAAGAAATTAAAAAAAGAGAGGTAAATTAATTATTTTCACTAAAGAGAAGTAAGTTCAAGAACATGGACACGCTGATGAGTTTATGTAGACAAAGCAAAGTAAAATACTTGTGGTTGTGGCATCATAGTTTCACACGAGAGTCCCAACTCCAAGCAATTGAATTTGAGATGAGCAGAGTACGTAAAGTAATTATTTTCACTAAAGACAAGTTTAATGAATTTATTTGAAGGAATAATCACATGAAATTATTGTGAAGTAATTATTTTCACTAAAGAGAAGTAAGTACAAAGCAGAAATAAATACTTTTGGAGGCTCCAATCCAATTATCCAAGCAAGAAACATAAAAGAAATAAATACTTTTATGAGGCAGCAATTTTTGGGAGGAGTTCCATAAACTTCTTGCTTAACAAATTATTGCAATAATGTGCCTACTTGGAATATATTTGTCCCTTTATGCCCTGTCATTTACATAACTTTGGTCTAAGTGAAGAGAACTGTCTAAATATATAGCTAGCATCAGTTTACCGCACTGCTAGCTGTTTGATTATCATCTTGCTAGATTCTCCACCCAAGTTAAAAGGGTTTCTCAAAGTTTTCTACTTTTTAATTTTTCCAGTCTGACCCCAGACAAAAGTTCCATCCTCAACAATATGAGCTTCTTTCTTGTCTGCCCATGACAAATTTTTTATGACATTTGGCCGGTCCACTGAAAACTCACACCATCACATTCGTGTGCTAAACATAAAATACCAATTTTCTGTTTGATTATCGTTAATCAAATCACTAGAAAAGTATTCTTAAGGAAATGGAATCAAGGAATGGAACCTTCCATGTACCAATTAAAAGCATTTTCTTGGACTAAACAAAAGAACAGAGCCAGTGGCCAACTTTCCCAAGCACTCATTTTCTCCTTTTAGATCTCGTCTCTGGGAAAATTCTTTCTCATGTCTTTGGAATAAGGCTAGGCTTGGGAACACGGACTAATCATCTTATAATCTATAGCATTGCAATGATAGGATGTTGAAGTGGTTTTAAATATTAACTTTTGTTATCTTGTGGTGGTCAAAAAGTAGGTGTTTGGAATCATTTTGGGTGCTTATGATAAATTTTATAAGCATTCTTTTCTTTACTGCTCTGTCCATTAAGTGTATTGTCTCCCATATCTTCAATCACATTCTTATCATAACAGGAAGCTTGTTAGTTTATAATTAACCGTAACAGATTTTGGGACCAGATTCAAAAGGGAATATGGGAGCTTTGTATTGAGGAGATTCGGTCTTTGCGTTTCTATTTTTTGACTCATGAGATGCTTATTGTTTCTTTTTTGGGTTTCCATTGTTATTTTGATTGAATAATCAATTACTCTTACTCTGCGCATAGAAATCAGGGTCTTTTCTGGGGTTCTATTACTTAAAAATATTTATCTCTTTTTCTCTAAAGTAGGTGATGATATTATGAAATTGGTATATGAAAGATGCAAAGATTGATCATGGTTATGAGCATGGATATCTTTAAAGAAACAGTAAAAAAAAAAAAAAAAGCTTCACAATCAGAAGCATCTCTTTGTACTGACACCATTATATAAATGAAATGCCCCTATTTTAGAAGAGAATCTGTGAAAACAGTCCTGGTATCTACACTGTCTCTAGCTATATCTTCAAGATGTTCCTCATTCCCAATTATCAATATAAAGTGACAGCATCTTGGTGATAGAGCTTCCTTTCATTATTAGTGACACAAATATTAGGTGTCTCTGTGAGCATTGCTGCCAAAATGGCAGCTCAACACATGGTACCCTGCTTTATGCGACCCTTGATTGGTTTCAACTTTCAACTTTTATGGAATATTATATAAATCCAACATAATAATGTAGGTATTTTTTAGTTTTAAGTCTCTCTGTATCTTTATACCCTGAAGAATAAAAAGATTCAATATTTTAACTTTTGAAATTTAAGATGAAATATGCAAATTTTCAACTGACTTGGAGCTGCTCATTTCTTTTGTATGCTGTTTCCTAGTTAATCACCCAATTCCGAGTCTAACCCTGCCACTATTTCCATTCATCACTGATTAACAATTGAAAATCACAAGACTTTCGCACTTTCATTAATTAGTCGTACTCGTCCACTCTCGGTGAGGGCTAATGGGCTATTGTCATTCTGATTCCCTGTGTAACTAGGAGAAAAAATTACATCAAAATTGTGTCTGTTACTTGTTAGAAAGATTGTACACGCACACGCTGAAGAAAAAAAAAGCTTTTTTTACGCCACGATTGAGTTTGTTGAATGCTAAATCATCATTATGATCAACGATTTGACATCACTGAATTGTGAAAACATAAACTAGTTATTCACTGCCCTCTGTCCTTGGAATTTATTTGACTCATATTTGATTGGAAAATAGAAGTCCCACTTCACAATTGTTTATTTTGGATGAATACTATTATGTTTGCCACTTTTGGACAATCAGAAAACAAACAAAACTTTTCCTCTTCTAAGTTGATGCTTCTTATCCTCCTACCCCCTACCCCCTACACCCTATCCCCTATCCCCTTTGAAGCCTTTCTGAGTCAATTCCAGCAAAGAAGAAAGAACCAATTACCTGCTCATCTCCTCTGGGCTCTCTCATAACTGTTTAGCACTCAAATCGTCCTCTTCGCCTTGCCTGCTGAATTTGATTCTTTTCTAACTCAATTGCTGCACCACAAAAGAAGGATAATTGTCACTTCCCTCGTGTTTGGTTCAAGCCCATTCATTTTTTAAATTTCTTATGCCTAGCTAACATTATTCCATTATGCAGCAAGTGGTGAATTGAGGTAAATAGGTCATCTATAACACAGTTAAATGTGACTTTCATAAAGAGAATCGCAATTTGTAACCAATTTATGTGGGGATCAAAATTCCAAGGTGATTGATTGTCTTGTAGCTAAGCCAAGTTGACAATTTTAATTTACTGCATTATGGTACTTGAAGAGGGAAGCTACCTTGTATATTCGGCTCAGAAATTGAAAAATCTTTGCTTTTGGTGACGGACAGCTACCAATTAAAGAGCTGGACAAGGTTCTTTATAAAATACGAAACTGCACATAGGTTTGAATTGGAATTTGCAGTTTTTGAAGAAATGGTCAGTATTAGGAGTCTGTAAGAAATGGTCAATCTTCTTCTTCTTCTTCTACTTCTTCTAATTAAATCATTGGAATAATCCTTCCTTTATATCACGGGGAGTGAAAACTAGTTGTAATTTATACATAGAATTTCAGTATGCTCATTTGATGTAGTATTACTGTAAATTTTGATTTCAAAACAAGTATTTCAACTTTCTTTAAATTTAATTGAAATAACATATACCTTCATTATATTTTCAAAATTGCAGAACCTCCTCTCAATATTTAAAAAAATAATATAAAAGCCAGTTTCTAAAATCCCATTTTACTAGTATAAATACATGAACTGAGTGTTGCATAGATATGCGCAAACAGGATAATTTTATTGTGATTTCTTTCTTTGCTTGATTTATACTCATTCTTATTCAATCTCCCTTTTTTAAGAGAAATTTAGTGGGGAGTTTATTACTATATAATTTTTTTAATTTTATTTTGGTTATAACTTTTTTATTTAAACACAAAACTCATAAATTTTGAAAACGATCGGCCAAAAATTATTTGTAATAGTTAGTGAATTAAATATAAGCAGGAATTAGAGAATAATGAAGCATTTCAACTTGCTACTCATTCACAAAAATCGTCATTAACTAAGTCATCAAATATCAAGTGATAATTTAGAATTCATACTAAGAAAGAAAGTTCATTACTCTTCCTTTGTAGCAAAACAGAAAAAAGTTCATTAACAAGTGATCAAAGCAGGCCACTGATTACTAAAAGGCTGGGTGTTTATCAAGCAGCTTTTTCCATATTATAGTTATAATTGCCAATATACAGATACAAATAGTCATCAGAATCATAGAAATTTAGAAATATTATTAAATTTTGTATGAGTTCATAAAATATGTTTTCTGCGCCTTCTCCAAAATGAATACTTAGTAGCTGATAAAGAACTAGGCAGGAACGTTAACAAATAGTCAAATAAACTTATTAACAGAAACATATCATGATTATTGAATATTATATATACAGTAAATGACAAATCAAAATGGAAAAAGAAAAAAAATTAAAAAGGGAATAGAACTACCAGAAACTAACTAGAGGCAGCCGCAACGCAACTACCCTACTTCTTACATTTGACCTCAGTAACATCTCACATCTGGAGACTTATTCATAATTTTTTTTTTTTTTTTTTTTTTTTTATAAAAAAGGCTTCTGAATTTTCGAAAGTCTTTCTGCTGGTCAATTGCTTCCAGAAAAAAAGATGCTTCCTCTACTGTCAAAACTCAATAGCCATAGTACTGGAACTGAGGACCTCCATAACTGTTTACATACTCTTCTGCTCTAAATGTTATATCCTGATCTTGTTCTTCATGCAGCCCTTCAATCTGCAACAAAATCTCCCAAGTGTTACAATTTACTATTTAAACCAGTTACAATGCCCTGCCTTCTATTGTATCTCTGTAATAATAATATTATTATTATTATAACAGTTAAATATCTGGAATTAATTTTAAGAAAGTCATTGAAAAGCAACAAAATTATAAATGTTTACCCAGAAGTCGTCTTCGTCTTCATCTCTGGTCGAACATGGAGCCTTGGGAGTCTCGCTGGTCTCGTCGTTGCGCGCGAATCTGCCACGTATGCGTGGTCGATTGTCGGCTAGTGTCTTTCGGCATGCATACTGGCACCATAGATAAACAATAAAGCACCCACATTCAGACCCTTTTTCTTTTAATTTTTTCTCCCATATTATCATACCTATCTACCTAGCTAACTATATGATCGTCAACTAAACTAATCGAATAAGGTATCATTCAGCAAGTAGTACTAGTTTATTCTTCACCTTCAATTATTATTATTAAACTATTATTCTTTCTTGTTATTACCTTAATAGTCTTGTTGAAGTTTCTCTGACTTCTCTTGGCTCTGTATTTGGAGATTCTCTCTTTTCTTTCTTCGGCACTGTAACGCCCTACTTTGAAGTTTGCTTCCTCCAAGAACGACCCGTCCATGTGTGACGTATTAATAGCTTTGATATTCTGATAGGGAAATAGAACAAAACACACTTCAACGAAATAAATTTGGAAAAAAAAACAGGGGAAGAGAGGTATTGAATTCGAATGTAAATTACACTCTGTAATCTAACCTGCAAATCTCCTGTGCTACACACCCTCCTCATCTGGCCATTGAAGAAACTGTTTTCAGGAGAGCTTAAGGCCTGGCTTTGAAAATTTGGGGAGTCCATGACAGTTTCATAGTGAGGTTGATAGAGAAAACCAGGCTTCCCATCAAAGGATTTACTGCTGAAGCTCCTTTGCATGAATTTTGATACATTTTCAGCACCACTGTAACTGTGAGGAACAAATTGGTGATTGTAGTTATAATCCACACCCATTTGGCATTCCTCACTTTTCACCTCCAACCCATCCAAAACAGAGAACTTGCCAAACTCACTTTCTAAATTTGGGCCATTAGACAGAGGCTGCACATGGTTAGCCTGATAAAGGCTCAAACTTTCTAAGTGGCTACTCGGAGGAGAAAAAGAAAAGAAGGAAGGGGATAAGGGGTCAAGAGAAGGAGTTTCATCAAGTGGGTTTTGTTGCGTTTGGTTGTTGGAATTCTCTTGAGCGACATGAATGGGAGAGGCAGTGAAGAAAGGGAAAGGGTAAGAGTCAGAAAAAAACAGAAGGTCTCCGCCTCCATCAGAGGAGACCATGTCTGAACTTGAATGTCGATGGAATGAAGCATCAAAAACATAGAGATCAGAAGACATTGAAGCAGAATTGTTAATGGAATTGAACCCCTAAATCTACTACAGCAACTGAAAGGAACTGTTTTGTTGTTTCAGTAAAAATAATATTGTTTCTTTGGACTTTGGTATGGTTGATACGGGGAGCTAATGCTGATGATATTGCTATTTTGTCTCTCTATTTGTTTCTGAAACTACACTCGTGCTCTCATTTATTTAATCCAAGGCCTGGAGCTACTACTAGTACTGGGGCGGGCAACAAGACAAGCCCAAAATCATTTCTCCTCTCTCTACTCCAACCCTGCTCCGCTATATAAACAAGTCCTTTTTTCAAATTTGCCCCTATACTTTGTAACATTCTTAAAACTTACTATGTGTCTCGTGGTGCTTAACAAAATATACCCTGCCGTCGAAATTAAATCAGTCAAGAAATAAATAAATAATTAATTAATAAATAAGAGATTCTACAGTGAATATATTATATTATATTAATGTAATAAATTTTATTATTTTATTATATATAAATATAATTTATTTTATTTTTTTAAATAAATTAAAAAAAATTAATTTGTATATATATTATTTATAAATTAACTATTCTGACGACATATTACAAATTATCTAATAAACTAGTTTGATTTTTTCGTGAGAAAAGTATCCTAATCGACATCGTTGTCCACCAGCCAAGGAGTTGCCGCGTTGGAAGTCGTCTTCAACGGCGAAACCGATACGAATTTAATTTCCTTGTTTCTTCCCAATTCAGGAAGAGTTGAGTTGGTGGTTGTAGCGTGTATTGACGACTCCCAGACTACTCAGAGTCAATCACATTGGTGGTTTCTTAGAGCTCAGCACAACAGATCTAATTCTAGGGTTATTGTGATTGGGTTCGGGTGTTGTGATAGTTGCTCTCAAGATCAGCAGCTGAGCTGAAGATGGCGTCGCAGGAGTATCTCGATAAGATGCAGGTTCGCCAGAATTTCCGGAATCTTTGGCACACCGATCTCATGAGTACCATTAAGGCTGACACTCCTTGTACGCACCATACTCTCTTTCTCTGCGTCTTTGATTTTTTTTTTGCTTTCTGTAATGTCTGATACTCACTGCGACTAAATTTCGTGCAGATTGTTGCTTTGCCTTGTGGTGGTAAGTGATCTGTTTTTGGTTACTAAAGGCCTATTTGATCTGCTTCATATATCTCTTGTTGGTGGTATTGCTATAGATTATTCGTCTATTTATTTTCGAGGAGAACTACTAGTTCGCTTTTGATCTTTTTTTTTTTTTTTTTTTAAGTTTGAGATCTTAGATCAACATTGACTTGCATTGACATGTCCTGACTTAACTTCAGCACTCTGTTCAAATTGTATATTATTATTCTAAATTGAGGTGTGGAATTCATAGTTGAAATTCGATCAGTTTAGGGAATCCAGAATAATACATATCTATGATTTTCCTCATTGCTAATTCTTCACTGGCTATTTGCTAAAATCTTGTGGAGTTTCAAGTCCAGTAGATCTGATAGATATAGGTTTAGATAAGTTGCCACTATATCTTTGGTTATGTCTCGAACCATCAAAATTATGAAATTGATTTGATTTGTAAATTTACTTTTTTGATCAAGCTTCCTTGGAATCATATTAGTTTAGGAATTGCTTTCAATTACAAATCATTTTATGTGTATTAGATAAGTATTTACGTATCCTATAATTTTTTGTGTGATTTGTAAGTCATTTCTTTTCAATCAAAATTAATTCAATTCTATTAATGAGACATTCCAAACGCACTCTAGGGAAGTTGAGTTTCAGCTTCCGTGGTTTCCATTGCCAAGTATGTTATGTGGTTGGGCTTTTATGATTTGCTATCTTACCTGTCTTAGTATTTTATCTCTCATCTTTCTTCTTGCCAATTCAATGACCTGATTCGTCATTTGGTGTTTTGTATCTCCAATAAGTTTTCTGTTTAATCACAATTTTGATGGACCTGTGTTGAAGGCATATATGTAATCCTTTTTATGTATTTTCCACTGTAGTAATCTTTAATTTCTATTGTTTTGTTATAGTGCACCATGTGTATCATACCTGCTCCGCAAACGAGCTCTTTATGATGACATGTCACGGTAATCAATGCTATTTCAGTTTTTTCAAGCTTCAAATATGACTTATATAGCATGTTGGTTTGATATGATTTTGTCTTGTTTGTTCCAGATACACATGTTGTGCTGGTTATATGCCCTGTAGTGGTAGGTGTGGAGAAAGTAGATGTCCTGAATTTTGCCTTTGCACTGAGGTAAATAAATTTTACTTGTTTTTCTTCCTTTTTTTCTTATTTCTTCATATAGGCATATGTTGTCATGGATGTTTTCTGCAATAGATCCCCTCCTACCAGTCAGATCTAGGCTGTGATATGTTGACCTTGGCGTTATGTCAGCCCAAATCTATAATGTGGCATTAAAATTTTGACACCTTGTTGAGCATTGGACATTCCTATCCTTCAATTTGGGATTTCTATATTGGGTGGTTTAGCTGTTAATGCCTCGAGACCTGTACTTCCATAGAGCACTTTTACCTTTTCCTTGGCAAAGGCAGTTCCTTAAAACCTGTTTCCCTTTCCAGCACCTTTTATGAAACTTGTTTATTTGGTTGCCAATCACACCCTCGTTATTGGTTTTGAAGGGCTGACAAAAATAATAAAAGTTAATGCTGTCAGATGAAGGGCTGGTAAAATGATCCTTTGGACCACAACTTAATCCATATTTAGATGCGAAATTTGCATGGGATTCTCACTAAACTAGATAAAGAGAAGTTCTAGACTAGAATTAAATTCAATGTGGCCTGTTTTATTTGTAGACTCCATTGACTCAACTAATAATTTGTAGATTTCAATTTCGAAGCCATGTTTCATTTTTAGTTTATTTTTTACTTTGTAGGTTGATGAGCTATCATATTGAGTAAAAAGCTGAAAATGTATTGAAACTGGTGTTTAAGTCAAAGGTTGCATGGTTTAAATATGAGATGCATTAACTTAAGGAAAAACAGGCTAAAATAGAAAACAATAAAGGTAGACCAGATGCAATTTCTAAGTCTGTGTTTACCATAAAATAGAGAACATGAATATGTATATTCATTTAAGGCTGGTTTCTGGCCACAATTTAGTTATTCGTGGTCATTTTGCACAGCATTTTTCTCCTGCTGCTAATTTCATTATCATGAATTTCATTGTTTCAGGTTTTCCTCTGCTTTGGAAATTCAGTGGCCTCAACTCGCTTTCTGTTGCAAGATGAATTTAACATTCAAACTACACAATGTGATAATTGCATCATTGTATGCTCTCTTCCTCCCCTCCTCTCTCTCTTTCTCTCTCTGTTTCACACACAAATACAAACACACTCACCCCCTACCCACACACTCTCACACCCAAACATATGTTCATGTGAGTATTTTATTTTTGATATTCTGTTAACTTATGGTGCAATTCTTATGTTTAGGGTTTCATGTTGTGCCTTCAACAAATTGCATGCATATTTTCTATAGTTGCCTTAATTGTGGGAAGTGATGAAATTCAAGAGGCTTCTCAGCTGCTAAGTTGTCTGGCTGACTTTGTTTACTGCACGTAAGAAATCCTCTTCTTTCTCTTATTGTGCATTTATCATGGAAGACGTTGGACTAAATTGTGTTTCATCTTATTTGTAGGGTTTGTGCATGCATGCAGGTAAGTTTGTTAAATAATTCACACAACTGAGTAATCATATTGTTATATAAGGTTTTACATCATAGATACCAACTAAATTTTATTTGCAGACTCAGCATAAGGTTGAAATGGATAAGCGTGATGGCAAGTTGGGGCCTCAACCAGTGATGGCAGTGCCCCCTTTTCAGCAGATGTCGCGCATTGATCAGCCAGTTCCTCCTGCAGTTGGATATCCACCACAACCTGCATATGGTCAGGCCTATGATTATCCACCTCCTTCTCATGCCTATCCTGCTGCTACTGGTTACCCTCCTGCTGCTTATCCTCCTCCACAAGGATATCCCCCTTCTGGTTACACTAGGTGATAGGTGATTGTGCTTTCTGCTGGCATGCAGTACCAGTTGATTGTTTCAGCGGTAGACATTTACTTGAAGTCTTAAAGATCTCGGTGATGTCAAACAGGGCATACGTGTGCAGGTAGTAGTGTGGAATGAAATGCAATAACTTCATTGGTTACTGTCTTCTTCCACAATTTTTTTTGGACACAATGATGCCATGAGACATAATTTCTAGCGCCTTGTCCATTCTGATACTTTGCCTTCTATTTGTACATTGGCTTCTTTGGTTTTTATATATCATTTTATTTTGTTATATGCAATATGTGGTGTAATGTTCTCTCCCAAATATACTAGATGCTTGATCATATTAAAGTGTTTGATGGTGTGAAGTGGAGTCGTAACCAAATTAAGAGATAATAATGTGTTTGAGATTTTATCTGTTTTGCTTCTTTTAAAATTCCTTACATTTCTTTTACTCTGTGCCGCCGCCAACATCCGGCCCATCCATCCTCATGCCCTGTTCTTTTGATTGAGGATCGAACAAAATTCCTTTGCCTAATAATCAAATCAAAATGTGCGTTTCTAAATTGGAGAAGCTTTTTCCACACGCGCCTTTCCTCTCCTGGCAATTGGTATCATGTGTTTACCCGATAATAATGATAGTTGCCTTTGGCACGTATTAGTCTAGTTCAATCATGTTCTAAGTTAAGATTGCAGCATACGTGATTACCGAATGGTGATAAGTTTTAAGTTGAAGTAGCAATCTTTGAATGTGTGCTTCCTGTAAATGTCTAGCATTCATTTGCCCCCTTATCGGATAATACTATTACTTAGCTCTAGCAGGAGTTGAGACGTGTAGGCCAATTTATGAAAAGTTTTCAATTTCACATTATTGTGTGATAGGCCAATATTGATCTAAGAGTAAATTTATATTTTAGTTCTCGAAAGATTTGAGTTTGGACAAAATCGTTGTTAAAAGATATATAACTACAAATTGGTCTTTTAAAGATTGAACATCTATAACAAAATAGTCATTCGTTAGTCTGGTGAGTTAAAAGGTGATAAAAATATTGACATGTCACCGTTAACAAGCATTTTTACGCCACATCACTCCCCAAACTGTATATAAAGTTATAAACCCCTCTCACTCCTTTACAAACTTCAAAACGCAACAACAAAACTCAAGTATAAGATTGACCCTCATATATTTTCAAACAGATATGTCCTCCTCCAAGAGAACTGGAATCACCGGAGCTCCGCCCACCTCCAACTTCTCGGGGGCCACCTCAACGCCTCACAAGCGAGCAAGTGGGTGTAAACCTCTCATGACCATTTTTCTCACTTCTCTGCCTCTGTTTCCATTTTTCTTCTCTAATGGCTGTTGTTGCAGCTTCTTCACTGCCCTCTGGTAATTTTCGTTGAGAGTAGGTAGAGTGATCGGGAACCATGAAATTATCAAAGTCCCGTTTTTGATTTTTCATGTTTGAAAAAACCCATTTTTGTATTCTGCGAAATTTGAGAACTTGCTTTGGAGTTTGGATCATGCATACTGGTTACTGAGTAATTGGGAGTGTCTGGTGCTTGGAAGCTTATAGCAAGCTCATGTTGGTTTGGGACATTATTATTATAACAAGAAAAATGTGCGTTAACAGCTGCAATCAAGTTTTCACAAGTAACATAGAATTCAAATAGAATAGTCACTCCTTGTAACTGGACTTCAGGCTGACACTTATCACAGTACAGTTTGCGTGCCAGGCTCACGCCTACATATTAACATAATGTGATAAGGATTAAAGAATGGAAACGAGCAGAATATCCATTATAAGTGGCACTTAATGCAATCTGGTGTAAGCAAGGCTATGACTATGTGTCCACCATGAACTTTGAGAATGATTTTTGTTTGTTATTTGTTCATTGGATTTATTTATTATTTTTCTTTGATAAAGGCACCACTTAAAAGATGTAATCTTAAGAAAAAAAAAAAAAAAGCCCCATAAGAATTTGAAACAATTTACCAGCACTTTAATTGTATAGAAAGTTTAGTTTTATAGATGGCATGACATAAAACAAAATCAATTTTTACCAAGTTTTCACAATATTCAAATGTCTGTGAAATTACTATCTCATCAGATAAACATTTGCTGTTAACAGATGGGGGATTCTGAGGTGAGGATAAAGAATTAGACAACAATTGCTATACGCTGAACTATTTTTCTTTTTCCATATTAGTGCAATTACCCCAGCTAAAGAATCAACATATTTATGTCATCTGAAGACTGCCTTCTAACCTCCCCTCAACATGGTCTCAAAGAGTCAATCTGGACGTATCTTAAAACAAAACCATTCATACACTAATACCTTTGATATAAACACTCTTTATTCTACTTAAATCACCATTTGATTCCTCGAACTTAGTTATACTTGATTGAAAAGAACATATTTATCACTATATTTTAACCACGTAAAGTTCATTTATCTCTTCTGCACAAGCCTGAATTATCGTTGTTGATGACATATACTTATATGGGAAATTTTCCGAAGTTTCTCTATGCATAGTTTTGAAAACTTACCAACCTTATTTGATTAATAGACACAGGAGGACTGGGGAATTTGAGGATAATTGATGGTGAGAACTTGCCCTTTCAATTGAGCAATTCTTAACCCCACCCCACCCCTCCTCCCCCTCCTCCTCTCAAGATAAAGCACACACATATACACAGACGCACATGCTTAATTTATGGTGTTGCTGTACCCTGTCGGATATGCTTGGCATTTACTTTTCATTTCAACCACTCTATGTCTCTGAATTCTCTTTAGAGTTTTTCTACAATGGTTGGTCATGTTTTCCCTCCTGGAAAGAGTTTGATGAGCAGAAAGACCAAGTTGCAGTAGAGCAGATATTGCGGGTTGTTTTTCTGGATCCAGAGCGCTCTACTCCTGTAAGTACTGAAACATTTAGCGGCCATAGATCAAATTCTAAGTGTTCAAATTGTACTTTGCATTGACGGTGTGGTGTGTGTTCTCTCTCTTTTTCTTTCTTCCTTATGCCCCTCTTGTGTTATTATCGATTTATGTATCTGTTTTGTTTGAGACATTCAATATCTGCTATTCGTAATTTACATGTTTGCTATGCCCACATGTGATGTCAACATTAAGTGTTTGTCTAATTATGAGTTTCTAACTTTGTCCATTAGGCAACGTTCGAAGAGGGGCCGAAAGCCAAATCCCAAATATTTGGGGATGAGCTGGACATGAGGACCATTGTATGCATGAAGGGGTACATGTAATTCGGTAGGTTAACTCAGTGAGGGGTATATGCACTTGTGATTTCTGTTTCACTTTTCCAGCTTACCGTTACTAAACGAATGAAGGAATGAACTTAGACTGGGTCGTGGTGGTTATGCAGAAGGAAATGGGATTCCGTAGTTGCGAGTTTTACGTCATTTTACTTCTATTTATTATGCTCTATTTTACTTGTTAGCTGTTAGTTTATACTCTGTTTTATTGGTTAGTTGTTAGTTTCTCTTTATTTCGGTTCATTTATATGTGACTTTGCTTATTTAAAGCAGCCAATGCTTTTGTTAATGGAAGTCAAGTATTATTTGCATTCAAATTGTGGTATGTTTCTCACCCAAAGAGAAAACAATTCATCTTAGCATTATATTCTCTGATTGGGACCTATCAGTCTGACAAGGCCCTGGAGAAATTGGAGCGTCAATTGGCTGATGCCGATGCTGCACTTAAGGCACGTAAGAAGCCTCCAGAAGATGCAAGTCCTAAGATTTTTGGGGAAGGGCTTGTCATAGATGAATGGGTGAGTATGTTCATTTTGCTCCAGTGGAAAATTTTTTAGTTGAATACGTTACTTTTGATTAATGATTCATCCATGTTATCTTTTCATTATGTTTCCAGAAAGAGAGGAGGGAAAGATACCTTGCAAGGCAGCAGGTTGAAGGGGTAGTAGACTTTGTACAGAGTGCTGATCTGGGTTCTTCATTTCTAGCGTATTACTATGGCTGGATAGGAAATTCCATTAGAGTCAACGGAGATTGATCAATATACGGCCACAGTGGCAACTTAAACTACTTAACGTGCCATGCAAGCGTTAACGGTGACACGTCAACATTTCTATCACTTGTTAACGCACTACATTAACGAAAGACTATTTTGTTATGGATGTCCAATCTTTAAAAGACTAATTTATAATTATGTATATTTTAAGAACAATTTTGTCTAAACTTAAATCTTTCGAAGATTAAAATGTAAGTTTACTCTTTATCTAATAAATAAGAGTTTAAATTTAATATATTGTTAATGTAAAATTCTATATACAATCTCTAATATAAAAAATATCATATTATTGAGTAGAAAGGATAATATTCTGCTTTCTGCCATTTTTTTTAAAAAAATCGTAGCAAGGAAACAGCTTGGATGGGCTTCAGGTGTTGTCGGGTTGGGAACGTGATAGCCGGTCCCGCTTACAAGTTAAGCTGTTAAGGTTCAAACCCCAAACAAAGCTCACAAGGCCGGTGCCGGTGCCGGTGGTCATGACTCATCGCCTTACATAACAATAGCATATATAATTCACATTCACAATCACAACTGAGCCGAACAGTTAGCACTGCCACCCAATTATTTAAGTTGCCAACAATTATTGTCCTTTGCCCCTTCATCAATTTAATTTAATACTATTACTAGTTCCCTCCTTTTCTTTCTCTAATTTATTTACATAATATCTAATCAAGCAACTCTTTAAATTTATACTGACAGAGACATACAGACCCACTACTTCCACAAGAGAGCAAATAAATGTTCAAAAGGTGAAAAATAATATTTTACCAAGCTGTATACATCCGTCTTATGAAACAAAATTTGAAGACAAAAAAAAGTTCAAGTCAAAATAATTGAATTCAGTTTATGCTATAAAGATAATTGTTGAAAATAATAGCGTATATCATTACTCAATTGAGATTTAGCAAGAGAGAAATTTGCTTTTATTTAAATACTACATAATGTGATAAATATTTATCATTAAAATATAATTTATTTAATTTTTTCAAATAAATATAAAAATTAGTGACTTAAAATTATTAATTATACATATAATTCATGTATTAATTATTTTTATATAAATATGACATAAGACATTCAAATTAAAAATATGTAAGAAAGCTCGTTAAACATTTTCACATGGAGAGTCATCATGTGGCTATTTAGGGGAAGCCACTTGGCGTATTAACTATTTTTATATAAATATGACATAAGACATTTATGCTAAAAAATATGTAAGAAACCTGATTAAACATTTTCACATGGAGAGTCATCATGTGGCTATTTTGGGGAAGCCACTTGGCGTCACTGTTGAATTTTCACATCAAACAAAAGCTTTGTACGACTAGGAGAACTACAGGCTATATGGCCTATAGTATACAGTGTACACACTCATTTNCATAAGACATTCAAATTAAAAATATGTAAGAAAGCTCGTTAAACATTTTCACATGGAGAGTCATCATGTGGGTATTTAGGGGAAGCCACTTGGCGTATTAACTATTTTTATATAAATATGACATAAGACATTTATGCTAAAAATATGTAAGAAACCTGATTAAACATTTTCACATGGAGAGTCATCATGTGGCTATTTTGGGGAAGCCACTTGGCGTCACTGTTGAATTTTCACATCAAACAAAAGCTTTGTACGACTAGGAGAACTACAGGCTATATGGCCTATAGTATACAGTGTACACACTCATTTTGCCCCCAGTACACAGGCTAGCATCTTTGGGTTCACGTTAAAACTAAATCTAAAGGAAATTGAAAAATTTGAGAGATTTTATTATTGTTACCCTGAGACTGAGAATTTCACAATGCTTATTTCTGGGAAATAGCAAATAGGTGGTAGGTATCTATTGGATGCAAGGCTGGTACTTAGAAAATGAGTTTCTCGGTCCTC
Organism: Cercis canadensis; assembly: GCA_003255065.1. NCBI lineage: Eukaryota > Viridiplantae > Streptophyta > Magnoliopsida > Fabales > Fabaceae > Cercis > Cercis canadensis. The sequence continues at coordinate 1,387,228 of QAOA01006931.1, forward strand.
TTATATATATAAGAAAAGAATTAGAAAATGTGAATAGGTAAAACAATTATTTGTAACCAAAATCCTAGGAAACAAAAGGAAAATAGATTCCCCCGTATCCGGTACGACCCAATCCAAGAAAGTAAACAACATCATCCTTCATTAAACAATAAAAAAGCCCTTTTTATTTTGTTGATCTGGGACAATAGCATACTTTGATAAGATGGTGAATTATGTAAGTCGAGATTTGATGACCAGAAGAGAAAAAAGCAATAACTTCCCATAAAACCCTTACTTGCACCAACATCTACGTTTTCGGATTCTAATCTATGCAAGTAAAAGCAGGTTTAAAGTATACTACCGTCTACGTTACATTCACTCGGAAATTTTCAAAGAAAGAACACGTTTTTGTCTTTTATGACTCCGAGTTTGTCGAATCTGCGGTGCCAGTAAATCGAACCACGCATTCCAGTCCTTCCAAATGAAAACACCAAAATGCAGAAAGAAATTGAAGCAATTTGATGTCATCTCATTAAAGCTACAAATAGACGCAAATCTGGGATTGCTACAAGTTGAAACCTCTTAAATTTCTGTTTCAGCCCCAAAATTTAAATGGTGCATCAAATCAAATCCAGAACTGATAATAAACTGTAAGAACCAAAATCTAAAATTAGAAGCAGCTTTACAGAATCATCTAAAACTAAAACGAAAATTGATGTAACTACAGTCTCAACTTTCGATTTCTTTTATGTTCTGTATATGTACACATCAACGTGAACCACAAAAGCAGAGCATCCCCTTCCCCTAATCACGCTCGTTCTTTCTGTTTTTTTTTTTTTTTACTTGGCTCTCCATTCCTTCTTTTTCTTTACCAGTTTTAGTGGCAAAGGTAAAAGAGAAAAGAAAAGAAAATTGGTGTCTCTGGAAGAAGAGAAGAGAGGTAACTAAAAAGCAGTAGTATGAGGATAATCTGCGTAAAATTCAACGATGCCAGAAGCAGCCCAGAATCTCTCATTGAAGGCACCTTGCATATCGTGAGGTATGACGGGTGTGCGGCACAAGGGACACGTTCTCTGATCGTATCCCATCCAACGGTCGAGGCAGCTCCGGTGGAAGATGTGTGGACAGTTTGTGAGGCGTCTGATCTCGTGGTGAGCCTGGAATTCATAGAGACAGACAGCGCAGGTATCGGGAGGATCGACGTCCATTAGCAGGTCTGAGAACTTGACCACCGGCAAGATTTCTCGGATCAGCAGTGCAGAAACGGATTGGAATTCGGGCACCCGGTTCCAGTGCTCCGGCCACTCAATATCCGGTTGAAGGAAATCGTGGAGACCCAGATAGCGGAACATGATGGATATCAGTTTTCTGATGAAACCCAATATAGAAAGGATGTGAAGAAAGAGCTTTGGGAAGACCAGCTCTGTATACCCCACTGGAAATCCCATTGGAATCAAATCACCCAAACAACACAGCACCTTGTTAATTTCTGTGTGATGATGATCGATGACTTTCGTTTTTTTGAGAATCAACCTCTCGACTTCAACTCCTCTATGCCTATGCCTATGCAATTCTGCTACTGCGAGAGATAGTAGGCTGCGTTATCTTATATAGAAGCTTGAGACTTGGGTGGAAATGCCGACAATGGGCTTAGGCTTATGGAGAATGACAGTAGCTAGGACTAGGAAGGGACCATTTTCAATAATATATGCCCAACAAAAAAGTGCTTACACTCTAGCCTCTGTGCTGTCTTATTCATGGGTTTCGCCTAATTAAAATAACCAAATTGCAAAATTCCTTAGATATCTTAAAAATTAAATTAAATTGTTTATTTAAGAGAATTTTTTTTTTAATTGTATTGTAGGTTTTTTTTGATAAATTTTGAATCAAGATTCTATAATTTTTTTTTTTGGAGTCTTTATAATTTTAAATTTTTTTAATTAGATCTATGTCATAATTACGAGTTATAACTCTGTTAATTTAGTGTTAACTTGATAAATAGCTTCTCTATACGGCAATAGATGAAGTTTACGTGACATCAAAATATCACACAAATTGCTACCTATCAAATGCACATACAAGGCATGTGGCTCAATTTTCTCCAAATTGATCAAAATTAGGTTGATGAGCGATAGATATAACCCAATTTTTATGCCACTTTGGCGCTACGTTAGCTTTTTTTATTATCACATAGACAAGTCATTTGTCATGTAAATACTAAACTGACAGAGTAATAAATGAGAGTGACCGCATGGACCAAATTAAAAAAAAAAAATTAAACTATAAAAATCTCAAAAGAGAAAAAAAATTATAGAGACATGATTCAAAATTTGTTCAAACTATAAGGACCTACAGCACATTTAAACATTTATTTTTTATATTTTAGCACACCATCTAATTGCCACTATTAAAAGAAAAGTGTAAGTTTAGTTAAGTTTGTATTGTACAGTAATGTGAAACTGTCTAATTCTTTGGCCAAAAATATAATTTGATAAGAATTACTATCTTTTTCGTTGCTTAAGTTGTAACTGAAGCTGCAGTGATAGTAAAAATGATGACTGGAGCAGTCACAGCTTTTGATGACAAGAAATACAAAACCTTGTTAATGATGATAGGAGGACTTTCTTCGAAAACCTTGGAGGCATTCTGTCTTTACCGCTCAGCATTCTTTAAACTGTACGCATGCAGTGTTGCTATTTGACAAAAAGCTAGCGCCACAAAAATAATAGGGAATAAAGCAAAGTTCTATCGAAGCCTCCTATAATGATGCATAATTCGCCGCTTCAATTTATATTAGGCATTCCAAAATTGCTATTGAAAACAACGGCTTAATTCGATGTTTTGTTTGATGACTTTATATTTGGCATCGTTATGCTTGCAATTTCTTCTAGGCATAGTCATTTGTCAATGGGGTCCCTGGAATTAATTTCCAGATAGGTAAGCCATCTAAGAGTGTGACTATCAATTATGACCCTCTGACAATGAAGTTAGTGATTTTTTTTTTTCTTTTCTCTTGTACATTTGTCCTTTGTTTGGTTGAGGACCTGAAGGTATGTTGTGTTTGCTTCCTGAGATTTCTTTTTTAAAATTTAAAGATTACAAAATTAATACTCAAGTATCAATCATATCTGAAGAAATTGGACAAAAAATTTATAGAGAGAGCGTGATGGTGTTGAAATGTCCCATTGCTAGGGTATAGATGTAAGTGTGGGTAAGTGGTTCCACCGTGAATGATCCCTATAGAAGCCCACAAAAGAAGGCAAGACAGTGATGAAGAAACAAGAAGAGAATGAAAAGGGAGAGAGGATTGTAGAGCTAGTCTTGGGTCGTGGGGTGGGGCGATATACCACAGATGGTGCCTTATAACACATCACGGAGTCGCTGTCCCATATCACATAAGGTTTCATTTCAGACCATGTTCAATTTTATTCTTCATTATCTCTTTTTCGGAGAGACACAAAAAATACATATTCATCTGATGGGATATCCTATTCCTAATTTCCTACATTGGTTTTAGTCTCTTTCAATGGTTTCTTTTTCTTTTTCTTTTTTTCAAAAAAAAAAAACTGTTCCTTATCCTTTACTTGGACTTGCACTTACAGCATCTTCAATAATATTATGATAATTACTATTGAGAAAATTTTGTTTTTCCGGACAACCCATTTACATGGAAGCTATGAGAATGATCATTTGATAGGAATTAGGTTGCAGATCAATTAAGCAATGGCATCCAATTATTTGCAGATTTGCATTAGCATGTTTGAATTGGAAGTAGCGTTGAAATTAAAAACATTGACAGTGAGAAGTCCACTAACAAGCAAAACCCGTGAAAGCAGTAATATCGCCAATTAGTGACATGGGTCAGCTGCGTGAAGAAAAAATATCATGAAAACTTTATGGTGACAACTTTCTCAACTCTTACTGTATGTTTTTTCTACTAATCATGTGAACATGTATTAGTAGTCTTCGTACCAAGTTAATTTTTTTAATCCCAATATAGGTACGGTACGGTTACGCAGCGTAGTAGCTGATTTTGAGACTTTTAAACCTAGCTAATACCCTTAGCTAGCTAGCTTCAACTTTCTTTGTTCTAATCTGAGGAGATCCTTGAAGTTTTTGTCGTGGTGCAGTTACAATGTTGAGGTGGACTAATTATGCGACAGTTATTTGGTGTTTTGGATTATATTAACTTGTTTCCTTTAATAGGAATTTGATTGTGCCCTTGTGGTTGATTGCAATATAATGTGTAGAGAGAAGAAGAAGAAAGGGTATGAATTATGATATGAAGGAAATAGGGTGAAACGGAGATTGGAGAGCCATGGGGGAATGAAGAAATTAAAGGCAGCATGGGCTTGAAAATTTTGGAAGCAGGAGTTAGAAAGAAACAAGAGAAGAGAAGAGAAGGCGTGGCAATAGTTTAGGGCACAGTGGAGTGGACAGTGTCAGGGGGACGCATCTTTATTGTTTAAGGTGCAGTGTGCAATGTGCAATGTGCTTGGCCACCACCCACCAGGCACCAGCAGCTGCAAATGGCCGTATTGCAATTGCCAAGCTGCTCTGACATGGTGTCTGATGAAGCCAAAACACTAATGGTCCACACATTATTCCTGAATCACTACTAAAATTATTCATAGTCCACCTTTCACAATCACAACTACACATTACCATTTACCACTATCTTCATTTGTTTTTCCTTTTGTCTCATTCTTTGTCTAGCCTCCATGACCGGAGTCTCTATCCGAATCCACACTGCCTTCACTTCACTTTCTTTTCTTTACCTCATTATTATTTCTCACTCTTCGCTTTCGTGAATTATAATAATACCATTCAACCAGACCTTTCGTGTATTGTGTACTCCTATCTCTGATTTTGCTCAAGAATTAAAGAATGAGTCTTACACCAGAAACTGAAAGTAAGTTTTAGTACTGCATTTTTGTAGATTGTGAAAATGGTTCTCAAGTTGAAAAGATGAAAGGAAATTTTCTTATATATGCTAATTAAAAGTATGAATTTGTTGAATTGTTTGTTCAAGTAAATCTCCTACCTGCCTTTGCAGCAGTTTAATTAATGAGTGAGGCACACTGGCATTTGGACGCATTAGGATAAGATTAACAGGTCATTAGGCCAGCTAAATCCAACCATGACATGACCACTTCTCTTTTAGCACCTAATTACAAACGTTCAGTCATTTACTGCCCAATTGTTTTTTTTTTATTTTTCTATTTGATTCTCAGTACTTCTGACTCCAGAATCAATTTGGTCATTCTTAACCTTCAAAAGCTTGATTTGCTCGCTATTAGTTCCAAAACATTCAGTTTAAGCATCAGAAATTGCCTGCCATTAGGTTGAAAACGTCAAAATGAGAATCAAAATTCACAGCCTGTGTTAGTGGTAATAAGTTGAAGATGAAATTCCATACAACCATGCTTGTCAGATATTGTCTTTGGGTCATGACAAGGGCAAGAGATATTAACACCAACTGGTTTTACGAGACAATTAGCAACAAGTTGCACATACTTTACACTAATGCAAACTTCCTTACTTAAATTGACATGTGAGAGCACGTTTATGATTGGTGATGTAGAAAGAGGCATGAGCATGTTTAAATTTAGCAACAAAGAAATAAAAAGGAAGATTGGCAAGGTGCATGGCAGAAAAGGATCATATGCGCTTTCTTCTTTCCGTATGTCCTTTCTTTTCCCCTGTTTTTGGGAAATTGAAGCACTAATCATTATTCCATCTCATAGCATAGCCTTTTATTTCGCTGCAATGGGAGCAGTCTTCCTTCCTACATTATTGTGGTAATGAAGCCATTAATTATTGCAAGTATTTAAATCCCACATTTGTTTGCTGCCCACTCTAAGAACCGGCAATTTGACATAAATGAGGTATTTAGACAAATTATTTACATAAATAGGGTACTATTAAAACTATTTGCATAAAAAATATATTTTTGATTTTTTTATTAATATCTGAATTAGAGTGGAACACGTTTTTGCTGATATAAAACGTGTATGAACTAATCACGCTTTAGGGTAATTTCTCTCAAACGCGTGATCACTATTCACAAAATTTTCAGATGAAATTATGTTTTTCCCAAAGCAATCATGCTTTAGCAAAATAAATCACAATTTGGCCAAAAAGAGTCACAATTTAGCAAATAGGGTCACGGTTTGGCTTTTATAGGGGTCATAGTTTTGGCTTTATGGGGATCACGCTTTAGCCTAAAGCGTGATCACCATACATCCAAAACCGTGACTCCTATTTCCAAACCGTGACTCCGTTTTTGGCCAAAGCGTGTTGTGTCTCCCGGTTCTGGCTTAAAGCGTGACTTAAAATGAGGTTTTGGGTTTAGGGTTTCAAGTTTAAGGGTTGGGGTGAGGAATGGGGTTTAAGTTTTGAGTTGGCATTAGGGGTTTGAGGTTTATAGTTTAGGGTTTAAAAAAAAAAAGTTTCGGGTTTTGGGTTTAAGGTTTAAGATTTGGGATTTTGGGTTTCGAGTTTATATTAGTTAAAATTCTGCTGAGACTGTTGATGTTTTGATTTGTTCTTAGATGCTTAGTCTGTTTAATTTTTGGAATTATGCTGAGTTTGTTGATTTTGCCTTATTTACTTAGTTTGGATATTTGTTAAAATTTTGTTTAGTATGTTGATTTTTTGTTAGGTAATTAGTATGTATATATATTTGTTACAATTATAGTTACTGATATTTTTTTAAAATAATATGATTATTGCAGACAGAGAAACTTGTAAAATCCCGAAACCGTATAGTTGAGCCACCAGATGATATACTGATGCCTTATATTAAGTGGGTGAGTTTTGGAGGAGCTGCATTAGTGACCCCCCTGAAAGTAAATTGGGAGTTTTTGTCTGCCTTGGTTGAGTGATGGCGACTAGAAACACACCTTCCACATGACAGGAGGTGAGTGCACAGTTATTTTACAGGACGTAGAGATTTTGTTGGAGCTTCCTGTTGATGGGAACGTATTCAGTGGATGTAGTGAGCATGACTGGTCGGAGCTGACACAGGAATTGCTAGGTATTGTGCCAGCTAGGGGTGATTTGGTTAGTGTCAGAGTGAAGATGACATGATTGCATGACACATTTGTTGTATTGTCAGATGATGCTATCGATCTGGATATACAGTATCATGTGAGACCACATTTATTGCTAATGATCTGTGGATGGTTGATGTCTCGCATCTTAAGTCACGCTTTAAGCCAGAACCGGGAGACACAACATGCTTTGGCCAAAAACGAAGTCACTATTTGGACAAAAAGGGAGTCACGGTTTGGAAAGAGGGGTCACGGTTTTTGATGTATGGTGATCACGCTTTAGACTATGACCCTTTTTGGCCAAACCGTGATTCATTTTACTAAAGCGTGATTGTTTTAGGAAAAACGTAACTTTATCTGAAAATTTTGTGAACAGTGATCACGCGTTTGAGATAAATTACCCTAAAGCTTGATTAGTTCATACACATTTTACACCAGCAAAAACGTATTCCACTCTGATTCAGATATTAATAAAAAAATTAAAAGTAACTCTTTTACGTAAATAGTTTTAATAGTGTCTTATTTGTGTAAATAATTTATCCAAATATCTCATTTCTGTCAAATTGCCCTAAGAACCTTGTTAGAGGGCCTAACACTATATTTTATGTGTGATCTAGTGGAATTTATAGTATAATTTTAGTATTATTACAAAAAATTTTAAAAATTGAGTCATTTAATATATATCAAACAATTTTTTTATTTTTATGTTAGAATTGCATAATATAAAAAAAAATATGTCAAAAAGTAAACTTAAAAAAATTAATCTCTAACATATTTTTTTATATCGTATCGTTCTTATATTTTATAAAAAAATTATGTATTAACATATATTAAATACCTTAACTTTTTAAGATCTTTGTAATTATACTAAAATTAGTGAATAAATTTTATCCAAATCTACATCCTTATCTCCTCTTAAATGAGTAACATAGTACTCACATTTATGAAAAGACATATGAGGTGCGCAAAATAACATGATGATGTGAAAAATAACCAACTAGCCTAAGAGTCCTGTCCTAGTCTAAGCTAATATGGTATTATAACCACCCTCTCTCTCTCTCTCTCTCTCTCTCTCTAGCACAGCACAGGCATAGACACACACGCACAGAACACTAAATAAAGCGAGACATGCACCACTGGCATACATAGCTTGAAAGATGAGCTAGCTACTTTCCTCTCTTATCTCACCCCATCTTTTATTCCTTTTACAGTTTGCTCAACTGGTCAATTAAATTACGTACACACATGTCCGTTCCATACAATTAAAAAGCTCATATGTATACTGTATAGAGGTTCCTAGTGGCATGTAAAAATTGAAAGGAAGTGCTTTCGCGATTTGCGCTTTGTAAATTACTCAAAATTCTCCCTAGTAGGCTATTACATTACACACCATCTAATCTTTTTTTGGGCTTTACTTTTGATGACTTAATTAAGCAGGAAATTATTGTGTACCGACGTTTTGTTTGTGGGATAAGACCCGTGAGTGAGGATTAAGTGGAATCTCTAGAGAGAGTAGTCAGCTGTAGCTAATTATTAGCAAGCCTTAATAAGGATTATTGTTTAATGCAATTCCCTTTTCCTTCCAACCGTGAAAGTGTTGTTTTCACCTTTTTTTTTTTTTTAATATCAAGTTTAAGTTTAAAACACGAAACTTATAAACACTAATAATAATTTTAATATCACTCAATCGCAAATCATTTCATCAAGTGAGTTTTCATTTAATCTTATTTAAGTAAACTCTAGTGAGTCTTTAATAAATAATTTATGTGCAAATTGTTATCAGTTCTCACTTTCGATTGTTTAATACCTCTTTTTTCCCCTTGGCTTTATACTTTTTTAATGAAGCATACTCTTAAAATCATTTTGACATTCGTTTAACCTGCTAGAGGAAGAAACAGAGTTTATTTACCTCTATTCCACGAGATGATTTTAAATTACCACCGCTACTAGTGTCGTTGCGTTATAGTTGTGAGAAGATAATTGAAGAAAAGAAAAGAAAAATAGCAGTTGATATAAACAGCAATTAAAATAAAATATGATAACAGTAATTATTACAACTAGCATGGTAGTTGCAGAATTAGACAGTTTAACAGATTACTCCTTGCCATGGATAAGAAGGAATTAATATCTTATCTACACACTTCATTGAAATTAATGATATTCAAGTGAGAAAATTAAACTAGCATGATCACATAAAATGACGTACAATATAGAGGTAAATAAGGGCCTACACCCGATGAGTCAACAATTTTCTAGTAGTTCAGTATGAATTGAAAGGTGATATTACTGTTTTATTGTTTAAACTAACTAGTTACTAGTATATACAATAAATAATTATGATTGAATAGAGGGAGGGAAGTGGTATGGAAGGAAGGAAGAATGGGAGATTCACGTTGTGATGGGTGAATGAATTAAGAGTGAGTGAAAAATGAAAAGGAGAGCTAAACGATATTAGCAGAGACATAAAGTCAGAGAGTGGGTCATGGGGGCATGTGGGATGTCTGCTGTTATTTCTCCCTCTCCCTCTCCCTCTCCCTCTCCCTTAGACATAAAAATGAAAAGGAGAGATAAACGATATTAGCAGATTCACCCATTCCTGCTTGTGTTGTGTTTGTTTCTATATATCATATGTCCAATGTTAATGTCCAGGTCATGTGACTCTTTCTTGACGCCCAAACAGCTCTTCACTACCCAGTCTTTGGCTACCTTTAACGGACACATATTTTGGATCACAATCAGCTCCTCCAATGCCTTCTCACACTTTCCTTTTTGGCTACCAGATTACCTTCACAATTTTACAATCCACAAATTATGAGATTCTTGGCTGCCTCTATACGCATTGCAGCTTTATTCTTTGAATAAAAATATAAACATTCTCTACATACACCTTTACATTCATACGTAAAATATTCAAGATAACATCTTTTACTAATCTTATTCACCCATATTTCTTTTTTCTTTTTCTGAGAGATCTACCGATGGAAAAGAAATCTCCTTTAACATTCTGAGAATTTAGGTGATTATTGATTATAAGCATAGCCTTCACCCGAATCCAACCTGATGAAGCACATTGTAAAAATATCAGCTTACCACTAAGTTCAGCTGTGACCTTGGCTGGTAAAAGAAATATATAAGGTCTTTTTTTTGGTAATATTTGCATCTTACTTGTGGTATGTCAGTCACACATAACACCTTTTTTTGGGGGGCTAATGCACACGTAACACCTCCTAATAGCGGCCCATTAGAGATGGTTGGACGTCCCCCAACAGCCCAACTTAACCAACTAAGGCCTCACAGTTTATCTATGGCCCAAAATAATGTGGACCAGGGCCCGTTACGTAATTCTTCTTCTTCTTTTCTATGCTTTTTTTCTTGCAATCGTTACTCATTTCTTCACTTTCAACTTGAGGAATTCCCACCTACTTTGTCTTTGCCCAGACGCCAGATGGGACCCAAATTTATGAGATGAGGAACACAGACAACTTTAGAAATAAAGGTTGGATTATTGTTGCTTAGCCATAGGATAAATAATAGGACAACACATTCTCGGTGTAAATATAGTTGAATATGCCACATCCACTATTTTGTTATGATCAAGAAAAGTATTTGCGGCCCAAATGTGGATGCAATAGCAGCTCATAAGCTAAAGTGAGAGTGAGTTTAAGACAAACAGAGACTATTGCTCATTCTTTCAAGTGATAGTTTAATGCATTAACTCTTAAGTTATCCCATATAAGATAAACAAGATAGTTCAAAATATAATTAGAGGATTTAGTGCATCATACTCTTGTAATCAATACCTAAGCAGGGAGATAAAGAAACTGTATTAGACATAAGATGGTCCTCTCCCTACACTGTATCCACCACTACACTTTCAATTATAGACATAGGTGACGGAAAACAAGTAATTCGGCAAAGTGCCTTCAAAATCTGTAAAATAAAATAAGTGACTTCCAAAAACAGAATAATTGAGGCAAATAATAACTTGTTTTGGTATTTCCTTTTAAGAAAAGAAAAGTTTGCAATCAAAGAAAGAATTATTAGCTCTTAGCCAACAATCGACACCATGATTATGATATACGTAACAGTCTGTGAACTAAATTTAAGTAAAGTATTGGTGTAGATTTGTAAAATATCGGCTCAATTAATCGAATGGTGATGGTGATAGAATATTAAACATATTTAAACATAATGCAGTGTTATTATCCAAAATATGAAATATAACAAAGGACATGATGATATTGCTAGTGCTAAGCACTAAGGTAAAATGCACAACAAGTCAACAACAATGAACACGAACCAAATCTCATGGACATGGAGGCATGGTACTGCTATCTCTTATTTGCATACTCTGTTCTATTTCTAGCTTGAGAAATGTTGTCTTCACTGTTCAATTCATTTTATTACTTTCAGTCTAGACTGTTTAAATGGATTCAGTTTTAATTTTGGTGGTGGAGATTAAGAATGGTAAAGTTTAATCAGGAATTGAGCATTGATAACATTACTCTCCTATCTTTATCTACACTTTTTTTTTTTTTTTTTTTTTTTAGCAATTGCTCTTTTGTTNTTTTTTTTCTTATTAGCAATTGCTCATTTGCTTGGTTGAGTGACTTGAGTCTCTTATTTTTGTTGACGGAGTCATCTAAATGCGAAGGCAGGAGAAGCAGCCAAAGTGTAAAGTACAAACCGGGGCTTAATACGCATTCCTCAAGCAAAACATAAAAGCCCAACCCTAAAATCTTGTCCAGAGAGAGAGAGGATAGATATTTTTGGAAGTTCTTTTATCTTTCATTAATGCTTTAATCAGTCTCTCCTGCTCCTTCGTCTTGTTTCCACCGCCATTTATTAATTTCTTCCAGTCTCTCTCTCTCTCTCTCTTGGCAGCTCTGATGCCAATGCCCCTAAGGCTAAAGGACAAGAAACACAGTGTGTTGTACAATTCATGGCAGCGACAAGAACAACAACAACAACTTACCTCAGTTCAAAACCAGCCCACAAAGCCCAAACGTCGTAAGTATCGGGAAACCACTATCTCCGCCTCTGCCAGTGCCACTAGCAACGACACCCATTCCTCTGCCGTTTATCAACATCAACATCAACATCAACACCAACACCAACACCAACACCAACACCAACAACATCATCATCACCATCGCAAGCTTGATCCTCCCACTGTTGTCCACCCACACAACTCTTGGTGCTGCCCTGCTTCAAAACCCATCTCCTCCACTCCACCACCACCTCCCTCCCCACCAGCGCAGCCCCGCCGTACCATTGAAAACCAACAATCCGGGTCAGCAACCATAAACCATTCAGCATTGCCTTCTTCACCCTCAGATTCAACATCCACGTTCAGGATTCGATTCTCACCTGGCAGATTTTCCCCAATAATGGATTTTACTCACGCTTCACCAACAATTCCTGGCAGCCCCGGCAATGGGCACTCTACTCAGGATTCATTCCCTTCTAGCTTCAGCAAATTCAACTCTGCACTCACTGCGGGGCTCTTGAACCCAATGTCACCGCCGCCACCGCCTGATAAAACTCGATCGAGCCCAACCCTTTTCGAAATGATGGCTAGCGAGCCCGATATCCATCCGAGAACTCAGATCCCAACCAACAATATCTCTGTATCGGTACAAAAGCCCCAAATTTTAGTGATGGATAGACAAGCTCTGATGATGCAACGAATATCGGACATATTGGCTACTCGCAGCCCCGGTAACCAGTTCAACGATCCCACGTCCAGTGATATCAAGCTCACCTTGAGTTCCAAAGATGGAATTAGCGTTTCTATGAACGTTCACCGCCAAATTCTTGTGGCCCATAGCAGATTCTTCGCGGTTAAACTGTCCGATCGGTGGACAAAGCAGCAGCGATCAGCGTTGCCGTACATTGTCGAAATTGCTGACTGCGATGACGTTGAAGTTTATATTGAGACGTTGAGGTTGATGTATTGTAAGGATCTTAGGAAGAAGCTAATGAAGGAGGACGTTTCCAGAGTTCTTGGCATCTTGAAGGTCGTTCCTTGTGAATGTTTTTGCTGTTGTTGTTGTTTAGGCTTTGATGTTCGCTCTGTTTCATCTGCTATATTATCTGTAGGCCTGTAGGATTAGGTAGAGTAGAGACTATAGCAACCTTTGAATTTTGGATGTCAACTGTTTATAACTAACTTATTCCAAACTCTATGCAATAGAAATGGTATGGTTCAGGTTATTAATTCACCTGTATAAGTAAACAAACACCATTTCGTAATTTGAAGTCTTGTTATTTGTTTGTATTTTTCCTTCACATTCGCATTCGCCTCGTTCATTTCATGGTGTTCTGATACTATCTTGGTATATTAGGTTTCAGCGGCAATTGGTTTTGATGCGGGGGTTTTATCTTGTTTGGAATACTTGGAAGCGGCCCCATGGGCAGAGGATGAAGAAGAGAAGGTGGCCTCACTTCTATCGGAGCTTCGTCTTGAAGCTGTGGGAGCTGGGGAAGTTTTGAAGAGGGTTTCCACAGAAGTTACTAATGGAAATGAAGAGGGAAATGATAACGAGGAAGTTCTTCTAAAACTTATTCATGTGGTTCTTGAAGGCAAAGATGAAAAGGCTAGGCGCGAGATGAAAGGGTTAGTGTCAAAGATGCTTCGTGAAAATTCATCTCAGAATGATCTTCGGAAGGAGTCATTATACTCAGCATGTAATGATTGTCTGCAATTACTTCGTCAACAGTTTTTACGGGCAGCGGCCTCAGACCTACAGGATGTGGGTCAAATTGCACGACAGGCAGATAATTTGCACTGGATTTTGGACATTTTAATTGATAGGCAGATCGCGGAGGATTTCCTGAAAACGTGGGCTTCTCAATCTGAATTGTCTGAAGCACATCCTAAAGTGCCTGCAGTTCACAGGTTTGAGGTGAGCAGAGTTACATCAAGGTTATTTGTTGGGGTTGGGAAGGGACAATTATTGGCTTCAAAAGATGTCAGGTGTTTACTTCTGAAAACATGGTTGGTGCCATTTTATGATGATTTTGGTTGGATGAGGAGAGCATCCAAAGGCCTGGATCGACACCTAATTGAGGATGGTCTTAGTAGCACAATTCTCACTCTGCCTCTCTCCTGGCAACAGGAAATTTTGCTTGCTTGGTTTAACCGTTTCCTTAATTCTGGTGAAGATTGCCCCAATATACAAAGAGGGTTTGAAGTTTGGTGGAGAAGGGCTTTCTGGAAGCGGAATGGAGAGCAAGATCAGACACGACAATTACGAATTACAACTGCAACAATTGAGAATCCTTGAAGGCTGATAATTCCAAGATTCAAGAGTTGGGAGCTTTTTAATGGGTCTGTTTCCTTATACCTTCTCATGATCATCTCTTATTCCTCTATGTTTGTCAGTATTAAAATCTTCTTCCTTTCAAAACCTGGTTGAATGGTTACCTGGAGAATATTGGTTGAAATGTATTAGACTGGATTTCTTCAGGTTTGGAGTGGAAGAAGAAGAAGATGATAAAAATATTTGTTTCCTATCTCTTATTTTGCTGGAAATATAGGGAAGAGGATATTGGTTTATTCTTTGTCTGGGTATTTTCATTTCCTCCCTTCGTCGCTTCTATATTTGATTTGCCTTCAGGCTGGCCTTAGTTATTTTAAGTCTCTGGTTATGAGCTGAATGGACGGCACTCTCAAGAGGGAAGAAATGTATCAATAAATTAAGGAAGTGATAATGAGATATCTGAGATATGTTGATTAGTTATATTATCATGAGGTTACTCATGTTTCCTCATGCATGATTAGTGGATGGCTTTTGCCTTGGTAGTAATTGTTTAGGTTCTAACATCTTTCTGATGCAACTTGTCAAATTGAATATTTCCCTTTGCTGTCAATCAATAACTTCCTTTGGTGGTAGATGGTCAAAGAATCTGTGTAGTAAACCTTAGATGTTTGTTGTCTGCTCTATGAAGTCGATCTGCTAAATCTGAAGTTCTTTATCTTTTTCCCTTTTATATTCACACAAACTTCTTGGACTGGACGTTTGTGAGTTACCCGCGCATTATTCTGAATACCATTCTATTGGCTTTTACAATACTGTTATTTTTGTTGTTTGAGATCCTCAGATATTTATTTTCATATGGCAGTTTTGGTTGTTATGTACCTAAATACTTTTGAGGATATTTTCTCAGAAAATGTACTTAGGGTATGTTTGGTAGGGTGAGTAAAAGGAATAAAATTTAAGGGAGTAAGATTTACTTTGTTTTAAATATGTTTGGTTGTAAAAGTAAATTAAGGGAAATTATTTAGGGGAGTAATAGAGGGGGAAATATTTTGGATCCCCTTCACTAATCCCCATCTTCTCAAACTCTCCTCCCATCTTCCTTTCTTCATCTCCTCAAATTACTAAGCATACCAAACATAATTAAGAGTAATGATTATATCCATTGTTACTCCTTGAAAAAAGGGTAAATGATATTGTCTTAATGTTTACCCCTAGCAAACATACCCTTAGTAGATATATTTATTCCTGAAAAATCTATATTTATTTCATTTTTGGTACCAAATTTAACTTTGTTTTGACAAAAGCCATATAGTAAAGAAAATATTCAAAGCCTAATAGAAATTTCTTCATTTTGCAGTTTTATTGATGGAAAAATGAGTTTATGACCGGTGGATATAAACTCCTATCCTTGAGTGTAGGTAATGGAATGTTGTGAAGCTAGGACTGGCCTTTGGTTGATAGAGCATCTAAATAGCTTTGGAGTCAAGGCAGATGATGGCGATGATGAATACACTTAAATCTTTCCTTGCAAATTAAGTTATGTTGATTCTTCAATGTGATTGAATATACTAAAATGGTCGTGTTTAATGAGAATAACTTGAGCGCTAGTTTTGCTACTGCTATATAATCTGATTCTGGCACTTGTGGGAATATAATATGCTTCATCATTTACGATCTTTTTTCTTTTTCTCAACACCAGGGTGAGTTATCAGAAAGTAACCGGATTGTAGCAGATATTCCTCCTTTCCATGAATCTGGCAACACCCATTTTTTCACATGTTTGGAACAAAAAAGTTCTGCAACTAATTGAACACTGACACGTCTTACTAAGTTGTGATATAGAAAGAAAAATAAGTGTTTGCACATAGAGGCGTAAAACATTTTAGCGAATCAATTTGTATTTATATGCGTCCAAATAACACTCTTGATGTAGATGTCAAAGTTCGAAAAAATGACTTAAATTGTATAGACAGCGACTAGTGAACCTACACTCTTTTGCTGGGAGCTAATATTCCTTAAAGGCTCATCTCCTCGGCTCCTCTCACGGTCTTACCTAACCCTCTTCAGAATTGTAACATGACAAAAAGATAAAAAAAACACATGTATGTAAGTTGTATACACACACACATATATATATAAAGGGGATTTTACGTATTTAATACTTTTTTAATGTAAAAAGTAATTAATTTTAACTGTTAAAAATAAACAACTAAAATTAAATATTTTTACATTAACAATTTTTATACTATTTTTGGTACGTAAGAATGTCTTATTTATAATTATCTAACTGTGAAAAAGTAGGAATCTGAAACGTTTTGAATTTTCTGAAAAAAAAAAAGAAAAAAAAGTAGCTGTATCATGTTTGTTTGGTTCCCAAAGAGTTCGGATTTGAGGGGATTGATTAAGATAGATATCTGAAAGGAGGAGACGGAAATTTGAATCAATCAGGATAAGAATTAGTAAATATATTGTTTTCCAATTCTTATGGTTGTGAGGGGATGTAGTTCAGATGGTAGAGCGCTTGCTTAGCATGCGAGAGGTACGGGGATCGATACCCCCTCCATTAATTTTAAGGATTTTTATGTCCTTCTTTTTCGCATATTCTTTTGATTTAAGGCTTTTGGTGAACCTCTTTTTCGCATACTAAAAGTTACGCATGTTGCCTCTTCCCAAATCCAACTTGTGTTTTTCTCAGGTCGTAGCTTGGAGTCAGTAGTTATGGTATTCAGGAAACAGGATTACTAATATGCTAATTCTTCGACGTTGGGCTTATATTTGTTAAAGTGGAATAAGTTTCCCTCAATTCCTTGTTGATATTTGCTTATTTTGTTTGGAATTTGACTAGCAATTGTCTTATTCCGCTTACTAATTAGTGAATTGATAAGAGAGACAAAAGGGATGATATCGACATATGGTTAAGTTTATGGGAAAATGTAAATTAGATCTAATAATTTACGCTTTCTTTGTTACAAGAACAAATTAACTCCTGTTTCTACTTAAGGGGAGTTGGATATATCTGCTATCCCTCCTCTAATTTCTTCTTAATTAACCCCTGCCTGTGTCTTGATGGAAATGGGAGAAGAAGGAATTCACCATTGGACAATCGTAATTCAGATCAGCAGGTCTTGCAAATTTATGCCTTCATCCATCAACCATTATCAACACACATAAATATATTAGATTAGATTAGAATAGACTAAAGTAATAAAAGTATAGTTGTTACCATTCCTGGTCGATCAGCATTTCATCTGTCAATCCAAACGCTCTTAACTCTTGTTCATCGTGATGCATTAGTAAGCTATACCTGTTAATGCCTATTCCAGTTTACATTTCGACAAATTTTGCAAATAAATGTAGGAAATTGGATTTACCTTCCACCAAAACCTCTCTCCATAACAAGCATGTTTCCATTGCCCATGTTGTGAAGCCCCTCGAATTGTTGGACGGTCCATTTGTACCACCTCATTAGAAACACCCGAAGTGTTAGACCGTGTGACACTAACACCAAATTCATCTCCGTGGTTTGTTCTCCAGGTGGCTGAAAACGCCCAATATTAATATCTGTTCTCAGTGTTTCTCTGAATCCTGTGTTGACAAGTTAAAAACTGGATTGATTGGAAAACACAATGAATATTAGAGAATTAAATAAAATTTACCTGTGATTCTATCATAAACATCGGCTGCAGATTCTCCATCAGGAAATCGGTAAAAGAAACGACCATAAAGAGAGCGCATTGTTTTTTCAACTCGCATCTTCTCTCTATTTTGAAAATTCCCAAAATCTTGTTCTCGAAGACGAGGCTCTTCTCTGAGGCCAGCAATGTTGGAGCGTTGGAATGGACGAGCCAAACACTTCAAAGTTTGAAGGGCTCTTCTGTAAGGGGAGACATAAAAGTAAAGTTTCCAATCATGAGAGCTGTCTTTCTCAATCACGTCCTTCATCTTCTTCCCAAGTTCCTCTGCTTGTGCCTTCCCCTTATCGGTGAGACCTATCTTATGGTCAGCGACTCTTGTGTAAGCACTCTCATCTACGTTTCCTTCGCTCTCTCCATGCCGAACCAAGATTATTCTTCGGGGCCTCGGCGGTGGAACACTGCCGCTGCCGCCTCCCCTTATCAGAGGACTCTTGTCATCATCAAATCTACCATTGTTATTGCCTATTTTGATGCTCCCTCTCTCTCTTGCTGCCTTTTCATAGCCACAGCATTGGATTCTCATATTGGATCTAACCCATTTTTGTTGACAAAATGGGTAGTATGTGAATGGTAGCGAAGCCATGAGTTTGCAACTGACTTGCCTCACAGAGCTCAAGTAATAGAAGAAAGGTCCCTAAAATCACATTCCTTTTTTAACTCATGTTAATTTGTTCCACAATTTATCTGGTGGCCGAGAGGACTGGGGAACACAAGAGTCGTGGTCATTGAGCTTTGCGATGATGGTTGAGAATGACAAGTGCAAACGAGTTATGACATAATGAATTCAGGTATTTGCGGTGGAAATGCTTCATTCACTCTATTCTAATGAGGACCCTTACTCTATGGCAATTTGTACGAGTGGATCAACGGCATTGACAATTGGCATAGCCTAGGGGAGTGGGGACCATATCGTACGGATAGGGGCCTTGGACTTGGAGGATAACTTGTGGACTGATGGATCTGCGTCTGCGCTTAAGTTGTTGACATTATTTCATGGGCTTGTAAAGTTATTATTTGGGAACCGAGCCCATTTTCGGTGTTGTTTTCCTCATAAGTGAAGCCCATTTGAATGTTGAAAAGAAGATTTCAAGTTGATATTATTGGGCTATTAATGCAATTTTATGTGAAGGTATGCTAAAGAAAAGCATTACAGGAGTGGAGTTCCGAGTTCCCCCCCTTGATCTCTTTCTCGAAGGTAATTTGTTGAATCATCTTTTAAGTGCACAAGTAGTGGCTTTGGAAGCATGAGCAGTATCTATGAGGGATTAAAGGAGCTTCAAACTTGGTCAACACCTCTGAGAGTGGAAAATTGACGCTTCTTAGTGGGAGCGTGAATAGTGAATAGTGAATAGTGAATAGTGAATCGTGGAGGAGAACACAATGAACACCGACGGTCGTTTTGTTTTACATCTTACTTCCATCCTCTTTCCCCCAACCATTTTTATTTTAACATAAATAATAATATTAAAAAAAAACGAAAGGCTTTGTCAAGCAGCCGTCACTGACTAGAAAAAATTAGCTTTCAACTTGGAACTTTAAAGAAAAGTACAAGAGTTCCAAAATAAAAATAAAAAGGGTAGCTTTCAGTAGATTAGTCTCCTACAGAAATGGTTCGCATAATAATCCCAATGACGAAAGCTAAAGAAAGGCGTTGGCCAAAGTTATTTGCAGAGAAAGATTAATGTATAGAAATAGATTAAGGATGCGTGCAAGCTCCATCAACTTAATTATAGAATAAAGATGCACGAAGTATGTACGTATTCTATGTGGAATTAGAAGAACTCATGATTGGGGAGCAGATTAATATTAACTGTTAAATTAATTCAATGGGATGGAAGACAAGAAGATTTGAACAAATTTGTTTATTTTGGGTTTTATCATATGTTTTGACTTCAGTCTTTGTCGGTGAGTGCGACTAGCTCATGTTTCGTGCCACTCTCGGGAAATAACCGCTACCATCTCATCTCATGCACCCCCCAACATATACATCTTGTTACTTATACACCTTTTTGCCTACCCTTGTTTTACACACAAGTCACAACACATCGTATTTCACATATATAACTAACTAAACTTGCCATTATGATTGTAATAATACATCTTTAGTCAAGTAACCCAAGTTGATCAAGTCCAACAACGTAGAGACAAATTTGTTGTATGCTTCCAAAACTTGGGGAGTATTATTTAAGATAACTCGTTGAATGGGTAAACTAGCCCAATATTCCAATAGATATGTATGGTTCTCTTTTTGCTCATACAATGTCTTTCTTTCAACAACTGTGTTCTGTCATTTTTTCAGATCAGTTAATAATTAATATCCCCAGGTGATTATCAAAGAAAAAGGAAAAAGAAAACGATCTACATATGATATTTGTTTCACCACATATATAATTCTAAAAATATGGTAAAAAGGGTTTCCTTGGTTGTGTTGTCCATTGAGAAAAGAAATAGGAAGGGAGGATTTGACAAATATTCCATGTGTCAGAGCTTGTGTTGGCGGCAGTTTGGTAGGATATATATATATCCAACTCCAAAGTACACATCAACAAGGAGGCAGGGAAGAGGCATCAGCCATGGGCATGGGTGTGCTGAGTGGTGACCACTCGTCACTTTGCCGGAACCTAAATAGCTAAATACTTTTTAGATAAGGTTCTAGTTCTAGTGTTGTATCAATACTGGTCCACCCTTCACTCTATGCTAATACCATAATCATAAATATACTACGTCTCCCTCCAGTCCTCATTACCAAGAGTTGATATATATAGTTATTGAAATTAAAAAATAAACGTGCAATTGTGATTTTTGTGTATCAATGGCAAAAGGCTAAAAATATATATATAGTTAAAAGTCATTTTTCATTTTTATAATTAATAATTAGTATTAGTTAAGAGTGTGGATAGAAGGAGAANATAATTAGTATTAGTTAGGAGACTAGGAGTGTGGATAGAGGGAGAATATATAAACAGAGAGTTGGAGTTAGGAAAGAAAACATTCAATTATGGGTGTTTTAAAATAAATAAATAAATAAAAATGTAAGTTTAGGGGTCCCGTGACTACTGTACCTAAAAATCATACTAGAGCCACATGGTTCACCTTTGTCTCCCCATATTTCAAACCCCTTTTCCCCACTTTCTTAAATTAATTTTCCAATTACACATGTTGGTTGGTTCCCCACATTTGTTGTGGTTGCATCAAACGTATATATATATATATATATATATATGTAGTCCAGATTTTCTTCTTCTTTTAACATCTAAATTAAGATTCTCAATATAAAGATAATTCTTAGGAGAACTATATGTTTGGTGCATGTTACAACTCTTTAAAGTTATTAAATTATTTTATTCATGGCAAAATGGCTTTTATGTCTTCCTCCCATCGAAAAATGGTAAAAGGGCTAAAAAAAATGTGGCAGAGGCAAACTCAAGTTAAAAAGATCAAAATAATTAATGAGTGCATGGACCGAAGGCAGTCTATTTTCTGTCCCCTTAGGCAACGTGCTTGATTCCTTCACTTTTAGACATGATACCTCAAATCCGTGCATTGCCCTTTAAATAAATTTGCACTTTTAGGCAATGTGGAAGAATGCTTTTCGCTACACATTTTACATATGCAAATGCTACTAGATTATAAAACAGGTTCTTACCCTTTTATTTATTTATTTATTTTGTTAAAAAAAAAGGTGATATTAATTTTTCTTAGTTAAGGAATTATATATATTTATATGGAAAATGGATTCTTTCTCTTTCAGCTTCTTAGTTATTTTTTAAGGAAGGAGTACGCTTGTGTTTTTGTCTCTTAAGTGCCATCAAGTCTTAGTAGAATTTGATACGCACTCAAAAAGAAATTGATGAAAAAAGGGCCAATTTTGATGGAGGAGTGATAGTAATTAATTTGTTTAGGGAATTAAAGGGGCATCTATTGGATATTGACAGTGCAATGGTCTATTCTAAGAACAAAAACGGGGCTGAACCATTGGATGTTTGCATTTACAAATTAATGAAAAGCAAAGCCATTTTAACGGCCATCAACTCAAAGAATTTATGTAATGTAATTGGGAGTATTTGCTATTTGTGTTAATGGGAATTGAAGGTGGCCCCCTCACACTTTTTGTTTTCATGTGGGGCCATCCCGTCTTAAGGCTCTCACACACACACAGATATATATATATATATATATATATATATTAATATATATTTGGAGCCAATTTGCTTTTATTTATGCTTCCATATTGTCCCATTCATACAAGTGGGAAACAGTGAACAAAAACAGAAATCTGAATATATATATATATATATTAATCAGTGAGAATTTTGTGCTTCAGTTGGGCTGGGTAGTACTAGTGGGTAAGATGAAAGATGGATAAGTTTAACATATTTGACTCACTTTAACTAATGATTAACAGAATACTTATAACTGCAATTTATATGTTTAAAGCGTTAACTAATTGATATTAATTTGGTAATGAAGAGAGAAGACCTGTCACCCATTATATATTATTGGATAACTGATTAAGGAGAGGGATCTTGTGGTGCATGGACGACTAGCTAGGAACGATGATCATCAACAATGGAATTAAGTATATATATGTATTACTTGATCCCAAAATAAAATCATATCTAGGCAATTGTGGCTCAGACTTTAATAATTAATTGCAATGAAGTAACAAGTTTGATGGCCAATGAAAGTAGCATTTAGGAATGCCTAAGAAATTAGTTTTATTAATGAGGGGTTTGAATAATTTTTAAATTTAAATCTTTATTTTTGTTTTCATTATCATATAAAAGAAAAAAAAAATCGCTATTCATTCATTTCTAGATAGTTAAAAGGCTTATTGGTAGTTTTAGTTCTTCTATTTTATTGATTCCTATGAGTCAGTATCCTATTTTTAAAAGTGAATGATTTAGTCATAATATTTTACTAAGTTTATCAGTTTTAGTTCTCTCGTTAGTCAACCTAATGGTATATTGACGTGACATAAAAAAATTAGCTTTTTTTTTATTGTTATCATGCTAATATGGCATAAAAAAATAAATTTTATAATTATTTAAGCATAATTATTTTTAAATAACTATTTTAATTTTTTTTCATAAAATACAAGCATATAAAAAAAAATTCAGATTTTTCAAATTAATTTCATGCAAAATTCTACCAAAATTTTAGATTTTTTTTTTATAAAGTTCAAACACTCAAAAAAAAATTTCATTTACCCAACAAGCCTAGTTAAAAACTACTAAACCTTAAAAAATAAAAATGAGGTTCATGTGCCTAAATGCACCTCACTGGTCTTGGTTACATTTACCCACCCCACCTAGTGACCTAGCTAAGGCAAATTGACTACAACTATTAAGAGTATATATATGGTGCATGGCTAAGGGTGATGGTGTTGGTGAATTAATTGATTGGGGCATAATGATAAAGAATGGAATAATTATTTTAAGGATTAGGTGATGTAGATGCAGCAATGTGAGAGTGAGTCGCGGTTTGATCCCTGATTGAAAAAAATAGAAGGTGCATGCTTTTGTGTTGGGTGCTCCGTCCCACTGAACAGCCATTGCTCTGCTCTCGTCCCTCCTACCTATTTCAACAATAACATATATGATATAGCTATGCTGCTATGTAAGCTAGCATAGGAATAGGTTGGTCCTAGCACTATTATTATGCCACAGCAAACAGCAAAGGTATATAATAAAGTATTAATTAACAGTTTTTAAATTTAATTATGTAATAGCAAATATGGAGTATGAGGACCACTCTATCTGATGCATGGCTATGCGTATGCCCCCCATAGTTACAAGTTTCAAACTTGTTGAAAAGAGCGCCCTGCTGTGAATCATGCCTCAGACCTGAGCAGCTTCTTACACGCACACACAAATACAATCCCCCCGCCTTTTGTGGAATCCCTAATTACTAATTCACTTTCAAAACCACACTTCCCCTTTCCGTACACTCCTATTTCTCTCTCTATCTCTCTCTCTCTACCTTTTGCCTTTTGCATTCTTAATTTTTTCTTCTCTAGGTGCCTAGCTGCATTTTTCATTTTCTAAGGTAAGATATTAGATATGGTACGCCAATGAGCCTCCTCCATTTCTCATCTCCCGCTCTCAATGCCACAACACAAGCCACTCATATAAGTTAAGGGTTTGTAAACCTTTCTTTAAGAAAAAACAAAAATCAACGGTAGTAGGAATTGGGTGGTGTTGCTTAATGCTTAGCGGGGAGGGAGTAACAAAGCATGCGCAGGGGTGCGTACTGCACCCACCCCCCACACGATCAGATTCGGAGAAAGTACAAAGCTGGCTGAGAAGCGCAAAAGCAAGCTGACGTCATCCTGGTGTAGGGTAAGGAAAGGAGAGAGAGAAAGAAATTTGGCAAGCGGCGGAGAAAGCTCCGTTCCAGGACCACCTGCTTTTAACAGACAAATATTAAAGCTTTGCTCGCCATTCTCCAAAACCCACTCTCATTCTCTGCGCGTCTCATTTAATTGAATTGTGTACTACTAACTAAGCCCTCTTTGCTTCTCTCCACTCTCCATGTTGTCACGTGCGATGCAAGAAAAACCCAACAACACACTTATAACTTTATAAGCTCGGAAATGAATTAGCAAAAAAAAAAATACGTGTAATATATTTGGCCAAGTTATTGTTGAAAAACTCCTTAATTTAACACATGGAATAAGACCCATGGACAGAATGTTACACATGAATAAAGTTATATTCATATTCATTCATGGGAATTGAGAAATGCTTTTTCAATGTGAAAACAAAGTGGACGTACGTGATAAAAATCAAACACGCTTGAGATGCTGTTTTTGTTTGAAACATACTTGATTAAGATATGGGGATGCTTTGCATTCATTTATAACTTGTTCTTATAGGACAAGCTTCATTTATACCCCTACTAACAGATCTTGAAGACTTAATCATTTTGAACTTGATGCGCTTCTATCAATTTTAAGGAATTCCAAAGCGAAATAGATCAAAATGCAAAGATGGCTTCGGTTTTAAATTGGAAATGAGTTTCTATTTGTTTTTTTTTTTTTATAAAAAAAAGATAGATTGCCCACAGTTTTGGTGCATAAGCAACAATGTTTATCTTTGTTTACTTATAAAAAAAAATGTTTATCTTTGTTTAGTATGTTAATAAACCCACTATATTGACCTTGTAAAAAAATGGTGGCAAAGAAAAAAACCTTTCAAATAAGTGGTTATCGTAGGAGACGTTTCATTTTTATATCTCAAAGGAGACGTCTTGAAGGTTTGTTTAATCGTTAATAATATTTATATCTCAAATGATGAAGTTGACAAGTTTTGAATTTTGAAGATGATATTGGAATGGAAACTAGGTCTAAATTGCATTAGAGAAAAGAATAAAGTAAGTGGTGTGGTTTGGTGCAATAAAAAACAAAGTTTAATAGGCGTTGCATTGACTTTTGAGTTTGACTCATATATGTATTGGCGTTGCAGTAAGTGTGAAGTGTGAAGAGTGTAGAGTGTAGAGTACGAAGGAAGAAGCTGAGGTGAGTAAGGAGGCGCGTGAAGTGGGGAGGCATATTTGGAACAATAAATAAAAAGAAAAAGATGCGGTCCCATGCAAAATGCAAAATGGAAAATGGAAAATGGAAAATGGAAAATGGAAAATGGGTGGAGTGCTTTAAAAGAGCAATTAATAAGAATTAGATGGGCAAAGATTGGACCACCTCATATCAATATCTCATCTCACGCTCAGTCCCTTATTTTAGTAACATTTTACACAAACCCACCCTAGGCGCATCTATTCTTTTCACTCTCTATTCCTTCTCTCGAATTTCCCAACTCATCACAGGGAAGAAGGAACTCATAATACAACACCACCAATCTCTCTCCCTTGAATTGAATTTCTAGGTACACAACACACAAGATAGAAAAATTGAGGGGTAGGACTAGGAGTAGGACCCACCAACTCTACAAGATGATCCCACCCAAACAGAAGCCTCACTGAAACTCATCTGAAAAAGCCTGGAAAAGGCTCCTACTTAGGAATGACTTATCGGGATTCGTTCCCCTTCCCTACAAAGATCTCCCTCCTTAAAAACCCCTTTTATTTATTTTTTATTTTTTTAATTCCTCCCAACGAATAACAGATTCTTGTGGTATAATTATGGGTTTCGAGGACTTTAAAAACAAGGTTTTGGAAAAAATCATGATTTTAGTAAACAGGGAGCAAACTCATGTGGCGGCTTGTAGTTTATGTACCAGAGAGAGTACCAGGCAAAGGACGATCATTACTTTCTGTTGCTCCTGCCCCTTCCTAACCTTAAGTACTTTGTAGACACCTACAACCTCAGTTTTATATCTGACAATATATATATTCTAATTTTTTATATATATATATATTTTCTTGACTGTAGTCATTTATTTTTTTAAAATAAAATATAATATCTGGGTTACAAATAATTGAGGGAATTTGCTTATTATCTTTTGTACGAAGTCTATTTTGGTTGTATTTATATCTTGGTGCATTGACCCACTTTGTGTTAGAGAGAGAAAGAGGGGAGAGGCATATATGAAATGATGATCATGGCATGAAGGTCATCATCAACCCCTGTCTGATCTTCTATTTCTGAGGAGGTATATCTCATCTTTCTTCCTAGGTTGGTTTCCATGGTACACCATGTTGGCTTATTAACAGAACAAGTCTGAGAAAAAGGAACTCTCCCACTTCCTCTCCAATTTACCATCATCATCAAGTTGTCTCCACCGAGCACTACCATCAGCACCACCACTACCACCACCACCTCCAACCAATCTATCTACTATACTCCACTCTCCATTACGGTAAGATCTTCCTGTCTGTCCATTTTCCACAGAAACAAGCAAAATACTCGATTCCTTCATTTTTCTTGCTTTCTATTTTAAGTCTCCCATTTCTAAGAATCTGGTATCGATCTCCTTTTGTGGTTTAGTGGAGGGTTTCTGGGTTCTATTGTGGGAGACTCCAACTCCATCGATCCTCATGAAATTTGAGCCGGGTCAAAAAATATAACAACTTGCAAAATAAGAAACCGATCCAAAGCAGAAGAAGAAGAAAGCAAAGTGGGGTTTCATGGCTCGACAGCTGTGTGAAGATAAATCGAGGGATATGGTATCATCATCAGCTGGATTCTGCTACTCGGATGTATCATCAGGTTCAGGTAACCCAAGGATTCAAACCCAGATGGTGAACCAGATCCAAGGCTTTGTCTCCGTCTCCGACTCCGACCCAGACATGTACAACCTCAGCACAGGCATGGAGATGATAGGGTTTTCCAAGAATCTACAGCAACAGACTGACACTAACCCTGTGATTTGGAAGAGTTTCTTCGCCAAACCTGGCCCCTCCTCCTCTTCCAAGACCACCAATTTCTATCAGCATCAGCAGGAGTATCATAAACCAGATTTCACATCTGGGATTTCCGAAACGAGCAGCGACAATCTAATAGTTGCGCCTCATGACCCTGCCCCTTGGCAAGACAACAGATTATTAGTTGATGATTCATCTTTGAGGTGTGTGTTCCCTTGCGAAGGAAATGAAAGGCCTAGTCAAGGCCTTTCACTCTCTCTTAGTTCAACCAATCCTTCAAGTATTGGGTTACAATCTTTCGAACTCAGGCAAACTAATCATCACCTGCAGCACCAACATGATTTTGTTTCTTCAACTTGTAGAGATGGTTTCTTCGGAAAAATGGCCAACACTCAACAGCAACAGCAACAACAAATGTTGCAAGATGGGTATTTGGGTAAATCTGCTGCAAATATTTATCATGGACAAGGACATTTCCTGCTCAAAAACTCCAAGTACTTGGTCCCAGCACAGGAGCTTCTGAACGAGTTCTGCAGTCTTGGAACAAAGCCAAGTGATATATTAAAGCAAAAGTCTCAAAAGAACAAGCAGTGGGAAGAGGATAGCGGAAGCGGTTCCTCAAAGAAGCATGTGCTTAGCTCCTTAGAATTCGTGGAATTGCAGAAGAGAAAGACAAAGCTGCTTTCGATGCTGGAAGAGGTATATATGTTTCGTTCCAAACCATGTTATTTGCTTCAATTAAAGCTAGAGTTTTCTGGCGTACTTGCGAATCTTTATCGTCCCCAAAATACGGAAAACATGTAAAGCCCTCTGTCTCTTTACTCCAAGTGAATAATTAGTATCCAAAGTTGATAACTTTTTGGTGGAGGTTGATGGGATGGGATTGGATTGGGGTCTTTCGACTTAATTTGATTCCTGAACTAATTGAGCGACTGCGGGCCTTTTTCATTAATGCTCGCCTCGTGACAATTTGGGCTTTTCATTTTACCTTGAGAAAACTCTATTCCCTTTTCTTTTCTTGTCATCTTGTTATTAAAAACTGGTTAACCTCTTCATGATATTTTCTATATATGCTGCTGGGCTGCCTGTTATAACTTCCAAGTGAAAATTTTAAACATTTTTTCTATTATTCTTAAGGTGGACAGAAGATACAGGCATTACTGTAATCAGATGAAGGCCGTTGTGTCATCGTTTGAAGCAGTGGCTGGGCATGGAGCGGCTGCAGTGTACTCAGCTCTGGCTTTGAAAGCCATGTCAAGGCATTTTAGATGTTTGAAAGATGGGATTTTGAGTCAGATTCTGGCGACAAGGAAAGCCATGGGAGAGAAAGACCCAATTGCACCAGGTACAACAAAGGGTGAGACACCAAGACTGAGAGTCATTGACCAAGCAATCAGACAACAAAGGGCCTTCCAGCAAATGAGCATGATGGAAAGCCATCCATGGAGACCCCAACGTGGCCTTCCTGAGAGATCCGTCTCCGTTCTTCGAGCATGGCTTTTCGAGCATTTTCTCCACCCGTAAGATATCTCTTCTCTTTCTCTCTCTTTTCTGTTTTGCTCCTAGATTCAAGTCCCATTATAAGTAAGCAACAAAATAGATTTTGTCAAAGAATCAATGTTTTCTCCAATGGAAAAAAGAAAACAACAAGTGGCAGTTGATGGTACTGTAACTTTCTCATGTGTAGAATCTCAATCATTTATGCTTGCAACAAAAACTATGCTACATTCTGCTAGTTTCTGTGCATCATCATTTAGATTCCATCTTTTCGGTTTTTGTCATATTATTTTCAATCATTTTAGTTAGTTTCTTTTATGGATGGATAAATATAAGCTTTGGTCCTCTCTCTCCTCTTATTACCTTTTTGCGTGTTGAATTCTTCTTCGTAGGACCCCTTCCCATTCTCCCATTCCCTCTATGCATCTGTCATTACCATGGAAGGTCAGACCTTTTTGCGTGAAACTCTTGCAGGTACCCAAGCGATGTTGATAAACATATTTTAGCCCGCCAAACCGGTCTCTCAAGAAGCCAGGTACCTCCATTTCTTCTATTAACTTACTCTTTTGATGTTTAAAGAGATTAAGAAAAGGGGCAGACCTAGGCCTAGCTTGTTGTAATTTCACAATTTAATACTCTAGCTAGCTATAACAGAACATATTTCTAAGATCAGGTGTATGTTATTTTATTAATAATTATTATATATATGTACGTCATATGAGAAAAGAGAACCCCGTTTGGTGACACATATGTTTCAACACAGGTATCAAATTGGTTTATTAATGCAAGGGTGAGACTGTGGAAGCCAATGGTGGAAGAAATGTACTTGGAAGAAGTGAAGGAGCGTGAAAACAACATGGCTTCCTCGGAGGGGGTCACCGATCCCGAAGACAATAATCAGAATATTGTGCAAAACCCATCCTTAAATCGACCTGCAGATGAGAAGCCGACACCTGATCGACTCGTACGAATTGACTCGGAGTGTGTATCCTCCATCATCAATAACTCATCAGATCACAAAGATGACCCAATTGCAAAGAGCAGTAAAACCCTCCAAAACCACCATCATATCCAGCAAGACCAATGCTTGGGGCGAGTCACAGACACGTTTGGTTCCATGGAGCTTGATTTTTCATCATACAATACTAGTCACCACTCAGCAGGCATGGTTTCCTACACCAATGAGAATGCCAACCAGAATTTCAACGCCAGTGGTGTGTCGCTGACGCTAGGGTTACAGCAACATGGTGGAAGCGGGGTGAGCTTGGCTTTCCCACCACCCACTCACAGTTCACTCTTCTACCCAAGGGAGCAAATGGAAGATTGTCAACCAGTTCAGTACTCGCTTTTGGACGGCGAAGGACAAAATCTTCCCTACAGAAATTTGATGGGGGCACAGTTGCTGCATGATTTGGCAGGATAGAAGATAGAATACAAGAAGAAGCACATTCTAATGGAGGAGGACGGGCCCGATGGATATCTATCACATGCATAATATATAGTTATATATGTACTACATATGAAATGGAGATGGTGAGGTGAGGGCGTGAAATTAAGTAGAAACAATAGTTTAATTACCTTTTAGCTAGCTAGGTATAGATTTATACTCCATAATGCGTCCATACATAAAGCTATACTTGGTAAGATAATATATAATTCCAACATGTTTATTCATGCCTCGGCTAATCTGGAATGTGACTTCTCAAGTGATATTGTTCAATTATACAGATATTTCTTTTCTCTCTTGATTTAGTGCTCCGAGATTTTTTTAAAATTATTTAATTTATGCTGTTTGGCACACACTATTAGCTCTCTCAAGTCTCACGTTCTCTCTTTTTCTCTTGCACCAAGGGACAAAAAGCTTTCTGTGGCTCTTATAATTTATACGTAAGTAAAATTATTTTTAGGGTGTTTGATATTTTTGTTTATTGTAAAGACTAAAGAGAAGAAAAGAATATTTGTAAGAGGACAATAATACTTTGGGTGTACAATTTTGGTTGGATGCTGAGAAGAACAATAATTACAAAAATATCAAAGATAATTCGGTGGTTATTGTGGTCCCTAATTCACACTCATGAAGACAATATCTCGTGCCAATGAGAATTGCTTGCTTTATGATTGGCTTATGTATGCCCCTTCCTTTTTGCCAATAGAAAACAGATACCTTTTCAATAAGTTTAGTGTAAGGGGCACTAGGGTTTTCAGACCACACCACCATATGCTCTTTCAGGAATGTAACTTGTATTAAAAGGTTGATGAACAGATGCGCACCCGTGGCAGATCGATATATAAATATATATACGAGCAGTACATGCATGTACGTACCTGGACTTGAGCTTGTTTGATTTGATCCAGTTATTGGCATTTTTTTTGAACGATTATACATCTTATTACTTTTACTAACTGATTATATTATTATTATTATCTGCAAACTAACCATTTTTTCCCCCTTAATTTCCTTTTTCCGGTGATGTAAAAAAACAACTTTAGAACTTCCTGATACAGGTTAAGCCATATATAGCAGCAATAAAACGGATTTATTTTTCTTAAAATGGCATTAGAAAAATATATGGCTTTCAGCTCAAGGAATTCTAGTTTATACTCCTGAAAAACGTTTAGTATGCTTGTATATTTACACTAGTATATATATTGTGGTGGAGTGTATCAAATTAGAATAGCTAGGAATGTAATAATTTTAAATTTGTAGACATGTTACATATATATTCTATGACAAGAGTATTTTAAATGTAAGAAATTCAAGATTATTAGGCGTCTTGCATACATGCTAATGTATGAAGCGCCCTCTTCCTCTTAAGAGGCAAAGTAAGAGAAATACCTTTCAATACGGACTATATATATAAATGTGGTGGATATAGTTAAACAGAGGTGTGTATGGAGCAGGAGAAAACAAGAGAGTTTGGCGTGGTTTATATGCTTGAGTTGGCATAACTTAAGACTGGTATATTTGAGGAAACTACGTAGGAAGTTAACAAGTAGGAAAATGAAGGTATTGAGGTGATAGGCATGAATGGTTCCAAGTTATATGGAAAAGTATGCATGCAACGGAAGAAGCTTATTAAGGAGTTTGATACATTATAGGGTTGACGTGAGTGGAAAGGAAATTCTGATTCGGTTTTAACGCTAAGAGTGTGACAACTAAGTATAAGAGGACCGCCGTCTTGCAGACGTTGAATACTAATGGCCAACCAATCAAAATTTGTGTCTTTTCAGAAACGTTGATGAATCTTTGCAACAATTTATAATACTTACTGCTCATAGAAATTTCGGATAAGGTAGGTACGTGTTTGATCTATGATGTCATTTCTTACTTCTTCTCTCAAATGCCCACTATTTATGGGCCATAGTATGTGTTTCTGATGGGACTTGATCTAGTTATTGGGAAAATATTTGGGCCAATTGATCAATTGACCGGCCTATGAGATTGCAGGCCCATGACATGTTTTCAAGTAACAGTAACACGATGGGTATGGGAAGCAGGGATGAGTGATATCTTATCCGTTTAGCCTTGAATTGAAGCTCACTAGGCCATTACTCAATATTTTACTTCTCTTCCTCTCTCTGCTTGACGCTCACTACTGCGGACTCGGCAATGCTTATCTACTCCACCGCTGGTGCAAATGCTTGGGGCTATCCAAGTCTGCAAAACATGTGCCCCAATTTGGATGCTCACATCACATTGGCATTCAAAGGGAAGACAGTTTGCTTTGCTGAACCATCCAATCTTACCCCAATAATAGCTTCACTCCCTAGCGCTTGTTTCCTCTGCTTTAACTTACACTCACTGCTATGCATAATGCATAATGCATTTCATTTTCATCTCTTTCAAATTAGTATTACTATTACCACCGCAATCCTCTCACCAACCTGCATTTTTATTTACACTCACTAAACACAGATTCCTAATTATAACTAACTCTTATTCACTCACACTGTATTATTCGCTAAGCTAAGCCTCTCACTGTGTCACCTCACCATCCGACCGTTCTAATTAGTGAAACAATTCAGATCATCTCTTTAATCAAACTGACCACATAAACATTTTCAATTAATTTTCTTTTCCAATGAATGTGCGTCAAACAACAGCGCATATGTTAAATGTCTCTTTTGATAAAAATAAAATAAAAAAGTTTTCTATTTAAGCACAAGTGTTATAATTCCTACTTCCTTATACCTCAGTTGTTTCCGTAAGATTGACGGGTGTTATTGAAGACTAAATTGTTTCCACTTTCCACCGACAGTCCAATTATTAAAAGATCAGACTAGCTTGACTGGTGGGATATTTAAAAAATGGAGGCAAAAGTGCATTTCCTGTAAAGCTCATGCTTTTCAATCATACATAAGAATGGACCCATTTGCTAAGTCAAATAAAGAAAGTGGAGTGGGAATTGTCATGTAGGTATAAGAATAATTACTGTACTCTTTATTTATATATTTGTATGTTTCAAAAAAAAAATTAGTTACAGTAATTAAGTTGAACAAAGCAAACAACCATTTTTGTCTTCTGAAAGGTGAGAACAAAAACCTAGTTCAAGTACGTAAGTGGTCGTTTAAGTTGGGCGAAATAGCACAGATCTATAGATTCTATTGAATAACGAACAATAAATTACAAACTGAACTTGTCAGACATGTACAACTTAAATTACAAATCCTTTTTTACATTGTTCTTCCCCCAACCCATCCCCTTCTTTAATTATTGCTTCTCAGTTAACCCAGAGGAGGAAAAATTACAAAATTTTGCAAACAAATTAATAAAGAACTAAGCTAGGCATTTTATAAGATGATATTGAAGAATGAAGAATCCCCCCTCTCTCTTTTCCCTCGCCCAAAAATTAAGATATGGATTATAGAACGATCATCACTAAATTTCGCTGACCTCACCATCCCTACATACACCCACATCTATCTCCATGGTTCTTTTCTTGTTCGATTTCATCACTCTGCAACAGTTTCTCCTTGGAGCCTGCCAAACAACATATCAACAAGAAGCGAAAGAAACCCACATCAATTTCTCAACAAACAACACAGCCATGACCAAAGCTGTGGCCAGAAACTTTAACTGGTAATGTCAAAGAATGTTTGTGTGTTTCAAGTTTGATGTATTCCAAAAATTATGGCCGTGTTGTTGTTGCTGCTCTTTTTCTTTTTCTTTTGCTAATAACATCTTCATTAACAAAAGGGCAAAGAGGTCTTTTGTCACTGAAGATGTTATTAGCATGAAAGAAAAACAAAACCAACACAGCCATTAGTTTTTAGAATATAGAACTTGCACACACAAACAATCTTTGACATTACCACCTCAGTTTCTGGCAACAGCTTTGCTAATAGCATCATCATATGTGGTCCAATTAGATTAATTTACAAAATGAGACACTAAGAACTACTTACTCTATCCCATAGATGTGGATCCGGCTTCTTATATACCACCACTTTGTCAAAAGTTGAAGGATCAACCATTTTCCACCTGCATTCTGGGTGAGGAACACGATGCCTTTCATATTCACTCACTATCTGTTGCGTTGTAGAATTGAATTTTGCCTTTGACAAGTAAAACACATACGGCTTCTGGCATGGGTTTCGGCTAACTGGACGTGTGTTAAATGCGTATGCAGTGTAATCTGCTCTTCTATACCAATTCAAGAATGTTCTTGAAGGCATTTCCATTTCCCGGGGTGAAAACACCCCACGAAATATTTGAATAGCAAAACCCCATGAAACTGAAATTGTCCAGCTCCTTCTCTTGTCATAGCAGATAGATTGCTGCATGAGTCCCGCTGAGTCAAGCTTCATTGGTATAGTAAGCCGCTGAAGAGCTTCAACCCGAGTCACGTTTGGGAAGATTGGCTCAACCACATCAAGGTGGTGCAGAGACACTAACGGAGTCACAGGATGAGCAGCAAGGAGCCCGAACAGGTTTCCATACACGTCATACTGAATTCAGTTAACCAAGAAAGAGGGTCAGTATTAAAACTAACAGAATAGCAAGCACAATTTCATCAATAGTGTAAAAGAATTAGTATCACAATCAAGGTTCCCCTCTGAAAGACTACTGATGAGTCATGAGCAATGCTAAGTTCACCCATTTCATGAAGAGCTGTAATAAGCCAAACAGTGTTGAACTAAGCAACTACCTAAACTGTCAAAAGTATAGCTAACATTCCAAGCTATTGCAATTAAGGTCATAACTTGAAGACAAATTTTAGAAACCCATGTCAACTCAAAAAGAAGAGGGCAGACATTGGAAACATTTCTGAAAAAGGAGGGTGTTCACGCCTAGGGTCAAATTTCACTGTCAACCCATACCAAACGCACCCTTGGGAAGAAATCATTTAATGAATTGTCAAAATAAGTAAGTTGTTAACACACAATGCTATACAAGTGATGTGATAACTGATAATAATTAGTGTTATGTATAAAAAATAATCAAAGACGCTTCTGACATACATATACACTTCGTCACTAATGTTGAGTAAGAGGGCCCTGTCGCCCAGGGGCCTCACACAGACACAGGACCATAAGGAATTCCAGAGGTCCAAGCAGCCACGTGGGCTACTGACCCTCATCTACACCTAAAACACCCACAGCCCATTCCTGATTTGTATTCGGTATAAAAAACAGATATGGTAACTCCATAGTCAACAGTCAACAGTCAACATATCACGAAACTTTCCTTTTTATTAAAAATAAATTCGCTTTTTTTTTTTTCCTATAAAATTTATCAACACTTACACCAGGCACCAGCGAGGCAACAGCATGCAATTAAATTCCACTATTTTGAAATTGAATGCGGATTTCCTTTTCCTTGAAAATTCAATACAAAAATCACCGACACCAGTCAGAATGTATATATAAAATAAATAGTAAATAACGGAAACTAAGCACAGTGAAATGGAAAGTTGGAGCTTTTAACTTTTAAGCGCTGAGAAAAAACAAAGGCAAAGGCAAACGGGTCACAGTTGGTGGTCGTACAGACCAAAACTCAGGCATAGATGATAGATTACACATGGAAATGAGAGGCACAGTAAGAGAGAGAGAGAGAAATTGCCGACAAACTTGATGAATGGTGTGATGTGAAAATATGAAAGAGAAAGAGAAGGGACCTGGTGAAAACCGAGTTGTTTAGTGAGTGGGACACCGAGTTCGGCCATACAGGCCTGCATTCGGTCATCAGAGCCGTAAAGTCCAGGATATCTGTGTATACAGCGATCCTGCATTTTGTGTAAAGCTTTGGCTAATGGATAGCTAATTGCAAACCCACCCCCACCATAGGCCATCCCATACGAGAAAAATATGTTCTGCAAGTGACTCTCCGACAAGCTCCCAATGTAATAGAATTGATTGTGATCATACTTCCTTAAAATCCTCAAAAGGTTTTCGGTCACGAAAACGGTGTCGTCGTCACCCATCACAAACCATCTCACATCCTTCAGCCCCAAACGCAGCGTTTCCGACACGATCCGGGAGATTCTAATAGCCGACCGGTGCCCTTGCCGGTTACTGTATGGGAACTTCGAGGTGTCGCCAGAGATCTTCACCGGCGGCAGCCCGTCGTTCGCATGGGTCTTAACATGTTCATCCAGCCACACTATGCCTCTCATCTCTTTCGACTTGTACCACAGCTTGATGTAGTTCTTTCTCTGTTCCCATAGCTTTGCCGAGGCAGCGATTCCGAATAATATGTGCCGGAGCTCCGTTTGGTCCCGGGTTTCTTGAGATTCTCGCCTTAAAACTGTGGACGTTCGATTTCGAATCAGCGGTGAACTAGTGGCATTGATTTTCGGCATTGTTTGTATGGAGGAAGAGGAGGAGAGTCGGTCGGAGGAGAAGGGTCCATCGTTGCAAGCGCGTGACGCGGTGACGAGCTTAAGCGTGTAAACCACATAAGTGACCGAAACGAAGAGGATAAGCCAGACCAGTAGCTTGGGCAAGGTCCGAGATTGTGCGCCAGCTCCTCCTCCAATGGGTGTACCGGAAGGGCTTCTCATCTGATCCCAAATTAGCTTTTCTGAATCTTTCTGGGTTACTTTCATTTTCCAACTATCTTTACTATTTGCCTATATCTGGGTAATAGGAAACAAGAAATGCAATTGCAGAGGAAAAACAAAATCAGGGAAATGGCATTGTTAAAAAGTTGTAGAATTTGAAGAATCTTTAATTAAAATTGGCAGATTGAGGATACCCAGATCTCCCAGAATCAGCTCAAAATCACAAGTTCCCTGCTGTTAAGTTTTAAAGATGAAAGTGGAACAAAAAAAGCGACCCAGAAAGAGAAATGCTGCAATTAGTTACAGAGCGGAAGCTGTGGTATGGAATCCAAAGTAAATGAGATGTAAAGAATCAAAGAATAGATGAGAACAACTCAGAAGGATGAGTTGGAGTTGGAGTTGGAGTTGGAGTTGCAGTGGGAGAGGCTAGAAGGAGGGGTGAAGGCGAGAGAGTACGCATAGGTGCCAGATTGCACATTGTCATTGTATTTTTATTTTTTTTCTGTTCCCTTTATTTTCTGGTGTACAGTTATTTAATATGATTGAGCTCTTTGGGTCTGATTGCTCGTATGGTATAATACTAACACTATATAGAGAGAGCGGGTGATGTGTACGAAATCTAGATGTTGGATTTTTATGGGGCCCTGTCTGTTATGGGAAGGTCAGAGACTCAGATGGACCACTTTCATAATCACCATTCAGCGAATCCGATAGTTATAAATCGGTGGATGAAAGTGATTTATCTCAGATCATAACTCTCTGTCTGTTTTTAGGTTAACAAACCCTTATATCACATTCACAGTCATCCACAGCCAAATCTCTGAAATCAGCCGCGTTAGGCCTATGGGTTCTACTCACCGTTTTGGAGAATGGCAGTAGAAAGAGAAATGCTTTGTTTTTCGTTTTCACCCATATTTTTCTTTGAAATGCCATTTCTTTTAAGTGTACATAAACATAATTGGTTAGCCAATACAGGCATGTTATATACAGAGGATGATCTTGATGATTACTGATTAGTAATTAGCAGAGCTGTTTAAGAGACCTTTTTTATTTGGTTGACTACTTGTTTTAATAAGAAGGAAGCGATGTTAATGTAGTCATTGTCAAGAGTTGTACATGTATAATGAATAATGACTACTTGCTTATAATAAATACGACTTTCTAAAGTTCTATAATGACTAAGTAGAGTGAATGATTATAATTAATTGTATGAGTTAAAGCCTCATATAATGCCCAACAAGTCCCTTTCTCTCTTGAAAGAAAGATTGCAATGGAAAAGCAACAAATACGTAGCCATCTACAATTCAACGTATTTTTAGGGGGATACAAATATCTGATGTCGCCATCAAATTAAACCAGCTTTCATTTCAGCTGCTGAATCCAACAACTTCATTTGGAAATATTGCAGAGTCACAGTCTCACAGACAACTAATTTTCTTTTTATTTTTTTTAATAGATTACATATCAAGCAAACATTTAGTTAGAGCGACATAAGTATACACTGCACATATGCCAAAAATAAACAGATGACTGTTTCTTTGTTTTTTGTTTGGGCCATGAGTCCCGTAGGCTCAGGGATCTGTTTTTTTCAACATTCATATTAAGGCTGCAGATTTAAATATGGGCCTTATTAACGTGACCATCAGATCCATTTCTATTGGCCCATTTAGTGTCCCGTTAATGCCGGAGTAGGGGTGACCTTGTGACGAGTATGAATCATTGTTTCAGTGTAAGAAAATAAAATAAGTGTAACCCTATACCATAAATAGAAGATTTCAAAGCTAATTGAGTTATAGATTAGTTGGTCATAAAATTTTCAT
This sequence comes from Cercis canadensis, assembly GCA_003255065.1. Lineage (NCBI taxonomy): Eukaryota > Viridiplantae > Streptophyta > Magnoliopsida > Fabales > Fabaceae > Cercis > Cercis canadensis. The sequence goes on from QAOA01006931.1 coordinate 1,425,863, forward strand.
TGACAAAATAAGGGTCTCAAAGTGCTCCCCATACAATTATTACTGTGAGTGTTTTGACAACAGAACCCTCGGAATAGGAATAACTCACCACAAATTCAAATATTAGAGTTAGGTCTGGTTTTTGGGTTAAAAAAAAAAATAGAAGATTTCACATAATAGTAAAATAATTAATATTTTTCTCCCTTGGGCTAAATATGGAGACTAATTCATCTCTTGCGGTCATAAAGGCACTATTGAGAAAATTCCCTTATTCTTAATTTCTCTCTAAGCGACTATGTCTATGGCCAATGCCAATGGTTTTGAGTCCTTACGATAGTGAGCAAGAGTGGTTCTCCTCCCAAGGCATGCAAATGCAAGGGGCATACCTTGGTTGTTATTCGGCGAACCCTGGTTTCACTTCCAACTCTTATTATCCTCTGGCTAGATCTCTTCATGGAAGCCAAAGCTTTTATTCTCCTGATCAAGCCCTATATGGTTTTCAATATGGCAATGTTGCAAATGATACCCCTTTTTGGCCCCACTATGGCTATGGATCAAATTTGACTCATTCCATGTCCAATAATGGTATGAGCACAAATCCAAGCTATGTTTTGCCCCATTCTGGATTTATTAAAAATCCAACTCCAACTCCTCAGTTGCTTCAGTATGGTATTTAATGGATACACAAGTCCGTGGATACAAAATCAATCAATACAATCTGCTCATCCATACTTTGTTGTGGATAATAGCTTGTTTGTCAAGATTCAACAACAATAACAATGAGCCTAATAACTTTGCCACTACAACCGTCTATACAACAATTGCTATTTATATGGATGCTGCAACAACAACTGATCATGCTGACATCAATCCTCAAGCCGTGGATGACGAACAAAAACAAGAAGAAGGAAAGCATGACCTTGACCTGAGTCTCAAGCTTTCAAGTTATTAAGGTTTTTGATTGAATAAATCAAGTTTTAAGTTATGTATTGGTGATTATGCTTAGTGAAATAAAAATAATATTTTCCTTTCAGAATGATGAAACAAAAAAAAGAAAATCTTTGGATGTGTTTAAAAGTGTTTTTGTTTTTAAAAACAATTATCTCTTGTTTTTGTTTTATTATTTTTAGAATAATTTTGTGAGATCATCTGCAATTTCCTTTTCTTTTTCTTTGACACGGGATTCTTTAATACGATTTTAGTTGCATTTTTTTTGTTCCCTTTTGGAATTCCGTAAAACCAACCTATTTTATTTGTAGTCAGAGCCTGGGGTTCTCCGCTAAGTAAACGTACTATTACCTGTTGGCATGGACCGAAGTGAACATAATAGGCTTTTGATTTTAGTGGTGAAAGTAAGAAACATAAGCTAAATCGAATCCATGTTTATTTTCTTCTCCTTTCTGTTGGGAAAAGGTCCACTACTCCACTCAGATTTCTTACCCATTTCATATTTTCCTGTATAGTGAAAATTGACTTTAAATAAATACGCTACACAAGAACACATTTACACTTTTTTTTTTTTAATTTAATTTAACCAGAATCTAAACTCTTTGTGATGCCATGAATTATGTGACATATTTTTGTTTAAAAAATTGGGTGATCTCACACCTTGAATTTTGCACAGCCAGGTTGTATGATGTCAATATTCAATAGCTAGATAGTTTGCAGAGGCAGGCGATGTTATAATAATTTCATATTCAAAGCATATGAATGTCGTGCAGCTAAACTTTATGGTATTATGATGGACCAGGAAAAAAATTGATGCTATTACTAGTGAGCTTTGTTAACTAAAAAAAGGCATAATTACAGTATTGCATCTCCGAGAAATTGACCAAATCTGTTTTGACGCTCTTCCGAGTTTGCTTCAAAAACTGGGTATAGCCGTATAGGCAATATAGCTAAGTGGAGAGAGAGGAGGGGGGCAAGAAACAGAGAGGTAGGAGAAGGGAAAATAAAAGTAAGGCGAAAACGAAAGTGAATAATTAGCAATGTTCCCAGGCTTTCCTTAAAGAATGCCGGCGAGGTGAAGAGGCTCTTGAAATTACAGAAACTACTGGAATGAAAAGCATTGGCAGCTATCTTGGATTTGATCTGCCCTCTTTTGGGAAGTGGATTCCTCTTGGCAACTGCTGCAGCTGGAACATGACCCACCTTGTTATTCATTCTGTCAACTAATCAAGCTCAAATTTTGATTATTTTCTCTGAAAATGAGTAATAGTTGGATAGGAATAGGAATAGAATGAGCACAAGGTGTAGGAGTTTGAGGTTATATATAGCATTTAGCTGAGCTCTGAATTCGGAAATACCAGGGCAGGGCCTGGGGGCGACTGGCTCTGGTTCTGGTTCAAGATTAATTAATAACAAGTCCTTCCCTCATCGGTGGGGGTTGGGAAACACGCCTGCGAGCTTCTCTGACCATAGAAACATTATTTTCACCTCAACGCATGACAAATCAAGTTCAGAATCTACAGCTTTGATTTTATTTTTTGAGTAATATATATAAAATTCATAGATAGGCATGGGTTAAGAGACAGTATAGTTATCAGCCTCTGCTGCTATGTATGAATTTTGAACACGTGCGGTTACAAGTGGTATCTTAGAGCCGAATCCAGCTATCTGGTGGAATGTGGACCTTGGTGCTGGTTTCAGGTTTAGTATTTGAAATTGATATTGATAGGGCAAGATGTGTATTCTTTATGCTTGTCCTCGTTTTCAGGGGAAATGGACTATGCTATTGCTGGCTTCAAATATATTTTGCCATTACCAATTTACCATAGCCAAGCAGCCTTCTTTATTTATAGGTGATATAGTGATGATGAATCGATGATGATGCAGCATCACATGGTCATCCTTCACATCCAACGCTAAACCTCCACAATTCATTCTTACTCTCTATACATAATACTTTTTCTTGGCCATGCTGTAACTGTATTCAAGAGCGGCTAGATTGTACAAACCATTATTTTTCTTGTGTTTTTCTCCTAATCTTTTTCTTTTTTCCTTTTCACACATATATATATATGTGTGTGTGTGTGTGTGTATGAAACAGGGCTGCCTCCTTTGTATCTAGACATAGATTGGACATGTGTGCATGTAATGTTAATCTTTATTTCCTTGTGTAAGAACATCTGAACATGGCTTTCAGAATTTAAATGGTCCTGACGTAATGGATGAGATGGATAATAGATTCTACGCTCTGCATATCAGACAGAAATGCCTTTATAATCAACTTGCGTTTTAAATAATTCTAGCAGTGAAGATAGATATCCATTCGAGCGTATGAATCTGAGAGCTCGTCTCCTTCTAGCCCTTACTACTACAACTGCCTTCATCTATAAACCAGAAACCAGAAAACCAACTCACCCTATTCTATAGAGTTATAAGCCGGCGATCTCAACCCAATTCCACTAACTTGTAATTCTCTTGCAGTTGTTTAATTTAAAAATCAGATCAACCAGTCAATGCCCGCTTAATTATTTACCGATAGAAGCAACACATTGATAATCAGTTACAAACTACAATTTTCACGGGCGTGTGGCTTTCATCATCCCCCATCAAAATTGTTTTTACTTCACCCTTGGCAGCACTCACTTCGCTCTTTCCGCCATTAGTGTTTTCCCCAGAACTCAATACGGCCCCCTATACATGATGCCATCACAACAATGTTAACCGGACCAAGGAATGGGAAAAAAGATTCTTGGATTTCATTCCAAGACACAAACTCTCGGTTAAAGCATATTGAGACGCCAAACAAAATTACAAAGCAAGCCAGGCACAGATTCCTTGGTTAAAACTAGAGGAAGAGACATGTCCTCTCGGTTCTTTTCCTCTATGCTGTCGTCACATAGGCAGCAATATATTGACTTTCCATCACTTGCACATGGCAACGCCTCAAATTCAATATCAAAATTAAGAAATGGATCTTGTGACCAAATTCCCAGGCAGACCTTCATGCCAGGCTATACACTCCGACATCACAAAAAGGCTGGCCTTAAGGTCCTCGTCCCACAGAAAACAATGGAATTTTCACTCAGACAAGATGAAAATACAACATGCCATCAGTATTGAAAGGAAGGTTCGAAAGAAATATTGGGAAAATAAAAAAATTTCCGTCATGGCAACAAACGGTGACACCAAATCTGGACCAAATTCATCATTGTCTCCATCAGACATAGTGGATCAGTTTTATACATGCATCAATGACAAAAAGCTCCGACAACTGGATGAATGCATATCGAAAGATGCTCACTTTGAGGACTACTCTTTCCCCAAACCATTTCAAGGAAAGAAGGTCTGTATCTATAATCATACTTCTTAGCCTGGAATAAATCACACTTGCATTTATTGTCTAGCTACTAAATAGTTTAAAAGGAGCATTGCAGGAAGTTATGCAATTCTTGGAGCAGCTAACTGCAAGTATGGGTCAGAATGTGAAATTCTGTGTGGGATACATATGCAAGGGAGATGATTTTACTGCCGCAGCAAACTGGCATTTGGGTCATACTTCGTTCTAGAAGTTTATATGTTTCTCCTTATTATTTATTATTCCTACTTAAATATATAAAACAAGACTTGATGAAAATCTGTGTCATATGGCAGAATGGAAAAAGGTGCAGATCCCATTCACCAGAGGTTCCAGTTTCTTCAAATGCTCAGAAGAAGGAGAAAAACTAAGAATTAGGTACAGTTATGAAAATTTTAAATATCTAGATCTTTCCTTGTGGAAACATTTTACTCACTAGTTCTATATGCAGGAAAGCTGAAGTCTTAATTGAATCACCAATCAAACCGGGAAAGATAGTATTGGTAATTTCACAAATGCAATCTGACTCTATTTAAGTGTTCCTCCTTTGTGGTACTAAAAGCATTTATTTTGTGATGCACAATCATCCAATAGCTAATAATCCTACTTTATCTTCTCCTTGTGAATCTGTTCAATGTGTTGGCGTAAATTTAGACTCTGTTGAAGACTGTGACTTCATTATTTGATGACTTTCCGAAGGCAACTGAGTGTAAGTCAGCATTCCTATATTTTTTCTATTGATTTCCTTTTAAGCATATCTCCACAGAATTTTGAGAGAAACATTTTACAAACACCAGAGATTCATCACTAGAAATCCATTAACATATGTATCTCCTGCAGGGTTCTTAAGAAGTCCTCATGCAGTGATAAAGTGGATAACGAGCATTAACACTATACTTATAATACCTTTTCTGAATCCACTACTCGATGGTTACATCAAGCTTTGGAGCTTTTCGGCTCGATTGCTTGGCTATGCATTCAACATCATAATCTTCATTGCTAAGATTTTTTTCAAGTAGAGAACACAATTCATGAAGGCCGGCAGTAACATATGCTTAAACTAGAGGGAATGGTCTCACATCACCTGCCATCATCATCAGTGTCACGGCTTGACCACGTCTCTAGCAGTGTTATAGCAACTAACGGTCCAAGAAGTGGTGGAAGAGGTGGAGGCCTCTCAAAGGTGACAATAGGGTCCATTTTCTCTTTTGTAACAAGCCCCCCTTTGCCAGATTTATTGTCCTCTTGTTTCATAGGTGTTGAAGTCGCCACTGTACCTGCTTCAAATGCCAAAATGTTGTTTTTATGATTTTGCCATATTTCAAAAAGAAAAAGAAAAAATAAACAAATAAATGAAAAGGGAGAATTTGTTTCAGAAAAAGGGGGAAAGGGGGCAATACTATTCACACCGAGTCATAAAACTGATGGAAGAAATTGCACAATACCCCATGATCCTTTCAAACGGTAGAGTTGGTTAAATCTGTTTTTAGCGGGCAGCAGTGCAACAAGTCCTCTCATGAACACAATAACTATTGCGCTGCTTCTGCAACAAGTGAAGAAAAACAAAACTTAGATTTATATGCCCTAGACCCTAATTTGATTTAATTTTTACTGGGTTCATTTAAATTGTTTCAGCATAATCCAAACATGAATTCAGTGAAAATTAATTTAAGTTAACGATGATACGATATAGAATTAAAACAATGTCTTGTCCAAAGTAATGTAGGATAGGCACTCCCTAGTCTATTAGACTCTGCATTTTGTCAGTAAGACAGACAACAACTCTATTGCCAGATAATAAGTTGAAGTTAATAGTAGAATCCAGGCAAACAAGTATACATACCAATCATATGTGTATTGAGAATCAAATAAAGATTCAATTACTTGAGCGATATATAACTTGTACTTGTTGTGTGAATGAACAGAGCAAACCAAAAACAATTGAAATGCTTTGAACTCTATAGGTATGGAAACTTACAGTAAGATTGGCGTTGAATGAATACGAGTTCGTCTTCGTGGGAGGCAAATTCCGCAGAACCAGCCAAAGCGCAGAGGAGAGGGGAGAGTTCCGCAAGTTTTCAGCTGCAGAAATTCTTGGTAATCAAAATTATGAATAAAAAATTTATTGGCTTAATCATATAATTATCATATTCTAATTTCTAAATATTTTGTTTTTATTATTGATGTCAACCGTGATTGGTAAGCTACTAAGCTGTTAATTCCAGAAGCCACGTGTGGCATTATCTAGGTCCTTCTAGTTCTAGTATTTGTCTTGTGTGTTAAGCACTTGATAATATGGATCGGGGTGCTACATAATTTGGATAATTTGTAACACGTGGAACCCAAGTCTTAGCAAGATAGGTATCTAATCTTGACGGGCCAGAACCTGGAAACCAGCAAATTGATGCACTTCTAATGGCTAATGACGTGGCACCCCAGTACCAAACTTTGGACTTTGCTTTAGTACGTCTAGACCTGCTACTGCTAGTGCCCATAGGCGTTGAACAATCATAAAATCAATTATATCTACTCCCTATATTTTGTTTTAAATTACAAGCGTCCATAGCTCCTTCAAATTTTCATATATTCACCATATTCAATTCTTAACATATAATATAAAAAGTTCATTATGATGTTATGTAGATGAGATGTTAATTCAGCGAAAAAACCAACAAGACCCTCATCAATTATTGGATAATCTTAATTAATTCAAAAAAATAGTTGGAAGGTGTGAAATCTCATATTATAATTAGGAAAATAAATACAAGAAGTATATAAAGAAATTAGTACTTAAAATACTTTTATGTTCAGATTAAAGTTTTGCATGCTTAAATAAATATATAGAAGCATAAATTAATTATGATTTAAAATATGTGATCTAATTAGCAAAGGAAATTGTAAAGCGGAGAAGATGAGTTGGTTAGCGTGTTAGCTTTTTTTTTTGGTATAATAACGGGGCAAAAGCCCAAGAGAGAGAAAAGAACTACGAGCCATGCACAGGGGCAACGTATTTCCCATTTCATCAAATAACCAGAAACTCGAACATTTCATGAGGCGGAGACACGAGATGCAAAGCACCCAACTCTTGCCCAAGGCTAAACTTAGCCAACCAATCAGCACAGCCATTACCTTTCCTATCCGTATGCTGAAACTTAACCTGCCACTCCTTCTTCAACAAGGCAGTAATCTTGGAGATCAGTTGCCCATGCTTCCCTCCAATTCTGCCGTTACCTTTTTTTTGGTTAGCGTGTTAGCTTTACATTTTCAGCAGACATTCATGTTGAAGAAAGAAGAAGCACATTTATCATGTCGTACATGTCTAATCCACATGCATATTCCATCACATGTGCATGTATACATACTTGGCAATCTTTGAGGTTTTATCTTATTTAACGTGCAACCACAAAGAGTAAACCATTTAAGCAACTGAATCGCCGCATTAAGGGCTTGTATGTGTTTACTCCCGTCTTCCAGTTTGACGGATATACGCATTTTTAAACACACTTTTAAATTTATCAATTAAGCAATTAATCATCATTTCCATTTTTTTAATACTAATTAAGGGTCATGCCCTCGCTAATCTCTATCATCCAAAGGATGGAATTAAAGGTGTCCTTTTTACTTTCTAGTCATAAGTCACAACTGTTCATTTTCCAAAATGGAAATACGAGGTGAAGCCGAGACAGAGTTTTGCTGGTTGAAGATCTCCTAATTATTCCCTTTTGAGCTTTGATATGCTTTTGAGGGCCATAGACATCATATTTTGCTGACTCTTCTCCATCTCCTTTTCTGCTAATTCTAAAGCCTCAAATGCTAAACATTCGAGCATGACAAGACCTTGATCATCAGTTAGTGTTATATCTCTGTCAGAACTTAAAAAGAGACATTCTGCAAATAAACATTCTCCTTAGTGCAGTTACGTTCAGATGTTACACAGAATCGCTCTTCCAACTCATCTCTACACATTAATTCTTTGACTTTGTGAACCACAATCAAAGGGTTATAAATATTGGATTCCTTATCTATATGATATATTTAGGACTCGATCAGCCAAAAATAGGATGACATCATAAAATTAAAATTTTATTTCACAGGATTCCTTTGGCCTACAACATCCCTGCCAACGAAATCTCCATAAATTGATTTCAATAATATATTTTTGTAAATTATTTATATAAAATAGATAATTTTTAAACTATTTATTTAAAATAAGCAATTTTAAATATTTTATTATTTTTTAAACAGAAGTAAAACATGTTATATACAAGTAAAACGCGTATAAATTGAACATGTTATAAATCATTTGAACTAATCACGTGTTTATTATTCATGAGAAAATATTTAAAAAAATGTAAAATTGAACACGCTTTATGAGATAAAGAAAAAAAGAAACATAAGTTGTGTACAAGAAAAAATCAATTGTAGACACGCTTTAGGTTGTTACCAGAAAGAAAAAAAAAAAAACAAAAAAAGTAAGTGTATGCACACAAATCAATTGTAGACACGCTTTAGGTTCCTAGCTAAATTTATGTATCTCCTAAAGCGTGTTTAAAGTAACACCCTTTAGACCCTAAAGTGTATTCAGTTTCACTTTTTTTCAAGTATTCTCGGATGAATAATAAACACGAGATTGATTCAAATGCTTTATAACGTATTCAGTTTGTACATGATTTACTTGTATATAATGTGTTTCGCTTCATTTAAAAAATAATAAAATATTTAAAAATGTCATTTTAAAGTAAATAGTTTAAAAATTGCTATTTTTATGTAAATAATTTACAAAAGTATATTATTGAGGTCAATTTACCCTAAATCTATCTATTTAGCTAAGTTTCTTCTCCACACCTTTTTGTGAGGGATACAAGTCATTTATGGGTCCAACCTCAACACTAACTTTGTGTTCTCTGTTAAAGCCACTTATTATATCTTTGATTTAACCCCATTTAAGCAATGATTTACCTCCTAAAATAATGTTATTTAGGCCCAAGCCACATGGTCCTGTCGCAACTGATGACAGTTAAACCATGAATGACGGTGCACCTCAAATGACATGATCATTTTCTTGTACTTTTTACTATGAGGAGTTCTCACTTTGGTACTATAACTTCACTAACCGCCTTGATGAGCTATGATGCTCAGCTGCATCATTGCTAGCCTCTCCTACCTACCTAAATGCCATCAATCGAGAAATATGTTTATCCCTGATATCAACTGTCAAATATACACTATCATGCCCCACAAGTGGAAATGTTAAGGAGAAATAATTTTAACTATTTGTTGCAGAGTGTTTTTTCAGCACTTATTCTACACGAGTATACTTACAATATTATATAACTACATCTGACACTATGTGATACATGCATGATATATAATCACATATCTAAACAAAATAGTTAATTACATGTAATTAATATATAATAACCACATATCTAATTAGCTAAGTAAAACACTCATGATACTACTTGATGACCGCTTATACCCTAACGGGGTACCAAAACTAGAATACTATGACTTATGTCGTATTAAATGTGGTCATTACACTTATACATATATAGTTATCATGTGTTAATTATATGAATAATGTAAATGTTAACTTTTTTAGGGACATATTTAAAAATTAGAGTAATGCTTAATTGTGAGGTCACTAAAAGCACTCCACAATAAAATACATTAAACTTTTAGAACTTTACAAAAAAAAATTTCCAAAAATTAAAACAAGCTTATAATTGACTCAAGTACCACTCGCGATCCTTACCAAAAGAACGAAGAAAAGCAAATAAAGTGAGAGAAAGAAAATCCACTAATTTTGATGGTTGGTAATTGGTATGGTCTAGATTCTAGAAGACCAATAAAAGGCACATGATACTGATACTTAACCTACTTATGGGCTGCCTGGAGTCCTGGACCACGAAACATCAATTGCAGTGAAATTAGAGAAACCTAGCTAATATTAATAATATTTTGGTCTCTAAAAGATACAGTATTTTTTAATTTGGTTTCTTTACTTGCAATTGACTTATTTGAATTTTCATTTTAATTGAAACTAGAATTAAAGAGATTAAATTGAGAAACAATGTATTATTAAAAAAGAAAGGATTTTTATATTACAGTGTATGTGGGACACTTTTTGTGCCAAAAAATAATAGTATTTATATTTTATATATACATCTCTTTATTTAAAAGTCTTTTGAGTTTGGAGTGTAAACGAAATACAAAAGAGTTACCTTAAAATTGATGTAATCACAAGAACGAAGTACAGAGTATATCAAAAACAAATTAAAGTTCTGAATACTTAGATAAAAGAGCCTTTTGATATTCAAATTTAGCAAGAGAATACGTCAATTATATTCTTCTGAAAATCAACTCGAGTCTTTTGAGTTGGGAAACTAGCTTTATTTGCTTACTTTCTCCTCTCTTTTATATATAGCCACCTGCTTTTGGCCACAAAAACAAAGGGGATTAAAAAGAAAAAGGCCGGAGGCGTCATTTTCGTGTATGAATGATGAGAGCAGTAATAAAATTGCTGTGGTAGAAAAAACAGTCATCAAATTCCTACCTTGTATTATATTATATGATGATGACATATTAACTGGGATATACCATTTCAGCCACGGCCCATTGTTAAAGTATTGAAGCTCCGTACACATCCCATTCCCATCCCCATGCTCCGATTAGATGTGTACATTGACGTTTTTACATACTTTGCTTTCCGAAGCAGACAACATTAACATACTTTGATTTGGAATATATAAATTAGGGTTATCTCCCCCCCGTTGTTAATCTTTACCAAGAACCAGTCATTAGAAGAGATTTGAAGGCATAGCCATGAGTAGAGGTGAAAGCTATGGTGGGGGGCAGAGTTCCTTGGGGTACCTTTTTGGGTCAGAGGTGCAGCCAAGCCAGCCTCCGCCCACAAAAACAGCTCCACTACCACCCTATGGCATTGACATCGCCACCACAGAGAAACTCCCAGATGGTGCTGCTGCTCCTTCCACCAACCAAAATGTCCCAAACACCTTGACCTATCCTCGAGCTCAAGGCCAACACTTGGGAACCTTCGTAAGTTCTGTAAGTTTCCCTATTTAATTAATGATATATATATATAAGCTTGACATCTTTCGTAACCTTAATAATCTAACATGTGAATTGATCTTTCCCCTACAACAAAATAATATTTCAGGATCGTCCATCAACAAAGGTCAAATCAGTTCCTGGCGGAGATTCATCTCTTGGATACTTGTTTGGAGATAAGTGATATTTCTTTCTTCCAACTTGTCTACCTCTAAAAAGGAGAATCGAGTACATGTATTAATTGCAATGTCTGTTTGGGGTTTAGATAAGTAATATATTTGACTTCGGAGAAAGAACATGTGTAAAATAAGGGATTAAGTTGTCCCAGTGTTGGATTGTACGTCTGGTTTTTGATATTATATTCTTGTGTATGTCTGTATGAGTTAATTTAGTGTGGTCTTTCCTGATGTAGCAGAAGTTAATGTATCCTTGTGTGTGCTTTCTGTGGAAGTTTATTCATCAAATCTGAAATGTACTGTACCTTCAAAAACAATAATAAAAAAAAAAAATGATACTTTCACTTCAGCTCTGTATTGGTTGAGCTTTCCAGATCACTTACATTTAAATTCAGTTCCGGCATAGCACTTTTCTTATTGATGCATTATATATAATGAGTGAGAGAATCATATAGTAGAGCATTCCGGATTTGAATATTATCCTGAGCTGTATATGCTAATTGCTGATCGAATTCATTATCTGCCCACCAAAATAAGAAAGCATATACTATTTTAGATAAACTTATATAGAATTTATTTGTTACAATGATTATTTCCTTGGTCAATTGAATGGCAATCTATGACAGACACTGCCAGCAGAATTTTACGTTGATCTAACACTTCCAGTTTATTCTTCTTTCTGGTAGAATCACTCAACTTCAAAGTTAGAACTTGCAAGTAATTAGAGCTTACAAATGCTTGGGTGCTTTTCTCCTTTCTTCATAATATTTTGTCCCTATCATTTGTTCCAGAAAGTTGATTTGTTAATTTGATAATGAAATACTGTCACCGGCTCTCTCTCTCTCTCTCTCACCCACATACACACACACACTTCCTCTTCCTGATGGAGTAATTGATTGAATTGCTCTTGCTCAAACGGTTCGGTAGATAATCTTCGAAAAAGGTTTATGTTTATGCCTTCGACATATTTTCTCTTAGCTATGATCTTCACACACCTGAGCTTCTCCAAGTACAACTTCAGAGAAGTTTATTTTCTTCCTTTTTCCCTTTTAATTTTACTTTTGGATGTGAGAATTAATAGCTAGTGGTTGGGAAATAGAAATAGCTAAGGAGGTATTTGGTATGCTGATGTTTTAACATGAGAATAACAAAATATTTGAATATCGCATTAGAAACAAGAATCGCATGTTTTGGTATTATAATTAAAAGCAATTCAAAAGCATGCATAAGACGCCTGAAAATATAGACATTTTGGATCCGCACCTCACAAGTTACCTTGTTAAGGCACATCCAAGATTAATTAATTAATCAATTAAGAGTACTGAAATATCAGTGTATGTACTAAAGTAAAAGTTTAAGTAAAATACTGCAAACATTCGCAGATGGGCTACCTGATCTTGTGAATTCGAATGAATGAAAATTTAAATAATTAGCATACTTCATACAAATGGAAAATTAAACTGTACTATACTTGTGCATAGAGGGAAAAAATCCCTTATCTCAAACATCTAGGGTTTTGTCTGCTACATTAATTCACTCAAGCTAGTATCTGGAAATTTGTGTTAAAAATTATACATTATTTTCAAATAAACTGAGGAACAAATTCTTGTGTCTTGACCAGCCTATATATTCTTGAGCGTAGTTTTCTCCCAGAAAAGGAAATACTGTGTTGCACTTATTGTTTGCAGGTGTTCTGATGGCAGATCCTTAAATTATAGTCACCATTAGGATGATGAAATCGTAAGTTGTAGATATATTTTTATAGGCATGCATCCTGGCAGAGGCATTGTGTTCTCTTTCAAAGGCGTTTTTTCTTTTTTCGAAGTCATTTCATCATGCGTAAACATTCTTATAAATGACTTCCACTAGTGGGGTATTTTATTTTATTTTTCAAAGTCATTCCAGTAGTGAAGATTTAGCATCCACTTTGGTGGAAACAGATGCTTAAACAGTTGATGGATGAGAGGAGAGGTTTACGTTGCTGGAATATATAGAATTTTCATGCCGCTGGAGCCCTAATCCATTACTTAATGTAAAAGAGCTTATCGAAATTTGTCGATGGATATATATATATGTACGTGTGGTTAATCTGCAGCAGTGAGGTATGAGAGTGAATGGTAGGCAATAGGCAAGTGATGTGTTGCTTAGATTTCAGGTGTCATTGACATTAGACGGGGCGTGTCTTTCTGCGCATTGCTGCCTGCTGCGTCCTATTTATACGGCCACTCTAAAACTGTCATGTGCTGCTGTTTCTAGCGTTTGACTCTTGTGTTGTCCAAGGGTTAGAATAGCTTTTGAGCGGAGTGGCTTCAGTTCTTCTAGTAAATCCCCCCACCGGTTATGGGATTTTGTTTTTTTGGCCATGGTTCTGGGTAGCTTTTTTGGTTTTGTTTTACCGACAATTTATTAAAAGTGTATGTTATGCTAGGCCTTTTGACTTAAAAATTACATTTTTATAAAATTATTACCAAAGTATAACACATTTAAAAGTATTTACATAAATATTACAATTTTAAAAAATTCAAAAAAATAAATAAATTCGATGCAAGTGAGCCCTACAGGACACGCCGTGTGCCTGCCGGCGTGTCCTCACCAAACACGCCGCAGCCCATGTAACGTGTCTCACTTCAATTAAGTGCATTTGTTTTAGACTTTGACCTTTGGAAACAAAAAGAAAAAGGAGAGAGGGAAGGGGCGGGGGCTGATGGAGTGGGAAAGAGAAAAAGAAATGGATGTTAGCAGATGGAAGAATTACAAAATTGGGACACGCTAGTTGAGCTGTGGCATGTTCAGTAGTCAATTGGCCCACAACGTGTTTGGTAGAGCCCACCACCTGTGAAATTTTTTTTTTGTTTTTGAATTTTCTAAAACTGTAATATTTGTGTAAATATTTTCAAATGTGTTATATTTCGGTAATAACTTTTTAAAACTGCAATTTTTGAGTCAAAAGACCTTATGCTACCTCCTCTTTAAAATGGAAAGCAACTCTATATTACCCCTTCATTTGAGAGGTTATGGTAGGACTAATTTTTTAAAATTAGTATCATTATAAAAAAAAAAATGAGTTTAGTATAAGTTAAAACAATTAGTTTTTTTTTTTTTAAATGTATAAACATAATAGTACCAAAAAAAATATCAAATTAATAACATCTATGAATAGAATTTTTTTTTTATATATAATTAATCTCAAACTTTGTTAATTATTTTAGAATTTAACTCCCATTACAGGATTTTATTTTTTAAATTTTTTTCAATAACACTAAGGGTGTGTTTGGATGAGGTATTTGTAGAGTGTAATGTATTTGTAGAGTGTAATTGAAATGCTAATTTTGAATTACCTTGTTTGTGTAATTTTTTAAGGTATTTTTAAAATTCAAGTGTATTCTTATAGTGACTTTCAAAGTCTCAATATAGTGTATTTCAAATTCACTCAAAATAGAGTGTATTTCAAATTCACTCTATCAACCCTCTTTCTTTCTCCCCCAACACCCCCACCCAACTCCCAATTTTTTTTTACTGATTTTTCTTATATTAAAGCATTTCAAAAAATGATGCAGAGTGGTGATGAAGGAATTTGCTAAGAAGCTAGAGAAACTACCAGAGGATCTGCTAGACTTATTATGTGAGAATCTTGGACTAGAGAAAGGGTACCTCAAAGAGGCTTTCTATGGATCAAAGGGACCAAATTTTGGACTATATTTTTTTTCTTATATTTTTCTTTTATTGATTAAAGAATGTGATTTGAATGGATTTTGTAATGTTTATCAATAGTTTTGAATATTGGTGTTAAATTACTCTTTTTATAATAGAGTATATCCAAACAAGGTATTTTATAAATACATGTATTTGAAATGCTGCATCTCAAATACATGTATTTGAAATACACAATAATTTGGCAAATACCTCATCCAAACACAACCTAATTTTACTACGTACATCCTACTAGAATCTAATAAAGTAACACTATCCTCCTTAAGTAACTTATCAATCGCCTTCGTTCAAATGTTCAAATCAAGACCTGAAAGAAAGGAAGTAGGGCAAGAGGCCTTTTTATATTCTCCTTTTTAGGTGTGCCAAAAATCAATTTTTCTGTTGCTCTCTCCAGAATGATCAATCGAGCCCGGCAGGCCCAAAATAAATTGGGCCATATATTAGCCCGCAATGGCATTACGAGTATGGGATGGAAAATCTGATCCAATCCGTCGGGCACGCGATAAGGTTCGGTTTGGTGGATAGGATTTTGCTGACCCAAAACGCAATATCAAATATCAATTGTCAAATCCAATCCTTAGTCCATGACTCTCTTTGTGTACATGAACATGATTGAGCATTAGGTAGAATATAATTACTTTACGGTGTTACGTTGATCAATTTTGGGTAATGCTAACTCTATATGGTTGAGTAGGTTTTGATGAGATTTACTTAGTGATTTTGACCTCAAAAAATTGAATCACTTTGTATATAATAAAATACATAATTTTTTTTTATAAAATATTAAAAATTACACGATATAAAAAAAAATACTAAACAAAAAATTCAACTTATGCCAAAAAAAATAAAATTTAGCATATTTTTTTTATTGTTCTTACATTATATAAAGAATTATACATTATGTCACATGAGTACTTTATTTTTTTAAAATTTTCATAAGAATATTAAAATTATTAAGTGAGTCTCACTAAAACCCATAAAGATAATTATCCTAAAATATCTCAAAGTTACATAACAATCACCTTATTTTACTGATTGACCTGAAAAATTGTCTACATTCGCCATCACCATCATGGTTCAGATATCACAACTTGTTCAACTCAAAACTAAACGTTCTTTCTTGTTTCTTTTTCTTTCTATTTTCAAATTTCTCATTACCTAGAGAAATCACAAACGAAAGCTGCAAGAGTTTTAAATCGCATAATAGATAGTGTTTTCTTTTTTCGGTCTAAAATGTTTTCTCGTAAATGGCTTCTGGAGGGCTAGTATTTTCTTTCTTCTGGTTGTGTCTATGAGATAGTGAGGAGCCACATGGCTATGGCTATTTCATTGTGGGATGTACTTGTTTGTTATCGGTTAGCTAAAATCAAATAATGGATTGGAAGTTGATTAATTAGGAAGTTTTGGCCCGTGAAGAGTTGGCGGCGGCATCATTGGTGGCGAGGAGGTGGGAGTGGGAGTGTGTGTCTCCCTGTCTTGTTTCTGTGATAGGAAATATTCATGGTTCACGGGATGCTAACGCTATACACATTCTGACAAAGTTCCGTGACTGCGTCTCTATATGGACCCTCCTTCCCTTTCCTTTTCTTTCCCCCTCCCCCAACCATGATAGCCACTATACATACTATTATTATTTATGAGCGAAAATACCTACGATCTCCCTAGTGCGTCTCATCTTTACGGTCAATTTACTTTGATTCAATATAAGAAATTTTATATTTATATGGGTGATTGTGGGATGGTAATGGTATTAGTGGCAGCTGGCAGGGGTGATGTCCACTAACCAAATGGTGCAAGATAAGGCATTAAATAAACGCAGCACTCGAGTGTTATACCACCTGTGCCACTTCGCGTCTCAAGCCTAAAACAAATTTACAGAAAATGAAGACAGCACTTAAAACTTACATATTAACATGTGCCATGTCTGTGTATGCCGATATCAGCGCCAAATGATCTATGACTGGACAAACAAATCCCATTCAAAATGTAACGCAGAGTTCGAGTACTACTGTTTAATCTTTGGCTCTGTTTTTTTCACACTGACATTAAATCAAGAAAACAACTAGAAGATTAAATTTGTTACTTTTACCTCTGATTCACGTTCTTGTTTACCATATGACAAGCATGAGATGTGACTGAACTGCATATGAAGCAAAAAATTTAACACTCGAGACTAATATATATACGTATACTATCTTGCTATGTAAACATACCAATAGCTTAGCTCAACTTGTATCATCTGCAATGCAGTTTCTAATGGCTCTAAGTTCCAGAAAATCTCAGGTACAAACCCTTCTTTACTATTTCTTACCATTAAAGACATTAAAGAGTACAGCAACAGAAATTATAAATTATGGTCCATTTCCCTTTTCCACCTC
Organism: Cercis canadensis; assembly: GCA_003255065.1. Taxonomy (NCBI): domain Eukaryota; kingdom Viridiplantae; phylum Streptophyta; class Magnoliopsida; order Fabales; family Fabaceae; genus Cercis; species Cercis canadensis. The sequence goes on from QAOA01006931.1 coordinate 1,443,481, forward strand.
ATGTCGTGTTAACCATGTTGTATCTGTATCCTTTGATACATACGAATTCTTTGTTATCTGAAAATTTTCAGGTAATGGTTATGGATGTACTAGTATTTCTAGTTCTTGTAGCCGTTTTACCAAGCATAACTGTAGTGGAGAGCCGCAAAGCAAGGGTTGTGGACAACTTGGAGTACTCAGCTTTGAGCTGCAGAGGTCACAGTGCATCATTGACGGAATTTGGAGGTGTTGGCGATGGAAAAAGTTTGAACACCAAAGCTTTTCAGGCAGCCATTGATCATCTGAGCCAGTATGCATCGGATGGTGGTTCTCAACTTTATGTTCCTCCAGGAAGATGGTTGACTGGCAGCTTCAATCTCACAAGTCATTTCACTTTATTCCTCGACAAAGATGCTGTACTTCTTGCCTCGCAGGTTGCTGCTGCTTCCTTAATGTAAATGTTACTTAATTATAACTAGGTATAGTAGTGTAATCAGATCAGAGTATTGAAACAGAATCTTTGCGTTTAAACTGTGTGATTAGGATGAAGGTGACTGGGCAGTGATCGATCCCCTGCCATCTTATGGTCGAGGGAGGGACACACAAGGTGGAAGGTTTATTAGTCTAATATTTGGAACTAACCTCTCTGATGTGATCATAACGGGTACTGTATTCCTCATGCTCTTTTATTACATCACAATTTAGTCCAACCAAAAATTTACTTGTTCTAATAAGAAATAATTGGGTTCAAATTTTTGTGTAGGGGACAATGGCACCATTGATGGTCAAGGTGCTCTATGGTGGGAAAAGTTCCACAAGGGCCAGCTCAAGTACACACGGCCTTACTTGATTGAAATAATGTACTCAGAGAATGTTCAGATATCCAATCTTGTTTTGGTTAATTCTCCATCCTGGCATGTGCATCCTGTTTACAGCAGGTTCATATTTTTGCCTGTGTTAGCTGTTTTCACTTCAACTATTATAAATTCCTTTAGATCAGCAAGGCTGCTGGGAAAGCTTGCTCTGTTCTGATTACAGAATTTGATTTTATTTCAGCAATGTTCTTGTTCAAGGCCTTACTATCCTTGCACCAGTGACAGTCCCAAATACTGATGGAATCAACCCTGGTAAGTTAGTCTACAAATACACAAGGCATAAGACTTTTAAGGGATAAAATAGATTTACTTTTTTGTGGATATTATGTTAATGAACTGAACATGCAAAGTAAATCCATCATTAGTAGTAGTAGTTGGGTTTTTTAAGGGTTACAACTTAATGGTTCAGTACCTGGTGACTGAACCTAGAGTTTATGCTTGTGATGCAGATTCTTGCACTAATACTCGAATTGAGGATTGTTATATTGTTTCCGGGGATGACTGTGTGGCTGTGAAGAGTGGTTGGGATGAGTATGGTATAGCTTATGGAATGCCCACCAAGCAGCTGGTAATCAGAAGACTCACTTGTATTTCTCCATTCAGTGCTGTGATCGCATTAGGGAGTGAGATGTCTGGTGGGATTCAAGATGTGAGGGCTGAAGACATTGTAGCCATTAATTCAGAATCAGGAGTTAGGATCAAAACTGCTGTAGGAAGAGGAGGCTACGTCAAAGACATTTATGTTAGAAGGGTCACCATGAAAACCATGAAATGGGCATTTTGGATGACAGGAAATTATGGCTCTCATCCTGATAACAACTACGATCCTAATGCAGTGCCTCTTATCCAGAATATTAATTATCGTGATATGGTCGCGGACAACGTTACCATGGCAGCAAGATTGGAGGGTATTTCTGGTGACCCATTCACTGGAATCTGCATATCCAATGTAACCATTGAACTTGCCAAAAAGGCTAAAAAAGTTCCATGGACTTGCACTGATGTTGCTGGGATTTCAAGTGGTGTGACACCTACGCCATGTGATCAGTTGTCAGACAAGGGACCAGAGATGATGGCGGCATGTACCTTCCCAGAAGATAGCCTGCCCATTGATGACGTTCAAGTTCAAACTTGCACTTTGCAGAAGAAAGTATTTGGAACACACTAAGACCAATGTTCCAGTTCATGGAAAACTTCCCAAACAGTGTAATATTTTGAAATGATTTGTAGTCAAATCGTTCAAGACTGTTAAAAGATTCAGTTAACAACTATAGCCCTAAATCTGAATATATTAGTGGATATATATATACATATTTTTCCATAAAAACTATTGCATTACTGAACTATGAAGAAAAAGAAACTATGGCCCGATAAAAGAGAGTACACAAGCTTTTCAGATGCCAAGACTATAGCATACAGATTCAATACGTGGACTGCAAAGACATTTTGGTTGCAAAGCATTGAAACTAGAAAAATCAACACCATATGCAAAAGCCAGGCTTTTTAGGCGTATAACAAAAAATTAATTGGTGCCAGATCTCAGCATTGAAACTGGAAAACAGATTTCAAGATTATTGTCAGTTACAAAGGAAAAGCTCCCACAATCATTGCTACAAGCTCTAATAATCTATAGTCGAAGTCCAAAGGATGTGAATTTCCCATTTCTTTTCCTATTGGCCAAACAAAAAGATTTCGACATTAATACAGCAGCTTTAATAACTTGTATAAAGGCCTGTAACATGGGATTACATTAATTTCTTGGAGAAATTAATCTTTCTCCTAGTTGGTTTATCACTAAATTACAAGGGCCAGAGTACTTTACTGCTGTTCCTATAAACTCCTCAGGATGATGATGGACATCAACTGATTTAAGGAGACAGAAGTTTATCCGATTAAATTTATACAGACAAGCTGAATTGCAGCTAGTGAGCTGGATCTGGATTGAATTTCACCGATTCCCTCCAGATGAGCTCCTTGATATGCTCTTCAGTGCATGTTGGCTCCTCGAAATCAAAACTGAATGGCCTGGGGCAAATGGGCTCATCATGCATATCATGAAGTGATGACAGATACGGGTGACACAGAGCTTCCTCAACTGCAAACAGATGCAAGTGCCACTCAAATATGAAACAAACGGTGACAAAGACTTTAATAAAAGCAAGTTAGAAAGCTATGCTTTGAAATACAAACTCTTCCAGAATACCTGTAATGCGTTTGTTGGGATCAAACATGAGCATTTTTTCTAGCAGATCCAATGCCCCAGGAGACATATTGGGGAATTTAGCTGAGAACTTTTGCTTGCGGAACTGTGGAAGCTGTCTAACATATCTTCTGGCATTTTCACTCCGGAGAAATCCGAGGCTGGCGTCGTCAGGTGAACCTATTAACTTTTATGCAAAAGAAAAACGGAATGCACATATGGGGTCACAACTTGTGTACTAGTAGCCATCAATGTACAGAAAACTATAAAACTGAGTTATATGCATTTGATTATCTTTTTAACAGTAAGAGCACTCAAGGTGGACATATAATATGCCTTTATTCCCTGAAAGATGAGAAGGACAACCAGGTTGGGTAGGGATTGTGGGACTTGGCGCCATGCGAGATGATATTTACAAAAAAGACCAAGTGCAATTATGGACAAATTTTGAAATCATTTTATGCATCAGAGTCAGAAAACCTTTGGCAGATTTCAATGACAGCAGGTTTTCAATCTTGCTAATAAGCTATAAGCAAAGCTGGGATTGCCCAGGGAGAAGAGAGAATCAGCAAACAAGAGAAGAATACTGAAATGAAATGTAATGGCCATTTGGTTGCAATTGTGTCATCTAGGGTAAGTCAGGAAGACAGAGTAGTTTGAAACTAAGTTCTACCCCAAGGGGAGTTGTTTTTTCTTTCATGAGAAAACGGCCCTTAAATAGTAAGGAGGGGTTTGCAGGTCTTGATTAGCTTCTTAAACAGGATGGTTCTTTTCTAGAGTAACTGCCAATCAACTAATAACAGAAATTGGTAGAACAATACAGTTGGAATGCTTTGGTGGACAATAACTTCAAATAGAAATACCAAAATCATACCTCTGTTATAAGCCTTAGCTGATGAACATAGTCTTTCCCAGGAAACAAAGGTTCTCTGGTCATAATTTCACCAAATATGCAACCCACAGACCAAACATCAATTGCAGATGTGTACTCTGAACAATTAAGGAGTAATTCCGGGGCTCGATACCATCGAGTGACAACATACTCTGTCATGAAATCTGTTTCAGATGTTGTCCTTGCCAAACCGAAGTCCCCAATTTTAAGGTCACAATTTGAATTCAGAAGCAAATTACTGGGCTTTAGGTCACGGTGCAAGACATTGGCTGAATGCACGTATTTCAGCCCTCGTAACAGCTGATATAAAAAGTACTGCAGAAGATTCATGATTTATCAATGCCGTGCACAATTTTACACTCAATGCAAAGCATAAGTCAAAGAAACTAATACTTCTCAATTGAATTTCAAGTGAGAGTTAGTGTTGTTGGTTATTGTAATAAATAAATAAATAAAAAGGCTCCATATTAAATATGACAAATTTCAATTTATCCACATCCAACACATTTTAAAGCTGCATTAGATTGGGAACAAGATCTCAAAACATGAGGCTTCACGCTGTGCTTGGGAGATAACAGTAAATTATAGTTGCTCCTTAAGTTTGATATTTAGTCTAAGCAAATATCTGTGAAATATCGTGCTAATAATTAAAATGAAAGGAGATCCTAACAATTGGTGCCAAACCTGACAATGATCATCTGTAAGAGATTGGTCAGAATGAATTATCTGATGAAGATCTGTATCCATCAATTCATAAACGATGTATACGTCATTGAAAGTCTCCTTTTTTGGTGGTCGTATAATATCCTTGATGGCAATAATCTGTGCATTATGAAAGTGAAGTAAAACAAGGAATCAGCAAAGTTGCACTTATTAGAACCACAAAAGACAAGCATACCTACATTTTCATGGTCCATGTGGCGAAGAAGCTTGATTTCTCTCAATGTCCTTTTAGCATCAATATTGTTGTCAAATGCGTTACCAATCTTCTTGATGGCAACTTCCTCATGTGTGTCTGAATTCACCGCAGCACTGAAAAGAAAGGGTTTTTGCTATTCGAGTGAGGTAAGGTTGACTATAAAAACTAAGATAAGCTGATTTTAGAATTGGATAGAATTGGAATGACTGAAAGAATCTGATACAACCGTATAGGAAATTTCCACAATGCTCAAATTCGCATCATTAAACTTCGGAGAAAAAAACTAGCTCTACTTGGAGTCTGAGACTGAAAATCTTTTAGTAGCACCACTAATAAAACCCCAGAAATAGATGGAAAGATCCACACTTCATTCATTGACTATCTACAAAGTATCAAAATTGCCTCTCTTTTTTCGACCTTGATCAACAGACTTGTCTTTTAAGTATTTTTTTTAATTCCTTCCTTTCTCCGTTTTCCTTATGAATGATTAAACTTCTGAGGTTGCAACAAACCGTGCTGACATTTGACGGACAGTTGCCGATACGAATATCGAAACCATGAATCTGGGTTCCTATCATCTTTGATATAGTGCTTAAATAGCGCATAGCGAGACATTTACAGGTCAATAGGGTGGGCGAAGAAGACTCTAACAAAGGAAGAACATCAAAAGAGACTTACCAGACGATGCCATAAGCACCTCTTCCGATTGGGCGAATGGGAGGCACGTACTTGGAGGAGACCTCGAACAAGTTCCCATATACATTATACTGCACGTATCGACCCCCATGAGTGAGAACCCTTTTGATTTTACCGTCCGTTGAAGAAGCAGAGCTCGATTCCTTCGCTGCCATGGAAAGTTCAAAACTTGAAACGAACCCCACCACTTTGACTATAAAAACTCCAAGCTCCGATTCCAAAAGAACTAGTATTGATAATCAGAGCTTCCGCTTTATCATATTTTGTAAAGAAATTTTCAACAAAATCTCCAATACAACAATTATGTATTGTTGAGTTGCAGAGAGGCTGAAAGGGTGATTAAGATGCACAGAAATGCTGCCAAGTTTCGCTCTCTTCTACCGTAGCTTTTGTCTTTTGATGTGAATAATGTAAAAATCCGTGAATGTGAAGATGACCGTTTTAAAATATCAATCAAATTGTGATATAGAAAGGGGAAGCGATATCCAATCCTGAAACAGCAATACTTATAAGCGGCTTCACTCCATAGAAAAAGAAGACGAATTCAGTGCTTCGCTTTTCGTGAAGTTCAACTGTCTGCTATATTTTGCGTATGAGTTTGCTCAATCAAACTTGGCGCCTTACTCTGTATCAAAGATATAAACTATTTTTCATTTTTTTAATTAAAAAACTACAATTTTAATTTGACTGAATACCTATTGTTTTAGTCTAAATTATCTTTTAGGTCGGCAGGGTGTTCTGCTAATTAGGCAAAATGCAAAGCTACTTTTTGGTTAAAAAAATGCATAATTATTTTGACCAAGAATAATTCAAGAGTAGGTCGAATTTACTGAAATTTTAATTAACAAGATGACTGGACATACTTGTTTGGCTATTAATCCTTGTAGCTGTAAAGCGTGAACTGTAACGTGACCCCCAAAAGCTTACAGTTATATGGAGTTGCATGTGTTATTGCTTTTAGGATTTGGGGGTTGTGCTCACGGGATGTTTGCTCATTAACCTCTCTATACCTGAATCGTTAAGTCTCCAGAACCCTCAGCTTCTTTTTCTTTTCCGGTTCGTGTTAATCTCAGTAACAAGTACCCTTCTCACACTTCACGCACTGCATATGATGCCATACATGTTCAACATTTTGCTTTGCACCAGTTTTTACAAATTTAAGAGGATAAGGTAGATACCAAAAATATGTGCAATGTAAGGCTGCATAGGTGTTCATATGACTTTACTCACTTTAAATTCCCAAGATCTGCTTAGAAGATTCATACTAAAGCCAAGAAGGCGCTGTCCAAGCATTACAATATGCTGCAAACAGGAAAGGATCGTGTTAAAATAAGATATAAAATCCACCGGCAAATATTTTTCAACTATGAAAACAAGAGATATATCAGACCCTAGAAAATGAAGAATCCAATAACTATGGGTTATGTATCAAACCCAAAATTTTGAAACGGGTTAACTGATTGCCTCACTAGATCAAATGCTATTAACTGCAAGAGTGTGTAGACCTGCAACCATGTGCATAAAGAAGAATTCAAGCAAACCCATTAATACTACTACACATTTATAAGCTAGAGAAACAGAGACGGATGAGGAATGGAGATAGAAAGAAAGCCCCAAATGCGCATAGTCTGTGATTCAGTTTCCAATGCCATCACTCTACTTCACCATAAAGGTAAATATGGTACCAAGAGGCAAATTTTCCTCACATACCTGTGGGTTGTTCTTTTGGATCCATCCCCAACAAAAATTTCATTCAATGGAAAATTCTGGGAATCTGCTAGATTCTTAATTTTCCTCCTCAGCTCTCTTTTTTCCCCCTCTTTCAAAATCTTTTCTATGACTCTTAATAAATTAAAAAGTACAAATTATATATTCGTTTCATCCTAATTAAATAATTTACATAGAAAAAAAATACAATTTTCATTATTTTTCTTTCGAAAAAAAAAGGATTTGTTGCCTATTTAGTTTATGATTCATATTTAAAAGAGAAAAAAAGAAATTAGGCTAATATTTATTAATATTTAAAAGAAACAAGGAAATATCCAAAATGGACTTCATTATGTTTCTGTCGAACTGAAATCTTCAATTGGATGAAACCAATCATTTTTAGTTTTTTTGTTTGGTACAGCTACTGGACCAGGCCCAGGCCCAATTCAATTATTTTTTGTGGGGATCATGTGGGCACCGCCGCACTGAGGAACAAGATCCATTGCAGCACCTGGTTGCATCAGTGCATCTTAACCCATCATACCAAAAAAAAAAAAAAGCGTGTATGTTGTATGTCGTAAATGAACATTCCAGATACAATTGTGAATGTAAATGTAATGGCCTGCGTCAGCGTGCAAGTGAAGCATTGTGTTCTAACCCAACCCAATTGAGAAAAATTGCGACAAGTCTAGAACCCGCGAAATTTGATTTCCTAATGTCTGGAATGAGAAGAAGGCACCAGAAGCTAACCTCCTGTGTTCTAATCCTTCCTTCCCCTCTCTTAACTATAAAATCCTGACGATTTCAAAGGAATCTCAAGTTGAAAGGCTCATCGAAACTGATTCTGCGTGTGTCTACTGTATTGTATAAACATCATCTTCGCTTGTGTCTGCTTTTTCGCTCACTGAATTTGCTCTACGCTTCTTTCTTGTGATCCAATGGCGGACGTTTACATGGGAGAATCAGAAACCTTTGCATTCCAGGCTGAGATCAACCAACTCCTCAGCTTGATCATCAACACTTTTTACAGCAATAAGGAGATTTTCCTCCGTGAGCTAATTAGCAATGCTTCTGATGTAAGCTTACTCTTTCTTTCCTTTCCTTCATTAATTCATTATCAACCTCAGGTTCTGATTCTTTCTTTCTGAGTTTCTCTTGTAGGCACTCGATAAAATCCGATTTGAGAGCCTCACTGACAAGAGCAAGCTTGATGCTCAGCCGGAGCTTTTCATCAGGATTATTCCTGACAAGACCACCAAGACCCTTTCCATCATAGACAGTGGAATCGGCATGACCAAAGCAGGTAATTATCAATTATGTCATTCCTAGGTTTTGGTTCTTAGATTGTTCTGTTTCGTCTTCAGCTGGTATTCTTTTAACTGTTTATTGTCCAACATGAATAGATTTGGTCAATAATCTGGGGACAATCGCAAGGTCTGGGACCAAAGAGTTCATGGAGGCTTTGCAGGCCGGGGCCGATGTCAGTATGATTGGCCAATTCGGTGTTGGTTTTTACTCCGCTTACCTTGTTGCCGAGAAGGTTGTTGTAACAACCAAACACAACGATGATGAACAATATATCTGGCAGTCTCAGGCTGGTGGCTCTTTCACTGTTACCAGAGATGTCAGCGGGGAACCCTTGGGTAGAGGAACCAAGATTACTCTTTTCCTCAAAGATGATCAGGTACAGTAACATACATTACATGTAGCTAATCTTGTTTATGGTCTTTGCCCTGATTATTGTAGCGGCTGACATAAGGGAGAAAGAATTACTGCAGTTGGAGTACTTGGAGGAGAGGAGAATAAAGGATCTTGTGAAGAAGCACTCTGAATTCATCAGCTACCCCATCTATTTGTGGACAGAGAAGACAACTGAGAAGGAGGTGAGTGACGATGAAGAAGAGGAAAGCAAGAAGGAAGAGGAAGGCGATATAGAGGAAGTTGATGAGGAGAGAGAAAAGAAGTCGAAAAAGAAGAAGGTGAAGGAGGTGAGCCACGAATGGCAACAAATCAACAAGCAGAAACCAATCTGGCTTCGGAAGCCTGAGGAAGTGACCAGGGAGGAGTATGCCGCCTTCTACAAGAGCCTCACTAATGATTGGGAAGACCATCTTGCTGTGAAGCACTTCTCTGTAGAAGGGCAGCTCGAATTTAAGGCTATTCTTTTTGTTCCCAAAAGAGCACCTTTTGATCTATTTGACACCAGGAAGAAGCTGAACAACATTAAGCTGTACGTGCGGAGGGTGTTTATTATGGATAACTGCGAGGAGCTGATTCCAGAGTATCTTGGATTTGTTAAGGGCGTCGTGGACTCCGATGATCTTCCACTCAACATTTCTCGTGAAACGTTGCAGCAGAACAAGATTTTGAAGGTGATCCGGAAGAACTTGGTGAAGAAGTGCATTGAAATGTTTTTCGAGATTGCTGAGAAAAAAGAGGATTACATCAAATTTTATGAAGCATTCGCCAAAAACATTAAACTGGGTATTCATGAAGACAGCCAGAACAGAGCCAAACTAGCGGACTTGCTCAGGTACTACTCAACCAAGACTGGTGACGAGATGACTAGTTTGAAGGACTATGTGACCAGGATGAAAGAGGGCCAGAAAGACATATACTACATTACTGGTGAGAGCAAGAAGGCAGTGGAGAGTTCTCCATTTCTCGAAAGGCTCAAGAAAAAAGGCTACGAAGTCCTATTCATGGTTGATGCAATTGACGAATATGCTGTTACACAGCTGAAGGAGTATGACGGCAAGAAACTTGTGTCGGCAACAAAGGAGGGGCTTAAGCTGGATGATGAATCGGAGGAAGAGAGGAAAAAGAAGGAAGAAAAGAAAAAATCCTTTGAGAACCTTTGCAAGACAATGAAGGACATCCTTGGTGACAAGGTGGAGAAAGTGGTGGTTTCTGATAGAATTGTAGACTCTCCCTGTTGCTTGGTCACTGGCGAGTATGGGTGGACAGCCAACATGGAAAGGATTATGAAGGCCCAAGCTCTCAGGGATAACAGCATGAGCTCTTACATGACTAGTAAAAAGACCATGGAGATTAACCCTGACAATGGTATTATGGAGGAATTGAGGAAGAGAGCTGAGGTTGACAAGAATGACAAATCCGTCAAAGACTTGATTCTGCTCCTATACGAGACTGCGCTTTTGACATCTGGCTTCAGTCTCGATGATCCAAACACATTTGCAGCAAGAATCCACAGGATGTTGAAGTTGGGTCTCAACATTGACGAGGACGAGGCTGCAGATGAGGACGCTGACATGCCACCGCTGGAAGAGGAAGGAAACGAGGAGAGCAAAATGGAGGAAGTTGACTGAACTTAACCTGGTACATGTTTACCATTACCCCCAAGCCCAATCACAGAATACCTCCAGTCTATCATATACCTATTTGGATTGTGCAGCTTATAATGGAAGTTAATGCAGTTTTTGTTAAGTTTTTTAGCGGTTTTTTGTGAGGAGTTGCGGTCTTGGTTCTTGTTTCACATTATAAAATGAAGGCATATATCTTGTAAAATTTTCCTTGGTACCCGAAACTCTCTTTTAAACGTCCTTAAATTGCGGAATTTTGTTGTTCAAATAATTTCTGCGATAGTTTCTGGAAAGAATCCTGACATCTGTTTAGCAGCGTATCTTACCGAGCCATTAACGACTGAACTCGGGCCATATCAGGCTCTATGCAATCTGTTAGTGTTGATTAATAGCTAAGCATGCAGCCGTATTATTATCCATCCGTGTATCGAATTGCCAGTTTGCTCCACACAAGCAATGTAAAAGACTAAATAAAACTCAAGTGCAAGCTTTAAGCTAATAAATGGTTTTCCAGATCGAGTTTTCAGACTTACTAAGTAACGATCCAGGAAGATGCAACCATTGCTGAGAGAGCCACTAAGTGAGCCATGCCTCAGCCAAAGCACTTAAAATTCAAAATTTTCATTCCATGCATAACCCAAGATCAAAGAAAAATGTCTGATCTCTCAAACAATCTCAGAGGGGAGGGTAATTTCCTATTGACTCCAACTCAGCACATTACACTTCAGAAAGATTTGAACTAGTTGCCGCTCCGTAACCACCAGAACCACGACCAAAGCCGGGCCTTCCACCAGGACCCTGCAGATGAATTCAAAGGTTACCAACTTTGATTCAGGAAAACTCGAGAAATTCACGATTGCCATCATGTCGTAGTAGTTAAATATAACACGGGAACCAGCTTCCAGGAAAAAATTATTTACACACGCACATGCAGGTTTGGCCATTCTTTTTTTCTGAGACAAGTTATATTTCTTGACCATGATCAATGCATAAGACCATTTTAATAAGGAAAATATTCACTCAAACAGTCTTGAAACACAAATGATAATTCACATACAACATAAATATGAAACAGGGAAACACAACACTTGCAGCTTACCCCAACCATCACACTCGGGTAGAGCTAGCAAAATGGGTCTGACCCAACAGACTAGCCCGTATAACCCAGTTTGGGTCCGGGTTGGGCTGGGCTGTCAAAATGCTGGCCCGAAAAAAAAAGGGGCCCGCCCATTTGCCAGCTCTAACTATGGGTGTCATACCAGCTTGCAAATGATATAAAGGAGGCCATAAATACCCAGATAGCAACCAACCACTATCCGGTTCAACAGACTACAAAATTACATTATTAATACACAAGCGAACCTAGAGACATCATGAGTTCCAACATTAAACTCACTTTTAGCAAGAAATAAGAATCATATCTCTTTGTTTGAACATGCATACAAGATGAACCCATTTACCGAATGACGCCCACATAAAACATTAGAAACGTATGATCTCGTTCATATACAGATAACACATTAGTTTTGTTTGATACAAGAACCATACCAAGAGAGATTTTGCTTTCATTGACAAGAGAGCAATAAATCCTAAAAAAATGAGTTTGATAATTGAAATTAAGCCACAAAATAATGGCAAAAGGCAAGCAGAATCAATGCAAACCAACTATTCTCGCTTAACATAATGTGGAGAAGAAGATTCCAAACACTAGCATAAACCACATAGACAGAAGAAAACTGAATTCTAATGAATAAAACAAAGGTAAATCTTCAGGCACAGAAACTGAGGTAACATTACCCCAAAAGAAGGCCTGTAGTCAGCAGGTGCCCCACCCTTGTCTTCGAAGTCACTACCAGGTCCTCGAGAACCTCGACGGTATCCATCCCGGTCACCAAATCTCCTTTCTCCTTCAAAGCGAGGGGGACCCCTGTTTCACAAACATAGACATTTCATTATATTATAATCAGGTAAAAGAAGACCATCATTTAACTAGAACATTGATACGTTAAGTTAGTGAAACAACATAGTAAATCCTAGTTAGACCAAAAACAAAATCCACCAGTTTAACATAAATAAAACTGAGGCCGAGAAGTCAGAAAAGTTGTATTACCTTGGACGATCACCAAATGGGGCACCGAATGGTCTACCAGCGGGCTTTGCTTGTTTCTTCAAAGTAGCAGGCACGATTTCGGAAGGAAGATTGAGGTAATTTCTAAGGAACTCAATGCCATCATTGGTGAGAAACCAGTAATAGTGCATCCAAGCAAAGGTCTCACGCACGTATTCCCTCGACTTGAAGCTCTGCATCAGCTTAATCACCTGAAGATTTGGCGCATCAATCTCAGGGTGTTTTGCCAGATTGAAGTCCTTCTTTGCATAGCAAACTCCCTCTGAAGGAAAAAGATAAAAGAAAATCACAAGGAAATGTTAGGATTAAACACAAATGAATTCGACAAAATAATCAATAATTGCAAGATAAAACAATAGGGACCTTGGAAAAGGTGTTTGCAGATCTCCCGACGATTCTTCTCTGTGATGATCTGAACATCGAAAAATATACAGGCATAATAAGATCAAATCGACAAATTCAAAGTTGCTACAAGACTTTGAAAAGTGAAAGCAACAGAAAACAAGACCGTACACTGCCACTGTTATTCCAGAAACCTACTATTGACTAAACTGTCTAAATGATTCATGCCCAAGGGATGTCAGATTGTATGAATTTTCAACACTATTCTTTTAGAAGTAATAGAAAATATCTTTGCAGAAAGAAAATGAAACAGACGGCATACCATAGTTGCGATATGGCAGCGGCAGCGAAAAGCTCTCTCTGAGCTCTACCACTACCGCTCTATTATCCCTTTGTGACGACTCGCGATAAACCCTCAAACCACACTACTCTTTTCTTTTGGGCTAAAACAATTTGTTTACAAAAAGCTGAAAGAAACCACGCTCCATTTTGGGCCTCATTTGGGCCATCCTTATTATAATATTTTTGTTCCCATCCATATCAAAAGCAAAAAACTACAATTTGCCTATGGCCTAAAATAGTGGCAAATAAAAGTGCTGAATAATTTTATACAAATAAAGAAAGATGATTTTTTATTTTGGTATGTAATTTAGGATTTTTTAATCCAATAAAACAAATGCAGGTATTTTGTACATTTGGCTAGAAAACTCTTTAAAAAAAAAATTAATCAAAAACTTTTTTTTTAAAAAAAAAAAAGGTGTGTGCTATTTAAGGAAATATGAATCATGATATAGATAGAGTGGCCCACGAATATTTCGGTGTTCATCTATATTTAGGGGACAATCAAAAGAACTAGTCCTTTTTATCTGAGTTCCAAGCGGATGGACCTTTTGCACTAAACTTATAAATTTATAATCTCTTGAACAAGAAAAAAAAATTGAGTTCATTTGGATTAGTTCTTAATAAAATATTTTAAAAACTTGATTATGTAAGAAATAAAAATTATTTTGAAAGAATTAATATGTTAATTTACATATGTTATTTAAAAAAAATCAGAAAAGAGACAATAATTGGTTTTGGCAAAATTTAAGAGAAACAGCTTATCTTCCAACCGAGTTTTGTGGAATTATTATACGAGACAATAATTAATTTTATCAAGCATCAATTTTTTTATGCCAAAATTAATTTTTCATAACTACTGACTAAACAAATCCTCGAAACTATACGTTGTATAAATTTGTGCATTGTGCAAAAGTGTAATATAACTTTATAATTTTATTAGAAGTAATATAAAAATAATTCTTAGACATTTTTCATACCAAAAAACATTCTAAGACATTTTTTTTTTCAAAAGAAAAAAAATAAGTTTTGCAAAGATGAGAACAGAAATTAAATGATAGTATGATTGCATGTGTTAAAATTTTGACCTTCAATTAATTACTCATTTCAGTTTTCACAATATGTCTTTTGTTTTATTTTACATGATTGTATAAAATATTTTTTAAACCCTTCCACTGTCAGAGATAAAAATACATAAAATTTTCCACAAGGCTTGTTTCTTTATACGACATTATAATCAACTCGACCAGACTTTTTATCCAGGTCATGTGGCGAAAACTCAAAATATAATTAGATTACAATCTTATAAACACTTGATTTTAATGTTCTCAATACTAGATACTTTACTATAAAATTTTTATATTCAAATCTCATTAAAAATAAGCAGAATTAAATTTATAAAAAAAGAATAAATTATACTATGTAGGCTTTCATACAAAAAAAAAATAAAAAATCCATGCTAATGCCATCTAATGTTATTTTTAAAAACTGAGTTAGAAATATTGGTAGGCGTATTTGGCAGTTTGAGAGTTTGAGCTAGCCTAGCCTTTTTATAAGATTCAAGACATACTGGACAATGCCAGTATCTCCTTTCTAAGTATCACTGGAATGAAGAGAAAACGTTTTTCGATTTTTTTTTTTTGGCAGATAAAGTTTTTTGCTAACATGACTAACAAGTCTAGATATTAATAATTCTTGGTCTCATATAATCTCAAACCTTGGGATTTTTTTGTAAAAGAAGTATTGACTTTATGAAGCTTTAATTATATTGAAATTTTGCGTTGTCTACAATTTTTATAGCAATTTTCTGCAAAATCATTATCTGTCCTGAAATGATGCTCATAAGGACGTACGTCCCTGACTCTTCTCTTCCCTTGTGCGTTTGTTGGGTAGGACTTGCATGATAAATCTGTCCCTTTTTCTCTCCTTTACTCCTTTTTTCTTTTTAATGAGAGACAGTACTCCTGTTACATGTAAAAAGCATAGAAATGTAAAGGACAAAGCCATTATTTATCATTAAAAACCACCACATACACAGTCAAATAGCAAAGTGAAGGCGTTTTGCCTTCAAAATCAAACTTTGCTGCTGGTTGCAGTCAGCTTTATTCTTTGCTCTGGGATTTCCAAACACCCAATAAACACTGCACGCTTGGTTATATATATATATTACCTTCACTCACTTTTTACAATCTTTCCAATCAGCATTCAAAAGTAGGAGAAAACAACAAAGGAAAAAGGAGCAACCCTCTGCCTGTTTCAGAAAGCCTGGACCATTGTTGAAAACTCTTGCTAGTTAGAGAGACAAGGAGGGATGGGAGAGAGAAGAGAAGGGGGAAAAAGTGGGGGCAGCCTTCACAATCATTGTCATCGATCTCACAAAGACGAAGGAAAAGAAGAAAGCGCGTTTGTTCCCATATTTGATGAATTTGGTGCTATTTCTTCCCCACCAAGTTGTCCTTCAACGTTTTCCCAGAAGAGAAAGTTAGGACACTGTTGCTGCGCTTCCATCCATTCATTCAACTGCTGCCTCCGCAAACATTCCAGTGCTATCTCTCCTTCCTCGTCCATACTACAAGATTGCACTTCAATGGGAACCATGTTCTCCACGTTCTCTATCAAGGGTGGCAGATAACTCGTAGTGTCCATGGCTGCTGCTGTAAATGTCACTGCTGGAGGAGGAAGTGCTTGGACTTGGTGCTGGCTTATATTCCATGTTTCCGATGAGCTCAAACCCACAGCATCTTGGAACAGCTCTGCTCGTACATTAACATTGTTGTCTGCTGTTGTCCCATCTAGTGAACTAGTGTCAAACATAAATAGAGGGCATGTCGAAGAAAATAAGGTTTCTTGAACCTGTGGTGGTTTTGTTGTTAGATTATCAGAACTGGCAAACTCTAGCTGATGGTTAGAAGTATAATTGAATTGAGTGAGATCCACACTTTGTGCAGTGGTGGTTGAAGGCACCGAAGTCTTTCTTATTTTCTTTTTGATCCATGAATTCCAATAGTTCTTTATTTCGTTGTCAGTTCTACCGGGCAAGTGGCTTGCTATGTGAGCCCATCTGCATTTCCCATATACACCCATTAATTAAGAAGAAAATATATGATTAAAGTATTAACCCCAGAGTATAAATCAATAGAAACCATCTTTATAAGATTCTTAATTAGCGTAATAGTTTACTTAGAATCGTAATTTTGAAGCATTTTTGTCGGGGAAAAACGTGCAAGAGATGAAGAATAGGATAATATTTTAGTTGCTTAAAGAAACAACAAATAAAGAGCATTTGAAGAATGTGAGAAGGTGAGAGGCTGGGAGTGGATGCACACTGAAAGTGGACAATTAAATTTCAACTGACACAATTGCCTACTTATCTTCTCTTAAAGTGTACATGAGAGGTTCATAGCTCCATAGACTTTAGAAATTGCTCTCTCTGTCTCTCACTAGCTATATATATTTTTTATTTATGTGTGTGTGTGTGTCATCCCAGTTGAGGTTATAGTTATAATTAAGATTTGTTTTGACAAAGTTGGGTTAGGATTTATTAAGTCCATTTCTACTTACAATATAAAAAACCGCATGATTATAGTCTAAGTAAAACATAAAAGAAGTTTGATTTACATAGAATACAGCTTCTCTTTTAGGCTGCCACAACAGAAAAGATGCAGAACATAGAAAAGAAAAGAGCAAGGAAGGAAATTAAGAAGAAAAGGAATGCTTGCTAATTGGTACGTAGAGACTAGAGAGTGATTTAAACCTGTTGCCTACGACACCGTGAAGGCTTATAATTAACTTCTCTTCCTCAGGAGTAAACCTGCCTCGTCTAATATCAGGCCTCAAATAATTAATCCATCTCAGGCGACAGCTCTTACCACACCTTTGAAGCCCTGAAAGCCACACACAAATGTATATCTATATATAAGACTTATATTTTCCTTTGGTTAATTGGTTCAATTTCAATAGTACTTACTGAAATTAATGAGCCAAATTAAGAAGAAAGAGATAGAAAGAGGTAATAAAAGAGCTAGACCTGCTTTCTCTGGGACTTCACTCCAACAGCCATAACCATGGGTGGTAATGTATCTGATGAGTTTCTCATCTTCCTCAGGGGACCAAAGCCCTCTCTTAACCTTCTGTTGGTTGCAGCAAGAATGGTGACCCATTTTCCTGTGTCGTCGTCTTCTTCTATTCCCTTCTTTTAATCTTGTTCCTCAGTGGCCGCTATATTTGCGTGGATGAAATGGGAATCAAAAGGCGGGGATTTGTGTGCACTGCAATAGTTGAGTCTCTCTCTCTTCACTCCTTTAAATGTGAGGGGAAACTGCAAGCCCCCAGCCGACATTTACAACTTGATGGGGTCCACACAAGGGGACCCAGATCTCCATCTAACCCTAAAACGACGTTCCATCAAATTTATTCTAACTAGTGTTACCATTTTCTACGTACATGTGTAGTATTACGTAACCAAACTTCACGTACCAACCCACACTCTCACAGTTACAACTCCCAAAATAACAAGAGGGAAAACAAAAGAAGAAAAGGAAAGAAATATGCTGGATGTTTTAAACACCTTCTCTCTGTCTGCAACCATATTTCAGCAACGTCATTGCATCATGGATCAGCAAGTGGATTTGCTTAGTGAAAGTGATGGAGCAGATTAATTTTAGGATTATCCGCAAGTAAATATTGTTTAACTATTCAGTAACTTTATCAGTAATTCATTTTATGATATGTATATATAGCAAACTATAACTGCTCGCCTCCATATATAAATATCATAATTCAATAAGGAGAGGGCTTACGCTTTATTTACACACAAGTTTTCTTTAGCATATATATATATATATATATATATATATATATATATATATATATTATTGATGAATTGCCCATTAGTTAATTTGTTTTTGTTGTGATCGATTTCCATATGAAACGAAATTAAATAATTATCATTTGATGATTGGCCAAAATGACAAGGAAAGATCGATTCTACTCAAATTCTAATTAGTTCTAGCTTAAAACGCGATCGATAATAAATTTGAAATCCTTTGAATGGATTTAATTTTTGAAGTCCTCCCCCAACAACGTCAAGCTAATTTTTGTCTTTATGGCTGATGAAAAATTTAAAGAACGAACGATCACTGCCTTATTTTCTATATATCACTTATAAACTTCGTGACTGACTTTTATTAGTGCATCAAACATGTTGTGCTGAAAAATTACAAAATACATAGCTGTAAAGTTAAAAACATAGTTATCGTACGTGTATGGTGTGTATTGATTTCGAAGAGTCCGTCCTCGGGTTTTTATTTTTGTCAGTGAAAATATATGTGTACGGCAATATGAAGCTTCTTAATTAAGATGAATCCTATTTTATTAGGAGATATACCTTGCGAAAATGAAGTCTTTAATTCAGATTTTACTTCTTGTTCACTTATAATATATTTGTCAAGAGTATTCAAGGCATATGACGTCATCTCTAAGTTCTTTCATTATTTTTCATATAAATAGTTCAGAAATATATTGCTAACGGTTGTATAACTTTTTTCTTTTTTTGTTATATGATGGTAAGAAGATTCGAACTACTGACCTCTTGCATACTATTTTAGTTCTTCATTTCATTGCTTCCAAGAGAATCATTTAAGCAATAAACATGTTTGAGATTTGAGGAAGACAAAAAAAATTAGTCTGCTGCTTTATGATTTAAGGAAGCCCAAATTATTGATAATTTTGACTTAATTGCGTCTTCTTTTCATTGAGAAGGAATAATTATTCAATAATGTTGTAGGAATAACGTGTATAAATAGCATGATTGACATCAATTAAAGAAGTTCCTAATAAGACCTGTATATTTCAGTTTGTAGATTTCACAAAGTTGGGGCTTTGATTATATTATACAAAAGCTAATCATTGTTGATCTCAACACTTTGCAACAATTTCAACCCTAATAAGACCTGCACTTATGTTGCCTGGACCACCACCACTGACAACTTGGGTGACTTAAAGTGGAATTGGGGGTGCATCAAAAGTGCTGTGATTTAGATTATTAGATGTATATGTTTCTTGTCTGGGCCACTTAATCTCTCAGCCATATATAATACACTCAAGTATGTCTCAGAAGGTAAAGAGTGGTTTTCCTTTTTTTTTTTTGTCACAGTTTTTCTGATTAATTGGGGATGGATGTAATTAACTTGGTGAATTTTATAATAATATGTAGTTAATAGAGGTTGTGCTTGTGCTAGCTACTTATACTAATCTCATTGGGGATGGATGTAATTAACTTGGTGAATTTTATAATAATATGTAGTTAAGAGAGGTTGTGCTTGTGCTAGCTACTTATACTAATCTCATTGGGGATGGATGTAGTTAACTTGGTGAATTTTATAATAACATGTAGTTAATAGAGGTTGTGCTTGTGCTACTTACTAATCTCAGTGGTCACAATTTCACTTAGTTTCAAGAAAGATCCACACTGTCGGCTTAGGCTAAAGCGGCCTATTATCGTGTTTCATTGATGCCTCCATCGAAAAGCCCCATTAGTTATGGAGGTGAGATCATGTTGCTATTACACAATGACATTGGCTCTTAAAGCAACCATACAATGAATTTCAATACTCATTGATCTCAATATCATCATCAAGGTTAATATCAGTGAATTCGAAGATGGTTTCTGCTTTGTCTTGATAATGATTGGAAAAGACGGTATGTCGCGGGATGCATATACAATAATGTTCTAGTTGAAGCCGAAAATGTCCAGTTGAAGAAATATCATGCAGCTTGTTCGAGAATCAAGGCCTTTGTCTGGTTCATGTTGATTAGTTAAAACATTTAACTGGCTAGCCATTTGTTTAATATGGCATTTGAAACGTTTGTATACGTATATAGTTAAGAGAGAGAGTTTGAGGGAGAGAGGTAGTGAATGAAAGGGAGGGGAGAGGGCGAGTTGATTGATATGAATGAACCACCACAATTGATGTGAAGACAAAGAAGTGACATTTGCTTGTATGAATCGCAAGCTAAAACTTTGAAAGTAATATACAAATCATTTTTAAAAAAGACCTTTTAGGAGGAATTGAAAAGGGGAAATGATTGTACTTAGCTTTAAGGAGGAGCAATGGAGTGGCATTTGGGCCTACCAGTTGGATTTTAAACGAGTGATTAGTGAGAAAAAAAATACCATTAAGGACTGTCTTTATAAGCATGGTTGGTTAGGTTATTAAGTCATGGATGAAATGTCTCTACCATTGGCTCTTTTACTTAGATGTGGTCCGCATGTTACTCCCCTAATTCTTTCTCTTTATCTCTTAATTAATCTTACAATATCTATCAATAATACTCCCATATGTTTATATATGATGTTCTTAGCCAATCATTCCCCACCAAGAATATCTGGAATCTGGATGGACCCTTTTAATTTTTTCTCTCCTGGTGTCGACACATTCATATGGACCCCTCTTTCCTCCCATGGAACCTTTCTCTCTCTCTCTCTGTTTCTATGGTAGGCTGCTTGCAAGAATCACAAGGTCTAAAACAGCAGAAATACCAATAGTAATGATACATGGAAATTAATCAAACAGACAAATGGTACTAAAATTATTTTTAAAACTTATGAGTTTTATATATAAATTTAAAATTGTAGCTAAAAGTACCAAAAAGNACAAAAAAAAAAAAAAATAATACATAAAGTTGTGCGAATGTATCATATGGAATCAAGTGACAGTTTAAGAAAAAAGAGCAAAAAATAATAGGAAGACAAAACAAAGCGTCAACTTGATGCTAAAAATGTTTTTCCATTAGGGAAGAAAAATGGAATTCAAATTTCTCATTTGGTTAACTAAATATAAGGATAAATATTGTTTACATTTACCAAAAAGATAAAATTGTGTTCAATCCCTCCCTCTCATAAAAAAAAAAAAGTAATACATATATATAAGTTAATTAATAAGAAAAGGGTGAGTTTTTTTTTTTTTTAAGGGTTTGTTTGAGAGTTTGAAGTGAGGGGAAAGGAAAGGAGGGGAGAGAAAAGAGAGGGAAATGAAGGGAAGGGAAGGGTTTTCCTTTCCTTTGTTTAGATGATTAAAATGAGCAAAATGAGAGGAAAGGAAAGGAAAAGTCATATTGTAAAATATTTTTACTAATTTACCATTTATTATTAAAATAAATATAGTTAATATAAAATTAAATAATATAATAGACATATTTAAAAAAAATAAAAGAGTATAATAGTCATTTTAACATATTTCCTCTCCAAATCCCTCAAATTAGAGAAACACAAGAATGAATCGAAAAAAGAGTATGGGAGTTGCATCTTACCCACCGATCTCCTTTTTTTTTTAAGATAAATCTTTCAAACAAGGGATATGAGATCTTTATTCTTCTCCTCTCATTTCCTTTCTCCTCCAAAGTAACTCCCAAACAAACAGACCCAAATCCAGTTATGTGACTTGAGTCATATTGCCTAGATCTGAGCCGTACATTTTATTAAAGCTCATATGAACCATTAAAACACATTAACATTTAATGGTTGAGATAAACTTTAATAAAATGTATGACTTAGATTTGAGCAACATGACTTAAGTCACATGACTGAATGTAAATCTCAAACAAGAGAGAGGGAAGGTGCAAACAATGAGGAATATGGCATTTACGGGCTCACGTAACCGACATTGAATTGCTTTATGGGCCGTTTACATGGAATGTTATGGTTACTGAAGGCCTAAATTGTGGCTTAAAAAGAAGGCCCAGATTAATAATCTAGGAAATTTTGTGGACTGGATATATAACCACAGAAGTTAGCTCAGTAGTGGACTGGAGATATAGTTTGCTCAATAACCAATACAAAAAGCAAAAATACAAAGAAAATTACTTTTACCATATGTTAAAAAAGTAAATATTATTAATATTTTCACCATATAAAATGGCACACAAACAGGCATGTAATAGAATAAAGAGTGATGGTGGTAGAAGTCAAACACAGGAGATAAGTTAAAGACTTACAACGTCAAGGAATTAAATAAATTTTGTCGTCTTAAAGCTTAATGTTGTTTGGTAAACTAAAATGTATAAAATTATAATATAGTAATTATTATGAAAGAACTATCAATAAACTAAATAAACTCAGACAAATACACTTGTATTTTCCGTTGTCCGAATAGTTGCATTTCGAAACAATAACAAGATCAAAACCAGTTTTTCCTTTGTCCTAGTGGTTAGTCTCCTATCCATTCTAGGTTCAAGGTTTGAACCTCGTACCCAGAAAGAGAAAGCAAATAACAAGATCAAAAGCTAATGGATGGGTCTGATGAGAGGCAAGATGAGAATATAGAGAGTAATATAATCAGAACCAGAGGCAGGTCCAGGGAGTGACACCAGGTCACGTGGTAACCGAATTATCTTTAATTATTAAGTCCCACCATGCATATCTGAATGACTTTAGAAGTATTTATGTTGGCCAAAATATGTCAATGTTCTTGTCGCCTTGTCCAATCTAACCCAACAAATCTTATATATAAATCGCTAATTACATTTTAGTTCCTAATAGCCGCTATTTAGTATACATATCACGATTCAATCAAGTGGTTTGGCCGCGTTGGCGACACTTAATTGGATTATCAAATTAAAAGGCTGAGAAATCATAATGATTATAGTTTCTAAGCTATGATGGTTGGTGCCTTGGTAGGTTCATTATCCCTTTTCATGCATATGACTATTTTTCTCCAAAAACGCGTCAATTTAGTCTCGACCTGGTCCCCTTTTATGATAACACTTGTTTTCTATTATTGTTCGTAATATATATTCCTTCTTATTTTTCCGTCGTTTTGACTAAACCACTGTGGATCAGTGATTATAATGGTTAAACTTAAACATGCGACTTTGTGAATCATGACACAATGATGCATGAAAGATTAGTTGTTAGTGCAAAATAGTTAATTATGTTTTCTTATTTATTAGAGATGATTTGCCTAACCATAGTGCTCATTGGTGGTGGAGACAAATGGCAATGTGTGGTGAGCTTGATGATATGCATGACATTGTGTTGAGAGGAACGTAAAACTCAATTCTATGGGCTTAGTTTTGGCGGCAAATGCATGTGTGTGTACTCATTACTGTCTTAAAATTAACCCCATCCCCTGAATCTGGAAACAAACAAATGGACGCTCAAGCTCAACCAGTCAAGATAGTTTGTAACTTTATAACCTTATAGAATTTTAAGAGAGAGAAGGGCCAACCAGTGGCCATATTCTATTTGAAAGATTTTGTGATGCGACATTTATCTAATGGAAAGCATACACATGCATTTGTATATATTAATGCACTAGCTAATTAATCATTTTCAAGATGTATATATATAGATATGACCTTAATTTATATTTTAGGTAGTCCAAACTAATTTTTTTTTTTTTTATAAATATAGATATGTGTACACCGGTTAAAAAGAATAACGTTGTTATCATAAATATTCACTGAAATATATAAAGCCATTTCATATACCTAGCTTGTCAGACTCAATAATAGCACATATTTCTTACTTTAAAGTGATAATTATATGTATGACTGTATGTTGTTATTGAACAAACTCAAACCAAAATTAAATAAATAATTATGAACATTAAATACTGGTTTAAACTTTGTTGGATCACTCTTCATTTTAAACTTAATTAATGATGTCACAATTGGAGCATGTTATTATCTGGAACAAATTTTAAATCCGTCAAAAGTTCAAAACCAAATCTTATAATTGTGGATGTAGGGATCTTTTTTGTTTTGTTTAATAAACGTGGATGTAGGGATTGATACTTCACAAGCCTGTTAATTATTGCTTCCTCAATAGCTACGTGAAGAAAAAGTAAATAATTACTGAGTGATTATTTGTGGAGTAAGGTCGGTGACTCAAGTTTTGAAATGGACTCATTGTCTTCCCACGTTGCCCAATTAAGGCTAAGATATAAAGATTCTAAAGACAGAAAATCTCAAATTGGATAAATCCCCTGTTTTCGTGCCACAATTAACGCTTCCATTCCATGGCACATATCCAAAGCACACAGTGCCATTTATCATCACAAGAAACACAAACTACCTTAACTTCCTCCACAACGACCTTCTTTATATCCTTACCTGCCTTTTTGCTCCCCTCCCCTCCCATGCTGTACATTCTACTACTAGTTGATGACAAACGTTGCCGGCTATTTAAATTATTACTTTTTTGTTTTGAATTTTAATTTCATATATTAATTAATAGAGGTTTTTCTTGGTCTAATTGGCTCTAATAATTTATTTTAAAATTTATTTATATAAATATTCTACTTCTAAACTTATTTACATAAATACTTTATTTTATTAGTTTTTTAAAAAGTAGCCGAAAAGTTAACGCCAATGGCGTCACTCTCATGTCAACTCCACGGTGCGTCTCTTCTTCTCTTCCTATCTTTCACTCTTTTTCTGTCGTTGTGTTACAAAATTTATATTTCTTGAAGATAATTTTTTGAGACCTGATCCCGAAGATTGGCACATCTTGACAGAGCAAAGTTGGCATATTTCTACTCAAACATGGGAGTTAGGAGTAGGCCTAATACTTATGTAACCGTTAAATTTTTTTTTTCTTATTTGTTAATCTATACATGTAATAAATATAATTTTTAATATTTGGAATAGACTGATAAATTATTGCGAGTAGATAACCAGTGATAGATCCAGAAAGAATTTAATGAGGGGGCTAGAGATAAAATAAAATTCTCAATGTCGGGGAGCAAAATAGATTCTGTTGTTATAGTGTTGATGATGAGTAAAATAACCATTATTTTAACCTCAAAACAGTAGTAGAATAAACTAAAATCAGCAATATATTAACCCCAAAATAGTAGCAAAATTAAGACTAGAACAACATTAATTTAAGCATCAAAATGAAAAAGGATAACAACTCAAATAGATGAAAATTTGTACCACTAAATTTAAATGTTCTCTAAAGTATTACAAAAAAAAAATTCTTTAGTAGAAATAAATATTAGAAAATATAATTAATAAAAGAATGACATAACAAAAATATCAATGTGAACAAAAAGGCAATACAATGACAGAAAAAGAGAAATCAGAACAGCATAATAGAAAGGGACAAAGCATAAACATAATAATAGGATCAAAAATATACATTAAAAGAAATAATCATAATAGATAAAATAATAAAAATAATAACGTAACAAAAATAAAAGGAAGAACATAAATAAAAAGAACACATAATAGAAATAATAAAAGAAGAACAGAAAACACGCATAAAAAAAAATCAAAATATATTAAAAAAATGACAAAAATATACTAGTATAAACATAAAATATTGCACTAGTTGATGGTTTAATCTATTGGGAATTTATTTGAAAATCTGGGAAAAAAAATGAGGTGCAAATATTAGGTGAAAGTAATAAAAAATAGAGTATTTGCATAAATAAGTTTGAAAGTATGGTATTTATATAAATAAATTTCAAAAGTAAATTATTGGGGTCAATTAACTTTTTGCTGGTACCTCTTGTGTATATGATGTCATATTCAAAATTTGTTATAAAATTAAAGTTTAAATGTATTGCAGGTCTTTATAGTTTGAATGAATTTTGAATCACGTTCATATAATTTTTTTTTTTCTATTCTTATAGTTTGATTTTTTTTTTTTTAATTTGGTCTCTGTCATCACTCCGAATTATAACTCCATCAATTTGATGCTGATATGACAAAAAGCTTTTTTCATGTGGCAATAGATGAAACTTATATGGCGCTAAAGTAACACACAAATTGTTACCCATTAAACGCACATTCAAAGCATGTGGCTCAATTTTTCTCTAATTTTTTTTTTCAATTTTTATGCTACTTTAACGTTACGCCAGCTTCTTTTATTGCCACATAAACAAGTTGTTTGTCATGTGAGTATTAAACTGACAGAGTTATAATTAGGAGTGACGGTAGTAATCCAATTAAAAAAAATTTAAACTATAAGGACCAAAAAAAAAAGAAAAAAAATTATAAGGACTTTATTCAAAATTCATCTAAACTATAAGGACCTACAATATATTTAAACTTAAAATTAAAGTAGTAATATTTTATGGTTAAAGTTACATATTCTCT
Source organism: Cercis canadensis (assembly GCA_003255065.1). Lineage (NCBI taxonomy): Eukaryota > Viridiplantae > Streptophyta > Magnoliopsida > Fabales > Fabaceae > Cercis > Cercis canadensis. The sequence goes on from QAOA01006931.1 coordinate 1,469,985, forward strand.
TATTTTTACAAGAACATAATATGCATTATAAGTACTATAGAATTGTCCTTAATTAATAATATAAAAAGAATTATATTGTTATGTAATCATATGATGTTGTGTATAAAATTATGAAAATTATTTATCATAAATAATAAAATTATTATTACATCAGTAAATGTGACATTAATAATGAATTGAACTTAAAAGTTTGCGTTATATTTACACATGAAACTTTAAACTAAAGGAACAAAAGTATAGTAAATAAATAAAAACTAAGAGAGATAACTGTTGATTCCAAAATAGTAAGGAAGTTAGTGTTATTTGTGTAAACTTTAGCATAGATGAGTGTAAATTTTTCTAAATGATAGAAAGAAAGAAACTTATATAATTGGTCAGCCAAAAAACCAAAATTAGAAAAAGGAAAAAGGTGTAAAGAAGGAAAAAGAAAAAACTCAGACGCACTACACGGACTGATGAAACCGACGCCACCATCTTCGCCAACAAACTAGTGGGACCTACAGTGAAGGATCATCAAATGAGATATAAAGAAAAAAATATGTTTTAAAATTTTTAAAATATCACTTAAACTACAAAGTGACCAGTGATCATTAGTTTTTTTTTGGTTTGGTAATTTTCCCTAGGCGAGATATGGTCACGCTTTCCATTGAACCAGCAAAGACAGTTTGGTTGAGAAGTCAACAAAGAGTAGGAGGGAGTAGTATGGATCGTGCAGAAGCGTCGTAGGGAATCAATAATTCTTCGACCTGGTCAGAGGCACTTGGACTTTTTTCATTTTCGCTTTTGGCTCTGGGCCTCTGACATTCGACCTCAGACCGAGGATAGTCTATCTGGCGCAAAACAACGCGTTCACTTGCAATGCCGCGATGAATTAGCTTCTCGATGTTTGATGACTCAGCCAACTCACTAATTATCATACATTTATAACTGATTAAGCCCTTGGTTGAGCAAATAAATACCAAAATGCCATCTCTAAATTATTTGCTTGATGATAACAACGAATAGGAAATATTCTCATAATTATGGGCTCACTCTAGCGGCTAAAAAGAAAAAAAAAAGAATTAAATTAATAAATATATTTATCAATTATTTATAAATTTAGTAACACCTCTTCTAATTATAAGAAGTAAAAAATTTAATAATGTGAATTTTATTCTTACCATACTATCCTTATATTTTTTAAATAGATTACATTTTTATGTAACAAAAAAAAATTACACATAAAATCTACAATTATAAAAACTTTTAAAAAATGATGTACACTATACACTACTCTTTCATTTTACGCGTCCGCTTTTTTAATCCTATATTTATGATATTTCATGGTAGCCCGAATCCCTCTTGGTACGAAAATCTCAGGTTTAATTTATTTGAAACTTATTATGCAAATTAATCTTTTGTAGTGTTATGATTTTTTTTTTATTTTATTTTTAAATTTTGGCATTCTCTTCCTTGGTAATAATAGGAAGGATAAAACTTTGAATGAAATTATAATAAATTATTCAACGCTGTTCAATAATTACTTTTTACATTCCTACATGGCTACAAATTTCTAAGATTTATTTGTTTAAAACTCATTAGGGTCACTTTGAGTCTTGAGCAACTAATTTGCATCTAGCTAGTTTTCTTCGTCTAAAATAACCATGCGTACTTTCTGGAGGCCCTAATGCAGCAGCAGATATAATTTGTGAGCTATTAAGGACCTTATGGGAAAATGGCCAACGGATATACCAAATCAGCGTCGACCCAAAAATGAAATAAAAAATAAAATAGAAACGGTCTGGTCCTAGACAAGCCCTGACCTTAAAAATCGCAGATATATAACTTGTAAAACTGACGCTTTATCTTTACGCCCATCCTTTCTCTGACTTGTTCTTCCTCTGCTCTTGTTTGTTTACGTTTTTTCTCTTTGCGATATTTGTTTTGTCTATCTATTTCTCTGGATCATTTAATCTAACTCTTGAATCAAAAATGCCTGCAACAGAATATCAGGGCTCTTTTCTGGGCCGAATAAGTATCCGCAGAAACCAAGTGATGGCGATGGAAGGCAACCATGATCAAGAATTTGAGGACCTGGAGCTTTTCCAGAAACACGTGGGTGACCGATTCAGCGATCTCCTAGCATCTCCAACGGAAGATGGAAATGAAGCACTGCTTTCCATCGCTTGGCTGAGAAAGCTTGTGGACATGTTCCTGTGTTGCGAAGCGGAATTCAAAGCCGTTCTTCTGATGGGTCGCGACCCTTGTCAGATCTCAAAGGCTCCGCTTGACCGGCTGATCCCGGAATTCCTGGAGCGGGTTGTGAAATCTCTTGACATATGCAATGCAGTGAGTTTGGGGATCGAATCGGTGAGGAATTTTCAGAAATTGGCTGAGATTGCGGTGTCTGCTTTGGAGCAGAGGCCAGTTGGTGATGGGCAAGTTCGACGCGCTAAAAAAGCATTAAATTCTCTGATGACAGCGATGATGGTTGAAGATAAAGACCCTAGCAACAGCAAGTCCGCGGAGAGAAGCTGGTCTTTTGGGCGAAGAAGCGCGGCTTCGAATAAAGAGCGTGCCTCTGGGCAATTCCGATCGCTATCGTGGAGCATGGCCAAGGGTTGGTCTGCTGCAAAGCAAATCCATGCCATGTCATCGAATCTGACGGCACCGCGTGGTGGGGAGTCATCTGGCTTGGCTATGCCTTTTTTCATAATGAGTAACGTATTTGTGTTTGTTATGTGGGCTCTGGTTGCGGCCATACCCTGTCAAGAGAGAAATGGATTGGCCACTCACTTCCCTGTGCCGAGACAATTGGCTTGGGCGCAACCAATGATTGGGTTGCAAGACAAGATTGCCGAGGAGTGGAAGAAGAAGGAGAAGAAAGGGACTCCCGGATTGTTGGTGGAGATACAGAGGTTGGAGAAGCTGGGACAGTCCTTGATCGAATTCGCTGATTCATTTCAGTTCCCCGCTGAGGCAGAGCGCCTGCAAGAGCTGAAGGTGCAGGTGGACGAATTGGCTGTCATTTGTAGAAAGATGGAGGAAGATTTGGTACCTTTGCAGCAACAAATCAGAGAGGTCTTTCACAGGATTGTCAGGAGCAGGACTGAGGTTCTTGATGTCTTCGACCAAGCTGGCAAATTGTCTACATCCACCGTGTAAAGATGGACACCTTCTTCTTCTTCTTATGTTTTCGTTTTCGTTTTCCTTCCTTCAGTTTCTGAAGGGTTCTTAACCAAAGAGATCTTCAAGGTTTCGGGTTAATTTTGAATTCTTTTTGAGGTATGGTATTGGTAAGCCAAGTGATCTAGGTTTAATTTGTTAATGGGTCTGTCCTCGTTAACAGGGCTACTTTAGCCTACCATGTAAAGCAGTATAGGTTTTTTCAATTTTGTCTTGTCGGGCTAAGAAATATGACTGCACTCACTAAGTTGTAGTGACTGGAAAATTTGTCTCATCTGATATAAAACTCTTGTTTATAGCTTTACTATTTCTTTGCACCTGTGTACTCTTTGCAGAAGATGGTTTTTTTTGTATTTGGACTTGGGAGAAATATCAACAGCCATTTGCAAGCTTAGAAAGTTTACGTTTTGAGAAAAGTTGCTTCTAGCTAACAGCAAAATATTATGTTTTTCTATTGCTAGTTTGGAGAACCTTGTTAATACTTAATACAGTATGCAAATGTGTTGATATTTGTTTGAAACAAGTATTCTAGTTTTTGTTTGTCAGTATATCCCAGTTGCTTAATTGTTTGATGCTCTGAGTATAGTCAATTTTGTTTTTTCGCTTCATAAGGATTGGCCCATGAATTCTGGTGCTTAAGCTACTTTATTGGATTGGTTGAATGAGGTAAGACTGTCTCTAATATTTCTTCCTTTATACATTTCATTTTCAACCCTTCAACCGTGGATCATATGACACCAAAATTGGTTTCGCTTTTTTTTTTTTTTCATATACATTCTTTTGGCCAAAATTCCTCATTCAGCTTGGGGTGTTAATTTGTCATTAGAGTGGAGAATAGTTAATATTGCGCAAGAAATTGGATTTATCCATTCTTGCAGCTCTGAGAGGTCCTACCAACTTAGATGTTTAATGTTTTGTTTATTATCCGTGAGAGTTGACGTGCAAGTCAGTTAGTGTCCATTACTTTTTTTATTTTTTGTTTCTTAAAGTCCATTGTTCACTCTCTTTTTTTTTTTAAAAAAAAAAATAAAGCAATAAATACTGTTTTTCAAGACTATGTTACCATTTTTCATCCACAAATAACAGTGCTTTTTCAACCAAAGGTCGCAAACTGTGCTACATAGGTTTTGATTCGTTTTCTTGAAGATAGTTAAAATTTGTAATACAGCCGACCAAAAAGAAGACAAAAGTTGCAAATTAGACCCATTATAATATAATTTATAAGTTCCCTTCGGATTGGAAGGGGAAAATTGCAAATATATATATATAAAAGAGAAAAAGGCAATAGGCAGGAAACATATATACACCTGGTCTTTGATGATTCTGTTATACCATTGTTTTCTGCTGTCCCCAACTCTTCCCCCATTTTTGTTCATACCAGTAAGAAGAAATAAATCATTTGAGGACTCCTTTAAAGTCTTCAGAATATGAGGTCATATTCTCTTCATTTGGATAGCATATGCACACCCGTTTTATTTCTTTCTTTGCTGAGACAGAGAACAATGTTTTCGTCTTCTCCTTACTTCTTTCCGAGAACGTCTCAACAAATTCCTTAATAATGGAAAGATAGAAATTTGATCATTTCATTCCCATATGTTAGGTCAGTGAATACAAAAAGGAGAGAGAAATGAAATCAGTGAAGACTCTAATAATGTATATATCACAATGCTTTTTATCTTTTGGTGTGACAATTGTCATTGTCACAACAAAAGTGTGAAATTCTAAATGAAATATTAATGAAAATCAGTGCAATCAAACTACTCCTTTTGGGGGGCCTATCTTAGAAACTTGATGAAATACAAATACTTTCTTCTAGCATGATTTTTTATTTTACTCAACAACCAAGAGGATTGATGCTGGTTCTGGGCGTGCAAAAACAGATCCCAATATAGCAGCTAGCTGGGCTGCTTTAAGAATTGCAAAAGCCTGTCTCAGTAGGGAAACTGTTAACGGGCCATATGTTTGGGCTTTAAGCCCAAAAAAAGCGAGTAGCTTTCCCGGGGAACGTATGATCCTTGGAACGATGTCGTAAGTAGGCTTGCATTTGGTAGTGACAGGTAGGCCTGGGGACTGGCATTGCGTCCCATGAAAATGGCAATGACCCGACACTCAAAGTGTTAGTTAGTACTGAGCAGCCAAGCCAATGAAGCCATGTTTGCTGGTTTCCACCTGTGCCTTTGTTTATGCTGCTCTGTACCAATCCCGCGATTCCAAAACAAAACTCCTTAAAGCCGTCGTCGTCTCTTTCTCGAAATTTCAATTTGGACTGTACGTAATGCCCCTTGGACCTCCTCTAGAGCCAACACTTCGTCAATAATCAATATTAAATAAATTAATTATAAGCTTTCCTATAAAATAATTAAACCATCGAGTTCTCCATGTCTCCAGGTTCAACTTCTTCACTCTATCCTCACTCACCATCTCCATCAACGCTGCAGTATTTGATTCTAATCATTTTTTTGTTTCTGATTTTGTGGGGCAAACAGTTAGAAGATTGACAATGGCAACAATATCCAACTCTTTGTCACTGAAGCACGGACTGTCTCTTTGGTGCCCTCAAACGCCATCTCTGAATCGAGCTAATCCTTGTTTCACTTCAATCACATTCAGAAGCTTCCGTAGATGTTACGCCGCTTTCGCTAATGAGAATCGCGAGTAGGTTCCTCACCTTGGCGGCTTCAATTTTCAGTTTCATTCGACTTCGAATTTCGTTGACGTTTTTTCTTTACGAATTTCAGGTATGTGATCGTTGGTGGTGGANACTGAAGCACGGACTGTCTCTTTGGTGCCCTCAAACGCCATCTCTGAATCGAGCTATTCCTTGTTTCACTTCAATCACATTCAGAAGCTTCCGTAGATGTTACGCCGCTTTCGCTAATGAGAATCGCGAGTAGGTTCCTCACCTTGGCGGCTTCAATTTTCAGTTTCATTCGACTTCGAATTTCGTTGACGTTTTTTCTTTACGAATTTCAGGTATGTGATCGTTGGTGGTGGAAATGCCGCTGGATATGCTGCTCGGACTTTCGTAGAGAACGGCATGGCTGATGGACGGCTTAGTATTGTGACAAAAGAGGTGACCTGATCTTGCTGGCCTTATTGAATTTTTCTATGAACACTGTATCGGTAGTGAGACTGATGATTTCTCTAGATAGGCATTCTAATTTTTATGATTTTGAACTATTTTTTATTGAATTCGGAATAACAGGCATATGCGCCTTACGAGCGTCCGGCTTTGACAAAAGCCTATTTGTTCCCACCAGATAAGAAGCCAGCGCGCCTTCCTGTAAGAATTCATTCTTTTCTGGCATATGTAATGACCATTTTTTTTAAATACTAGTTTTCTGTTCTTATAGTATCATTTATTGAACTATATCAACTCAACCATTGTGCTTTCCATATTGTCAATTGGTTCTCACTGCAGCCTTTTTGAATGTCTGATTACACGCAACATGTTTGTTATTGACACTTGTTATAATTGTGCCTTGAAACTGTTAATAGGGGTTCCACACCTGTGTTGGATCCGGTGGAGAGAGGCAGACTCCAGAATGGTATAAAGAGAAAGGGATAGAGGTAGTCTTTCTTTTGCCATTGCAGTTATTTCAGATTTGTCTCTGGCTTATGAAATTTTATTTTTCTGTTCCTTTTTCTTATGAACTTCTACATAGCATAAAGGAAAAAGAAAAAACAAATAGGCATATCCCTTGTAATTGGAACAGTAACTCAGGTCACGAATGGATTTGTTTGGATGTCATATGTGGATCAATGAATATAGTATTGCTTGAAATTTAACGGCAAATGCTTATATTCTAATATAGTATACAAATGGTAGTACCCTGGAAGGCCTTAATGTTAGGAAGGACATAACTTTTAATATATTTTTTTTCATTAATTTATTTTTATGAGATGCTGCAAAGGATTTGATTCTGCTGCTTTTTTTTTTAATCTTTCCTGTTCAGATGTTATATGAAGATCCAGTAAAAAGTATTGATATTGAAAAGCAAACTTTGGTGACAAATTCGGGAAAACTGCTCAAGTATGGAACACTTATAATTGCAACAGGAGCTACAGCCTCAAGGTATCCGTCTATTTGCTTTAGTTTATCCAGTTTTACATATTCATATATTAGTGCAACACGTTTTTTATTTTTTTTTCAACTAGCTTGCTATTAGATTTCCAGAGAAAATTGGGGGAAATCTACCTGGTGTTCACTATATCCGGGACGTTGCAGATGCCGATTCACTAATTTCATCATTGGTAATCTGTTTTGCTTTTGAATGACTTAATATGTTGTGACTGGTTTTTGCGACTAAGATGGCAAATTTCCTGGACTTCCTTACAACCATTTCAGATATAACCTCCAAAATTTTGTTGTTTTCAGTAGTTAGGCCTGAACTTTTTTTCTTTGAATATAGTACCATGGTAAGACCTTGCTCAGGCATCAGTTTAGTGTGAATTGAGAGAAGTTGTAAGTTCAGGGAATTTCGTGCATATGGCTAGTTCAATTTAAGGAAATATATGTTTAGACCAAAAAAATGGTTTTTGCATACACTTTATTCTTCATAATGAGATTATTTTTGTTTGTAAATTTCTAGGAAAAAGCACGAAAGGTAGTTGTTGTTGGAGGTGGTTATATTGGCATGGAGGTTGCTGCTGCAGCTGTCGGTTGGAAACTTGATACAACAGTATGCTTTCTTCCTCCATAATTATCTCAATATCTTATTTTCTGAATTCTGCTGATTGCAAACTTCCATGTCAAACCTCAATTATTATATTGCCGATTTTCTCTAATATGCTGAACAATGAGTGCATGGCATTGAGTCTTCCTAGTCACTAGTTGTGTTTGAATTGGCTACATCAGTCCATCCCATTGATCAAATAACTCACGAGTCATGATTCCTGTTTATGTCAGTTTATGCCGCTTTACCTCTTACCTGGATATCATACATTTATGATCATGCGGTTAGCCTTGTCTCCTGTGATTTAGTGATTTAAACCTTGATAATATGCAAGCACTATGGGACTTCTAACTTCTAAGTTGAGTCCTATGTAGTAATTGAGGACAAGGAAGGGCTCCTGATTTACATTTTGATAATTCCCTACATATACTGTCATTAAACTTCTCCCTAAAAAACAGATCATATTTCCAGAGGATCATTTTTTGCAAAGACTGTTCACTCCTTCTCTTGCCCGGAGATATGAAGAACTCTACCAAAAGAATGGTGTCAAGTTCTTAAAGGTATTATTCCCTTCTTCCCTTTTTTTCTTTCTTTCTCCTCATCATTGTAACTAGTAGTGTCTATACATTGATATGGCATGCAACCAGTTGTTCTCTTCTAAATGATTCCCTCCTCCCCCTCTCCTTTCTTCCCTTCGAATTCCATATTCAACAGGGTGTCTCCATTAAAAATTTGGAAGCTGGTTCTAATGGAAATGTATCTGCTGTGAAACTTGGAGACGGATCCACAGTAGAAGCAGATACGGTAATTATATTTTCATATCTGGCTGTAGTTTTTTCGTTGTTCAATTTTATTCCTATTAATGGATGACTTATATTTATATGAAAAATGTGTGAGATATTAGATAAAATATAGAGGTACTATTTACACATCAAACAGGGAGGACAAGTTCAACGTATTGGAAATTGTTTTTTCCTTATGGTTTGCAGGTAATTATAGGCATTGGAGCAAAACCTGCCGTAAGTCCCTTCGAGAGGGTGGGCCTGAATACAGATGTTGGTGGAATACAGGTGAGATGAGACTGATGGATAACAATTTATTTACTGGAAGCAAATGAAATTTCATTTGAGTTTTCAATATATGTATAGTTTGATTTTTTTGTTACGGTGCTTCTTTCTCTTTCTTTTTCCTGGGGTAAAGCTTTTGAACATGCAATTATGTTACTTTTTGGAGATCACGTAGTCCTGTACACTTTTTTTTTGAGGCACCCGTCTGTAAATGTAACTTTTAGGGTGCACAAGGACAATATAGAACCCCAAATTAGAGTTGGAATTACTTCTATCTAAATATATCACCAATTTCAGGTTGATGGTCAATTCCGGACGAGCATTCCTGGAATCTTTGCTATTGGGGACGTAGCTGCTTTCCCATTAAAGGTATTTTGTTTTTGAGTTGATTCATTAATATGACTTCTTTATCTGATCTGACATTACGTGCTTTCACACTGGACAGATATATAACCGAATGACACGAGTTGAACATGTGGATCATGCTCGTCGCTCAGCACAGCACTGTGTGAAAGCATTACTCAGTGCACAAACCCACACGTATGTTAGACAATCTGCTCCTGTGATTTAATTTCCTGGACTTAAGATTAAGTGATTGTTCTTCTCCATGCTGATTAAGCTGAAAATTTTCTTCTTGTTTATTTTTCAGGTATGATTATCTTCCATACTTCTACTCGAGGGTATTTGAATATGAAGGGAGCCCCAGGAAAGTATGGTGGCAGTTTTTCGGGGACAATGGTAAAGATCAATTTAAATTTGATATCATTGCCTCTGCTTTTTTTGAATTTTCCGTCCTATATTGCTCACTAATAATTTTGTTTTGAACAGTTGGCGAGACAGTTGAAATTGGAAATTTTGATCCTAAAATAGCTACCTTCTGGATTGAAGCTGGTAATCAGTTTTTTACTTTTCTCTCCCTCCTTTTGTGCGTGCGAATGTGTGGATTGCATCTCTATGTAGGTGTATAGGGGGGGCTGTTTGCGTGCATGCCCATGTCTGATTTGCAGTTGCTAAGAAAATCATTACTTGATGACCCACAGGTAGGCTGAAAGGAGTCCTCGTTGAAAGTGGAAGCCCCGAGGTATTTACCACTCTATCACCTACACTGACATTGAAGTCATGATAATAGAATTAGATAGTTTTCTGTTTATCAAAATAGAGTGGCAAGTTTATGGACGTTTTGGCAAATTTTCTCATGTTCCCATTGATTGAGATGTTTACAAGAGAATAGGACATTAATACAAAATACCGGAGGTCCCTGATATTATGAACTTGGTTGTATTAAATCTTGATTCAACAGAAACACTCATAATTATAGGTTTTATATTCAGAATTAATTCATTCGTCATTTTCATCAATTCAACTTTATATTTTCTTCCTCGCATTGCTCATTAAAATTTGAAAAGTAATGCGTGCTGTGCTGTTCTTTTGTCTCAGGAATTTGAGCTCCTGCCTAAACTTGCCAGAAGTCAGCCTCTGGTTGATAAAGCCAAACTTCAAAACGCATCTTCAGTTGAGGAGGCCCTAGACATTACTCGGGCATCGTTGCAGGTTGAAGGTGCAGTCTAGTACAGATCTTGCTAACATCATTCTATCTTTGATCTTCTTTAACGGCTAGATTACCAGTGATCATCAGTAATCATTTTGGGTCGTTCCTTGGAGAGGAGAAAATTTATGGTATTCTTATCTTGGCCACGTCGCATTGCATAGTGATTTTCAAGTGGAATGCCTCATTCTGATTTGTTGGGATCTGAAGCCATATTGTGTTTGTAGAATTCCTTAATTCGGTGCGCTCATTGTCTTTACTTGTCAAAAATATTATTCACCTGATTTTTGTTTTATTTTACGGATGGTAATTAAAAGTTTTTTCACGGCTTTTTTAATCCACTGATTTGCCCTTATTTTGTAGAAAGATTTATTTCTACTAAGATAACTTCAACTAAAAGGTAAATATACAAATTCAGCTCATGTTGTGTTACCTTTATATATTTTGAGTCCCTTTAATATTAGATTGGAGAGACAATAAAAGAGACATTGTCTGCTATATACATATAAACTGCATTGCTGGTTGAAGTTGTGACTCACTCATCCTTTCATCACTTTTTGCCCTCTTTTGCTTGGCGAATCATTTTTGCTTGGTTACAATTAAAATGTAAACCATACTGCTTTGTAACACATTCAATTATGACGAAATAAAAAAATTGTGAAAGTGATTCTTGCAAAAAGAATTTTTAGAACTACAAAAATTTCGCAATACGATCAAACTAATATTAAGCATGTTATTTTAGCCATACGAAGTTAAAATACAGGAGTTACTAATTAAGGCCTGGAGGATGATCAATTATGAATGCCCATTTTCCGAATCATTCTTCTATTCGATGACAACAGCGTGAATGGAAATTAAAAGGAGCAACGGAGAGGTTAAAAATGGGGAAAAAAAAGAGTCACGAAACATAAATAATATTGTTGGATTTAACTGATGTGTTTGGTCGGAAATTAAAAGAAGCAATGGAGAAGTAAGAGTCACGAAACAAAAATAATATTGTTGGATTTAACAGAAGTGTTTAGTTGGAGAGGTGAAAAAATAAGGAGGAGAGGGATAGAAAGGTCCTGATTTTAACATATATTACTTGGTATAGAATGGGAAAAATTTCAGCAGAATGAATTTTAAATTGCAATTTCATCTTATTTTCATTATATCATTTATATTATTTTACCAAATAAGTATGCAGTCAATTCACTCAATTTTCAAGACTTCCATTTNTTTTAACATATATGACTTGGTATAGAATGGGAAAAATTTCAGCAGAATGAATTTTAAATTGCAATTTCATCTTATTTTCATTATATCATTTATATTATTTTACCAAATAAGTATGCAGTCAATTCACTCAATTTTCAAGACTTCCATTTTAAACCTACCCACTTTTCATCTTCCTAGAAAACATGGTCATTGACCTCTATGAAAGTGTACGTCTAAGGTCTAACGTCTGGATTGTTTACCATACAAATGCGCGTCCCCTCCTACCAGGCTTCTTTGCTATTCAGATTGTTTACCAAACGATTTTTCTCTCATTACGTCTAACGTTCAGCACCTTGTATTATTACAGCACCAAACCCTTACAAAAATATAGAACACAGTTGTAATTGAAGGCTAAGGCAGAAATTCCCATCTGGGGCTGGTGAATTAGGGAGAGGGTGGGAATTTTGTGTAGAAAATGACAATGTAGAGGACCTTATCATGAACACATTATGTAGAGAACTAAATGCCAATGCCATCAAATTGTCGTGACATCATCAATGAACTAAACGCCTTAAGATTAACAATTTTTGTGATTCTTATATGATTAATTATATAAAAAATGTAAGATTTCAATATGACATGTAAGGGATGAAAATGCTACGATGTTAGTTTTACCATTATATATATTATCATTATTTATTGTAACAATAGATTAAAGGACAAAATTATAATGACCCTTGTTTCGAATTTTTTAGTTTTGAGAGGAATAGAGTGCGTATGACCTAACCAAGAGCCCCATAGCCATAGGAATGACTTGGTCTTGGATTTTATGGTGCAAAACAGGGAGGGAAAAATAATGGAATAGTCAATTCTTGGGGTTACCGCTTACGTCAATGGTTGATTGGTTCCTTGTTCTATACTCCCTCTGATAACCAATCAGGGATTTGTTTGACTAGTTTTGGAGTCATATTAAACATCGTTGTTAGCGAGTATGTCAATCTTCCATAACTTGTCCAACCAGAAGTTACATTGCCTCTTTCTCTGTTCCTTCTCTTGACCTTCTTTCTTCTTCTTCTTCATTTCATCTTCATCTTCTTGTTAAATACCCTTCTTCTCTCCCTCTCTCCTAAAATAATATTTCAACAGTCCACCTCATCATCTGAACCCAGGACCAAACTGAAATGAAGGTGAGATTTCTAATTCTTAATGCCTGGTCAATTTCTTATCAAACGTAAAAGATACTCTGTTTCCATAATTTTGTTTTTTCTTTGATGAATTTCTGTCACTCTCCTCTCAATTTCCTACCTGTTTCATTTTTTGTTTAATGAAATATGACAAGAAGGGCTATTTTAGTTTCTCTTTAACCGCCTGTGAACTCTTTACTCTAGTAGATTTTGATATCTTATCCCCCACCCCCACTCTCTTTCTTTTTTTCTTTAACCTCTGTTTGATTAATTTCTATCTCTCACACCCAATTTCTTACTAGTTTCTTATTATTTAATTACATATGATAAGCAGTGTCAGTAGTTTTTCTATCTTGTTTGCTTATGGACGCTCAAATTCCTTAAAACTTGATATCTCTTACACTCCCCTGTTTTCAAAACCCTGCAAAATACAGTTCAGTAGATGTTTGTTTCCTGGTTACTGATTGTTATTCCCAGAATCATTTTCCTCTTCTATTGTGTTCATCGGTGTACTGCTTTATTGGGTCCTTTTCGTCATTAAATCTTTCTGCTTTAATATTATTGCTAACGTGTGCTGCGGTTCTTTTGTTACAGAAAGTGGTATTGAAGTTGGACTTACACGATGAGAAAGCAAAGCAGAAGGCCATGAAAATGGTTTCTAGCCTTTCAGGTATTGAATTAGACTAGTCTGCTGCAATCTCTGTTTGGTTGATCTGAAAAACTATGACAATCTCAAATGAAGGGAATACAGAATTGGACACCGATCAAATAATAAAGTCAAATTAATTTTGTAGCTGCAACCAATATCTGCCTATGGGAGAATCGAATTTGGAATGGTTCAACTAATTTACAACCATAGTTATTTGTTTTTTGGTCTCCTTAGTAACTTTACAATTATATTCAGCCACGTGAATGGACCTCAGTTACTTAATTAGTAATAATAAATAGCTTGCACTTATTTATTTATTTGTATTGGTTGTCCGGAATTATTTATTTATTTATATGGTGGGGGAACAATGTGTTTGTTTTTTGTTTGCAATTACAATATATTAAGTGAGGGTGTAATGTATTATATATGTGCAGGCATTGACTCCATCGCCATGGACATGAAGGATAAGAAACTGACCGTAGTTGGGGACGTAGACCCAGTCCATGTGGTAAGCAAATTGCGAAAACTTTGGCATGTAGAAATCTTGACAGTGGGGCCAGCAAAAGAGCCAGAGAAGAAGAAAGATGAAGGTAAGAAAGAAGAGCCGAAAAAAGATGAAGGCAAGAAGGAGGGTGAGAAGAAGAAAGATCAAAATGACCAAATTGCTGAGCTGGTCAACGCCTACAAAGCATACAATCCCTACTTGACTACATACTACCATGTTCACAGTGCAGAAGAGAATCCAAATGCCTGTGCTATTTCTTAGTTTTGATATCTCACAAGAGCAGAAAACGATTGGGATTTGAGGGTTTAAATCAACCTTTGTTGGTGAAGAGTGAAGAGCAACCCAGATGAACCAATGTCAAGTTGCATCCGTGTAAATTGTAAAGTGGTACTTGTTGGATTGATTGGAGCTTCATTTTGTGGTACAGAGATAATAAATGTATAAAATAGGCTATAGTCTATACAGGGTTTGAATGAAGAGAATTTCGACTTTTTCAAGGGCTTGCTGATTGCGCTATATATGTGCTTCATTTTTCTCTATTTAAAATTTTGTTACTTCAATTTGTAATATCCCTCTTCGCTAATGGGTCAGGGTCAGGGACAGGGACAGGGACACGTTTTAAGCATAAAGGTTTTGTAAACGTATTTGTTGGGATAAGATTAAATAGTTGCAGAATTCAGAGGGTGATATCACTTTTCTACCTGCAACGTGAATCATTATGTGAATCAAATGATGACAATTTTTATATGAGTGATTTTTTTTTTATCACATTTAGCATCAAATTCCACTGAACAAACTTGGTTCGGAAATTCGTTTGGATTGTTGGTTGCAATAATCATTCCCTTTTTATAAAGATTAAAATATTTGTAAGTGCTGATCCTGACCTGAAAAATCATTCGCCGCTAACTTGCAATTTCTATTGACGGGTTGTCTCAACCACCCAACTGTAAATTTGGAAATTAGTTATTAAATAAGCTAAATAGCACATTAATTGTTTATTCAATTTCTATTCACCTTTCTTTTTTGAAATAATTTGTTCTCGTGGGCATGAGATCGATCAATACACTTTCCTTGACCATATTAATTACCACGTATTTTATGCTAGGAGACCATTTTCTATTAAGAAATGATTATCCCATACTAACAATTTTTACATTAGTTGAATTAACAAAATCTAAGCTATAAAAAAAATAAAATATAAGTAGACTCAGTTAAATTTATATTATACTAATTTTACTAACCTGAATAAGTGTACTAGCATTACTTTGCTATATTTTTATTAAATTAAGTGGGAATGCTTCTCCCTCATGAAAAGCACAAGTTCGGACGAAATTAATGTTACACATGATGGTCCAATGTAATTGATCATATTGGATGCCAATCAGTCACAACCCCACCACAAAAGAAAGGCCTCTTAACTTTTTTTAAAAGATTTCTTCAAGTTTGTATGTATGGCTTTGACTTGCTGGAGCAGTATACTAGTATAGAAAGCCAAAATTAAAAGGAAAAGATGAGCATGCTCTCAAATCTCAATCAAATGCATAGACATATATATATATATATATAAAGTACTTTAGGAGAAAAAGAAGAAGAAGCTAAATACGCAAAATCAGAGGCTGCAATTGCACATATATGTATATATCATCCACTAGATTGACGTACGTAAGCACTGAAGCTATTGCCATACGTCTCTCTGGGCAATAGAGCTCTCAGATGATAAAGACAATGCCTTTTGAACCCCTATAATATAATAGTACACTACTTTTAGTGTAGTAAAATGAGCCTTCTAAATTCACATCTGGCATTGAAAAGCACCCTTGTATTTTTTTTCTCTCTCTGTATTAATATTAAAGTTGACAAGCCACCGGCTCATGGCATAATTAAGCAAATTGGTCAGTTTTTAGGACAAGAAAAAAAAAATATGCATGGGGTCCAATCATTAATTTTTAGTGCCAAGTCTTTTCAGTCTGATAGCTATTGGTTTTAGAACTAGATTAGCACACCAAGTAAGGTCGTTCTATTTATCATCAAGGTGATTATATGATGTTGCCATCTATAATATGTAATTCTTATAAGTTATACTATTCATATCTAATTCATAAGAGGTAATATAATATGAGTGGCGCGTGATCTTTTAGCTTTTTATTTAAGCTCATTGTAACTGATGATGTCTGAGTTAGATGTTGAATTACGTCATGGAGATCAGAAAAGCCTACCAGGTCGGATTGATTTGAACTCACCTGAAATAGATAAACTAGACCGGATTTGTATTTTCGGGCTCCGACGATCAAGTCAGTTTAATCTGGGCTTAACTATAAGAATTATGTTTTTTAGATTCAGTCACCAACCCCCTTGCCTTTGTTATGTGGGCAATTTATAGGAAACGGAGAACCATGAGCTGATGGGTTACGGGGGCCTCTGATGGGTCAAGTCAAGGCTTACCGGGTTTCCAGTTAAAAAGGCCCCTTAGTTTGTAGGGCCTTTAAACATAATGGGCCTAAATGAGTGGACCATTACATTTGCCCCCCAGGAGCTCGGATTTTGGTAACACCAATGTTCGAGTTTGAGGAAGGTGAAAAGATAATTGTTTTATCACGACTGTTCGTTACCCTTCGTACCGTCACGTGGCGTGATCCCAAATGGTTTGTCAGTACGATAACAATGATGTCCTTCACCTGTTGAGTGTCTCGAGGCGGGAAAGCTACTGTGGATGCGACGTTTGAGCTTCTCAAACCTGGTGACGACTGTTCGTTGTCCGTTGGATGTAGTTAACGTGGGTTGTTGGATAGGAATTTTCTATACTATATAAGGAAGGACCTAGAATCTCGTTCTACTCTTTTACGCGAATCTTCAGAGAACAGATTGAGGTTGAAGATAATTTTTAAAATATAAACGCTCCCAAAACTCTGCTCAGAATTTGTTCAATCAGGTAGATAATCCTCTTTCCTGTGAGCCATTCTTTTGGGATTCTTAGGTCAAGTTTACTATTTTTCTGAAAAAATGAGTTCATCTGACGAGAGTTTCAGTACTTCTTCTACGTCTTCTAATAGATATGTGGTAGAGGTCCGCCCTGTGAGGGCCTTTATCCTACTTTTTGTTCACCAAAAGGTTAGGTCGGTCAAGTCATCCGTTAGTCGTCAGTTTTTGGAAGGTTTATGGGAAGATTGTAAGAGAATAAATACAGATTATCATGATTTTAACTTGGAGGTCTACCCTCCAAGCTCCCCAATCTGTGAGATCTGTCCTAATAATAGATTTTTTTACTTTCAATGTAGCTTTCTTAAATAGGGCAGGGCCGAGTTCCTCTTACGGATTTTGAAATAATTTTTTTTTTCGTACTGTGAACGCGGCCCCGATCCAGCTCCATACAAATGGGTGGGTTTCCTTCGGGCCTTTCAGGCTATGTGTGACCTTTTTCTTGTAGATGCTCAGGGGGACGTTTTCTTTCACTTTTTCAGTTTGAAAGACATAAGAGAGTCCGACCAAGAATATGTGTATATTGCTAGTCGTCCCCGGCTATCCTTGATGAAATTTGTTGAGGAATCGGCGAAGGGGTAGAAGGACCAATTTTTTCGGGTTACTATGCCGACCTGGGATGGGGTACCCATGACAGACAAAGCTTTCTTCTTAAAACCATATAGGAATCCCCAGTTCCCTCTAGAGTGGAGACAATATATTAATAAGCAATGAGCTCGGGCTATGGGAGAGTATAATGAAGAAGCTCGTCGGATAATTAAGGAAATATCCGAGCTCACGTACGAGAAGTCCGAGCTCGTGAAGCTGAGGGCGAGAGATTTAATTGGTCGGTATTTGATGGTTTTATTTATCTTATGCTTTTGTTAAGACAGCTAACCGACCTGATCCTGTTTTCTTTTTGCAGAAAAGAAGATCACCAAAGAGGAGATGGTGCATCTATCAAAGCTTGCCATGTTCGTAAAGAAACCGAGCGGGGAGCCAAAAGGGACTTTGGTCGGAGCTAATAACAGAGCAAGAGAGCCGTCATTGGTTTTGGCCGAGCCGATCACGGTCATACCCGTTGAAGATGAGGCGGTCGGGGTCGAACCTGCCGAAGCTAAGGTGGTCAGGGCTGAACCTGTCGTGACTGAGGCAGTTCCGGTGTTTCCCTCAGAGAGGGCACAAGGGAAATGTCTGATGGGTGAGGCGCCCTCCTCTGAGCTTTGACATAAGGACCAGAGCTCGAAAAAGCACAAATTATCCCATCGGGAGTAAATGAGGCCCAGTGGTTCCTCCATCCGACCTGGAGATCCTAATACTGAGGTCAGGCCTTTGCCTTTTGATCTTTTTACCATTGATTTTGCTAAAGGGGATCCCGACCATCCGAGTATCTTATTTTGGAATACTTGGTTCCCTTTTTAGGAGAGGGTTGATACCATCCTTACCAAAGCCGATATGGAGAAGGTGGACAAAACAACAGATAGGATACTGCTGAAGTACCTGTTAGCAAATGCGACTTGTGATCTAGTTGTGATCCGAGGTTTGCAACAAAGGTTAGGGAGCACAAACCTTAGAAAGCTGCAGGAAGAGCGGGAGTTTGCCTGCATAGAAAAAGAGTCCATTCTAGATACGTTAAAAAAGGCCAAGGATGAGATTTAGAAGCTACGAACCGAGAAAGATAAGCTAAAGGTTCAACATTTAACAGTGACCTTGGTAGCCCTTGACGGGTGCCGAACCGTACAAAATTAAACTACTAATTGCAACTAATTTGTAGTATAGGATATAACCAGTGTCGTCTCCCAAGGATTCACCAGAACAACTAATCTAGTAGGACTTAAGTAGGAACAGAATAGAGGGTTTGTTGTTGAATGCAGAATAATCAGAATTCAAAAAGTAGTAAACAGGATGTAATCTAATAAGAGAAAACATAATCAAATCAAGCAGGTAACCACACTCTAATCCATCCTTGTTCACTAAAGATAACCTAGATCTGATTTAATTCTTGGTTAAGTGTTACCTGGAACTCCTAACAGTAACACTTAGAATTCCTACTGATTTACCAATCATGATTCAATTGATCATGGAATTAAGAATCTAGGCAACCACTCTATATTACTAAGTCCAGATTAATTTAAGAACCGAATTGTCTAAGTTAATCATATATTAAAAACCTTTAAAATATGATTATCAATCTGATTATTGTGATGAATCTAATCAACCGATTTAAATTTATATAAAGCATGCATGCAATCAAAATACCATTCAATCACATGAAGAAGGGAAGAAACAATAATTCAAATTAAATTAAATCAAATCTGGTTGAAGCACATGAACTCTGGATTATTAAGTTTGACTTCTCTTGAATTGATTACAAAAGAACTTAGCCTTTCATGGAAAACTTAAACAAAAAGCAAAGGTAGAAATTCGAATTCAGCAACAGGAGGCAGCAGCAGCAGTAGCTCAAGGTAATTTCGTATATGATTTTCCTCAACAACTTGAGAATAAATACTAGCTGACTGNGCATGCAATCAAAATATCATTCAATCACATGAAGAAGGGAAGAAACAGTAATTCAAATTAAATTAAATCAAACTCGGTTGAAGCACATGAACTCTGGATTATTAAGTTTGACTTCTCTTGAATTGATTACAAAAGAACTTAGCATTTCATGGAAGACTTAAACAAAAAGCAAAGGTAGAAATTCGAATTCAGCAACAGGAGGCAGCAGCAGCAGTAGCTCAAGGTAATTTCGTATATGATTTTCCTCAACAACTTGAGAATAAATACTAGCTGACTGCCTCCTCTAAGTTTCCTAATAGTTTTCTAATTACAAAATAAACCTAATTTCTTAAAACTTTAAAGGTCAAAACGTGATCAAGCCCTAGTGTCATGTGTGTTGGCCCAATAAGCAGATGTTAGGCTAAATAAACATGCTCTGGTCTAATAGGCAGGCCTAAGGAAAGGAATCAATCAATGCTGGGAGGATGCAGAAAATCTGGACTGCTTTCACGCGAATTTCAGTCATCCAGACACGAGAATCAGCTTCTTGCCTTTTCATATAAAATGTAGAATTTTCTTTCAGCTTTCCAACGAAACTAGAATCATATCAATCAGACATCTGTAGCCCAAGAAATAGTGAAAAATATAAGCAGTGCCAGAATTCAACAGTTATGCAATTAAAATCTATAAACACCAACAAATCCAAATCTACAAAACATGTCTAAGGGCCATAAAAATCACTAGAAATACACACTAAAAGAATAAATATAATGGAAAGAAATAGTGTAAAATAACGTCTCATCAACTCTCAACAAGGCCGAGGCGGAGAATTGGCGTCTCCAGGCTAAAAACCAAGAACTAGAGGGGGAGAATGAGACTGGAACTCGGTAGATGCAAGAAACCTTAAAACTTGTGCGTGAGGCAAATGACAGGGAGATAAAGATCCGAAGTCAAATGTGTCGGCGCGTGGAGAGAGTTCAACAGTCGAAAGCTAGGCTGAAAAAGAGAGCCGAGGACAAGATCAAAGATAACTATGCAGCAGTTGTACAACAAGGCTTCGAAAATGTCATTGATCAAGCTAAGCTACAGTTCTCCGATCTACGACCAGATGTTATGGACTTCCTCAAAATAGTCCGGGATGGTCAACTGGTTGAGGATGGGGATGAAGGTGGGGGTGGAGCAAATGGTGCGAATGAGGACGACGAGCTCAAGGTCGAAAAGTCGGGAGAAGATCGCGACTCAATCGCTGAAGAGGAGATCGCTGATATACTTCCTCATGTGGGAAGTCCGGAATCATAGTTTAGGGAAATATGTACAATTTTTACTTGTGATATGTACAATTTTTGGAAATGAATATATGAATTTTTTTGAGATCCTTCCTCTTGTGCTCGAATTCCTATTTACTTCAAAATTGTAAGGTAAAATGACTAAGTATAACCAAACTTTCCAAACGTAATGCCAAGTATGGGAAATTATAACTTGTAAACTTCCTTTTAACAAAAAACTCAATAATTGAACCAAGGTAAAAGATAAGTTTGGGAGCTTCGACCTCCAAATTTGGCGATTGATCCTGAGCTCGATATATTTAACTTGAGTATTTACTGAATTCCAAGCAATGACTTCATGGTCCAAAAAAGTTTTGACTAATTAATTCTTGCTAAGACATTCCCCCTTGATGGGTGTGTATTCATGAAAGACTTAGAAATATAAGTCGGTTTGTACTTGCTATGAAGATCACAAACGTAGAGGACTTTATCTATGCTAGGCTTGTATTCGTAACGGAAGTTACAACTTAGGTTGGTTTGCATTCGCAATGGAGGTTACAAACTTAGGTCAGTTTGTACTCGCGATGGATGTTACAAACTTAGGTCGGTTTGTACTCGCGATGGAGGTTACAAACTTAGGTCGGTTTATACTCGCGATGGAGGTTACAAATTTAGGTCGATTTGTACTTGCGATGGAGGTTACAAACTTAGGTCGATTTGTACTCGTGATGGAGGTTACAAACTTAGATCCCTAGTGTTGTCAAAATATTACTCTTCATATATTCTGAGATTGGTTACATTCCAAGTTTTGGGGACCTGGAGGCCCTCTCTAGTTACAAGTTTGTAAGCCCCTTTTCTTAGGACTTCTTTTACTCAGTATGGATCTTCCTAATTTGGGGCAAGTTTGCCTTCGTAGAGGTGCTTTCTTATGATATTTGCCTTCTGGAGAACGAGATCACCAGCTCGGAATGCTCTAGTTTTGACTTTGGTGTTGTAATATCTCGTGATTTGCTGCTTGTATGCTAGCATCGTAAGTCTAGCCTTCTCTCTTTCTTCATCAAGCAATTTCAAATTTGTTTGCATTTCTTCTTGGTTCTGCTTGGTATGGAAGTGTTCTCTTATCTAGCTTGGTTCTCCGACCTCTACCGGTATTATTGCCTCTGCACCATATGTGAGTTTGTAAGGTGATTCCCTGGTGGAGGTCTGAGAAGTTGTTCGATAAGACCATAATACCCAATGAAGTTCTTCAGTCCAATTTCCTTTCGCGTGATCTAACCTTTTTTTCAGTCCTTCGAGTATTATTCGGTTGGCTGTTTCGACTTGCCCATTTGCTTGAGGATGTTCTACCGATGTAAAGTTCAATCTGATCTTCAAGTCGGCATAAAAAGTTTAGAACTCTATTTCCGTGAACTAGGTTCCATTGTCTGTTGTTATGGTATATGAGATTTCAAACCTGGCATGTCAGAAGCTGTCTATGCAAACATGTCGGAATTGTCTACCAAAAGGTCAACCAATTTCTTGAGGTTTTCTAAGGGCAGACCAGATCTTACTTGGACCGTCTGGTCACTACGTTGGCCGACTTGAAAAGCTATGAGGTCCCCTTTAGGCTCAGGTCGATTATCGGCCTTCGGCTCTCTATTATCAAGCTCTTGGAGGGGGATCTGATTGTTCAGGGTTGATCTTGTCGGACTACCATGTTTTGTAGGCTTCGAGTAGTCGATGACGAGGCTGATATTGTAGCATGTTTTTCCCAGGAGCTAGTCTCCTCTGGCTTGACCGACTTGACCTGACATCGTCGGGAATTTGAGGAGAAGATGTTTTATTGAAACAATAGCATCTATTTTGTTGAGGGAGAGCCGCCCCAGAATTGCGTTATACACTGATGGGCAATCAACAACTAGAAACCTGACATTTGCACTGGTCAAGTCAGGGTATTCCCTGATAGTAGTCCAGAGGGTTATAGTTCCCCTTACATCAACATGAGCTCCTAAGAATCCGACCAAGGTTCCAGGGTAATGCTCGAGGTTAGAAGACGAGATGTCCAGTCGTTTGAAAGTGCGATAAAAAATGACGTCCGCCGAATTCCCTTGATCGACCAGGACTTTGCACACTTCATAATTGGCCACAAAACATGAAATGACCATAGGGTCGTCATGCTCTCTGTTAATGGTACCATAGTCATTATCCGAGAATAATATGACTATGGTATTTGGATTTCTGCGAATTACAGTAATGGTATAGAGCACTTCTTTCTTATGTCGTTCTGTTGCTCATTCGTGCCTTTTCTGAGAAGACTTGGATACTTCTCCTCCTGCAAATCCTCATGTGATTGTATTGATGATCCCTACGACATTACGCCTTGGGTCTTTTTGAGGGGTCGTCTGACGCCGAACGGGTGATTAACTTCGGGGTCGATTTCGATTTGGGTTGGAATTCTTAGGGGGAGATCTTTGGGGTTGATTATCTCTACCCCGAGGTCTCGAGGTCAGGGAAGGAACATCGGCCCGAAATCTCTGCAAGTAGCCTCTCCTTAACATGTCCTTTATAAGGTTGCGAAAGTGCCTGCAATCATCAGTTCCATGGTCTTTTCCTCGATAGAAAGCACAGTATTTTCCTTTGTCAGCGCCTACATCACCTTTCGGCTGTAGGAATTGGGCTAGCTTGGTTTGACATATCTCTTATAAGACCTGAGCTCTGGATTGATTCAGAAGGGTAAATACCTCAAATCGCAGTCGGTTAGGAGATCTTTCTCGTCGGCCTCCCTTTCGATCTTCTTGAGGCTTTTTATCATTTGTCTTGTTTTTCTCTGACTGTCCTAGCACCTTTTCTAAGTTGATGTGCTTGGAGGTCATGGTGAGCAGCTTAGAAAGATTGCTCGGTGGGTCCAATGTTAAATTTTCTTGTAGCCGACCTGGTCAGAGGCCTACCTGAATGACATGCATGGTTACTAAGTTTGTCAAATCCCGGACTTGTAAAGAAAGCCTGGTGTATCGACTCATGTAATCCTTCATAGATTCAGTTTCTTCTTGTTTTAAGGTGGTTAAAATGGCCGAAGACCGTTGGTGAGTTATGCTTGTGGAGAAGCGAGCTTGTAAAAGCTCGAATAGCTTATCGAAATTGGCTATACTGTTTTGGGGAAATTAGAGAACCATTGGAGGGCTACTTGACGTAAAGTTGTGGGGAAAACGCGGCACATGATCTCATCACAAGTGCCATTTAGGAGCATGATTGAATTATAATTTTCTAGGTGCTCCTTGGGGTCTGATGATCAGTCGAATGGTTCAAGCTTAGGCTGCCTGAATGTGGTTGGAACAACGTAGTCAAGGATGTGCTGGATGAAGGGGTGCCTTCCTACTCTTTTCTGCCTTTCAGAAACGGGTGGGGAAAGCTTGGGAGAGCTGAAGATGTGAGAAGTTTTTCCTTTACGCGAGTACAAAGAAGCTTTCGAATTGTTCGAAAGGTTAGTAAGGAGGTCTTGAGTATATTGTGAGCTATTGATTGCAATCTCAATGGAGGGTTGGTAGAGCGAATGCTAGGAAGATTCGGCCTCACGGATATTTTCCTTCCTCCTAAACTCAGCTAACTTTACCATATCTGTCATTCGTTCTTGTTTCAAAGTCTGAATTTCTTGCATGAGGAAATGTAAAGTGTCTCCGAACTTCTCTGGGCGAGCTTCGTGAATAGTTTCGAGATTGATTGTTGGTTGGACCATGCGGGACAATTTCCTCAAGTTGGAAAGTTGGGCTGGTGGTTCTTTGACTGTGGTAAATATCTCCTCTGGAACGAGATGTGGGACAATCGGATCAGAGAGGTCATCTGTGTCCATGATGCAAAACTCAGGATCAGCCAATAAGATTTGTAGGTGTGAAAAGAAATCTAAATGAATTCCCACAAACGGCGCCAAATGACGATGCCAGAGTTAGATGTCGAATTATGTCACGGAGATCGAGAAAGCCTACCAGGTCGGATTGATCTGAACTTACCTGAAATAGATAAACTGAACCGGATTTGTATTTCCGGGCTCCGACGATCAAGTCAGTTTAATCCGGGATTAACTATACGAATTATGTTTTTTGGATTCAGTCACCAACACCTTTACCTTTGTTATGTGGGCTATTTATAGGAAACGGAGAACCATGAGTTGGCGGGTTACAGGGGCCTCTGATGGGTCAGGTCAAGGCTTACCGGTGGTTTCCAATTAAAAAGGCCCCTTAGTTTGTTGGGCCTTTAAACATAATGAGCCTAAATGAATGGACCATTACAGTAACAACAGCAACCTTCTAAAAGCAAAGCAGCTTAGGTCATTCTCAAGCTATTGATTTTCGTTGTGTTAGGTCATTTATAATGCCGATTCCATGTTAATTGCAGAAACCGGCAAGTATACCAGATTATGTCAATATCTATAAATTGTAATGGTATCTTTAGACCAACCAACATCTAACTAATCTTTGTTTGTTTAAGGAAACTCCTCTCTAAATACCTGCGTCATTCTTATCCTTTGAGTTTTTGTTTTGTTAAAGACAAAGGAATGATTAACAAGTAAACATGATAAGATCGAGATGACGAACGTGAAAAACAGTAAGCTCACCAGCTGCCTTATTGGTTGACATTCACTGATGAAGGATTAGCTTGAATATCCTTGTTGTGGTAAAGGCTGCTTTGCCGACCCAAACCTTAAAGTACTATAAACAATTACTATCAAACATTATTTTGTAACAACTGGTACCCTTCGTCAACCCTCCAAAAAAAAGAGACATATCAACCGCAAAATTGAATATGTTCTTTGTTATTAAATGTTTGCTACATAGTTGACCATTGAAAGCCTAACAGTCACAGCGTTCTAAATTTATACAAGTATGCAAGGAGATATATTGTTTTCATATTCTGATACGGGGAGCTTTGAGTAGCTCTAGCTGGGTTTCAATTTCACTATTCAATATCACCATAATCAGAGAGGAAAAATGGGATACTAGTTTATGGAGTATATAAATTTCTCCTGTTCATGTTAATTCCCTTACGTTTTGCAATTGAAGGAGCAGGACAGCATATAGGAGAATTTTCTACGAAGTGGACCAATGCGAGCTTTCCTTTCTGTTTAAGATTCATAATGTAAAATTTATATATCCCAACTAAAAGGAGGAAAAAAGAAAGTGAAAAACCTTTATTACACTCGTTGAATCAATGTGTTACAAGTTGAGTAGCAGAATACAGAAACAAATTTTCTTACAAACTCCATGAACTTCTTTCACCATGAATACATGACTCAGTGAAGTGAAAAAAGAAAAAATAGCCTCAAGAGTCAAGACTGAAGCAGTACAAGTTCTATGACACAAGGCATCCTCTAGGACAGGCTGCAATAAATTCTCTAGTTATGTACCTTGCCAAAATAAAGAATTCAAAGAACCAAATAAATTTCTACCAGTTAATGGTGCAGGGAATGTGAATTCAATTTGTGGCTTTAACCAAAGGTGATTGAGGTATTGGGGAGTGGGGTGACATCAAGATATCATCAAGCATTCTGGATGAGAAGCTTAGCCTTAAGTTGCTCTGCCAACACTGTTTCTTGGCAGGAACCTTGGCCTCCATATTTTGAAGCACAAAGTTGCGGATTCTTGTCAAAGCAATTTCAACAGCCCTATCATCCATGTTGGCATAGCATACTCTGAACCACCCTGGCTCAGAGCAATGAAAAGAAGAACCAGGCGAAACATTGATCTTAACTTGGTTAATGATCACTCGCCACAGTGCCATTTCTCCTTCAAATGTCTGACTCTTGAGAAGACTACGCAAATCCATCCATAAAAAGAGACCAGCATTACTCTTCAAGCAGTTTATGCCAACTTGGGAAAGTCCCCTAGTGAAAATCCTGTACCTTTTGGCCAGCCGCTTTGCGCTTTCTGCAAGGAATTGTTCTACAAACTCGTCATCAGATAGCATTGATGCTATAAGATGTTGGGTCTGTGTGGAAACTAATCCAAAGCTTGACATTTTGCGAGCACAATCCACTACGGCGTCATTGTAAGAATATATGATGCCAACTCTGAAGCCAGGGAACCCCATATCCTTTGAAAGACTATAAACAATGTGGATGAGGTCACGGTTACAATCAATGTCTTCCTCTATTATCTCAGCGATGCTTGTGAAATCAGGTTTACAGAAAACTGTACCAGCATATATTTCATCACATATCAGGTGGATACTCTTCTCATTAACAAACCTCACTAGAGTTCTTAGCGTTTCTCTGTCCATTGTAGTCCCTAATGGGTTTGATGGATTGGTAATAAGCACACCTTTTACTCTGATGTTATCCTCTCTCGCTTTCTCAAAGGCAGCTTCCAATGCTTTCTTTGTCACTTTGAAATTATTTGAGCTTTCGCAGATAATTGGAAGAAGTTGTACTCCTGTTCTCCATCTCAAATCCCGGTCAAAACTGCAATAGCAAATCCAAGTTTATTAAGCAAAAATAATTAACGAGTCCATTAAAATAAACAAAAAAAAATAAAAAATAAAAAACAGAATTTGCCTTGGGAAAATGCAGATAACTTCCTCCTCTTACAAGTTATCCTTGTCTTTTTAATTGATCTGGTCGTTGACTATTACCAAAAGCTATAAAAAGCTGAGAAATTTAAGAATTATTTTACTTTAGAGACAAGGGCGTGCTATGCTATCTCTCTAGTCTAGTCTCCAATGCCCAATTCAACTGAGTGGGGCCATGGCCATGTACTGGACAGGACTAGAGTCTTATGCAAAATTAAAATTGTAGAAATTAGTTGTAATTTATTTTTAATTGAAGAAGATCATGATTCATGATATCA
This sequence comes from Cercis canadensis, assembly GCA_003255065.1. Classification (NCBI taxonomy): domain Eukaryota; kingdom Viridiplantae; phylum Streptophyta; class Magnoliopsida; order Fabales; family Fabaceae; genus Cercis; species Cercis canadensis. Next base: position 1,497,508 of record QAOA01006931.1, read on the forward strand.
TTGCAAACGTAAGCCACTCTAAATTACTTTCCCTTTACCCCAAGGAAGAAAAGAAAGAAGACAAAAAAAGAAAGGGAGAAAGATGGAGGAGGTATTATTACCCTGGATAGTAAGGAGTGGGAACCAAGAAAGCATCACCGGGATCAGCCAAACAGAAGGTAGTGACCTCGTGTGCACCAGTTGCTCCACCGCTCATAACAATGCGGTCAGGGTCGAATGTCACTCTGTTTCCTCTGCTTCTTGCCATGAATTTAGCCACAGCCTGTACAATTGCAAATTAAGTTCCATTTACTTAGTCTTATGAATAATCAAGACAAGACACATACTGGTTTGACAATAATTAATATCATGGCAATGTCACAGACGTCACTCACATTTCTGAACTCCGGTAAGCCATGATAGTCCTGAAAGTTAGCTATGGCACTGAAATCACGTACTCCTTCTAATGTGCAAATGGAGGCCTTCGGATTACTCATTACCCATTCTTGAATCACATCAAAAGAAAGCTGCAAATTTATTAACCAACAAAGAGAAAATTGGTGAGTTCCTCACAAAACTAACCTATCCAACCTCAATCGTCAGACATGTCAGTTATCTGCATCGATCTTTTTACCTGATTTTCAGCAAGACCCATCTGGATAACTCCATGGAGATTCTTGGTGGGATGAAAAGGGTCATTTTCATATGCTTTCCAGCCATCAAAGTATGGGGAGTTTTCACAATGTCCGTCGCCGGTGGCTATCTTAGACAGTAATTGAGCTTGGTCGCCGTTCATTCCTTTCCGGCTTGGTATTGAAACTAACGAAATTTAAGAGTCAAAGGAATGGCTACGATTAAAGCCTTTTTTTTGGTTTTGGGAGGTTCAGTATGAGAGATAATTTACAAGACCAGTGTGTACTTGTGCCTTTGCTATGAATGAACTACAACATATATAGAGAGGTGCTTGTATTTATAGCTTGTTAAGCAGTCAGAGGATACTCTTGTTATTTGAAAAAAAATTAAATTGATTTTCAGAGAAGAGAATCTTTGTCCAATTGTAGAATGAAGAGTATGAAGGTGCGCGTGAAGGCTCTCTAGCCAATAACCATGGGCCCATGGCCAGAATGAAGGTACCAGTTTGAAATTTTGGCAAGAGTTGGTGGGCAGTCAAGACTCAAGACCGACAATTAATTCATAATAATAATTATACTATTACTTAGTGGGAGAAGGAAGCCCGAAGCCACTTACATTTTCATGTATCACTTGTCTTTTCTCTGTTCCCGTGTTCTCAAGTGTAGAATATACTCCATTTGGATCACAATTCACACATACACGCACTCTACAGACCTCTCTAACTTGGGCCCAATTTGTATTAGTACAGGTCAGGAATTCTCATCTTTCCTGGATCATTTCCCGTTACTCTCTTCCATTTATTTAAAAGCAAAAGAAAACAAAAAGAACATCTTAGGTGATATTGTTTGCAATTCTTAAAGCTGCAAGTTACCTTAGAATGACCCATAATTATTTTGTTTTTTTTTTTATGAAAATTGTAAAACTTAAAAAAGAGGTACAAATAAAATAAATAAAATCGAGTTCAATAGGCTGAATCTTTTCTTTTTACATCTTTCATTTCAAATGACTCAGTCAGTCTCATTCATATGAGGTTTAAAATTTTAAATAATGATAAGCCATAGGTCATCCCTAATATCTGTTCAATGGCTTAGACTTTCCACATGGCTGCATCTAGACTATAATATCCAATTTCAGCTACATTCTTTACAGGTATTCAGTAGTTTGCAATTGCATCCATTAAGTTTAAATATATCGAATTTGATGGCTTTTGTTGCAATGCCTTCTCAAACAGACTACCTCTACCTCTACCTCTACCTCTACCGTCAGCAAATGTGTTTATAATTTGCCTGCTTATTTTTTCACGTGGGAGGCCCACAGTGAGATTGCCGTTGCTGTGACTAAGAACTATCTCTGGGTGTCCAATTGGACCCGGCTTTNATCTAGACTATAATATTCAATTTCAGCTACATTCTTTACAGGTATTCAGTAGTTTGCAATTGTATCCATTAAGTTTAAATATATCGAATTTGATGGCTTTTGTTGCAATGCCTTCTCAAACAGACTACCTCTACCTCTACCTCTACCGTCAGCAAATGTGTTTATAATTTGCCTGCTTATTTTTTCACGTGGGAGGCCCACAGTGAGATTGCCGTTGCTGTGACTAAGAACTATCTCTGGGTGTCCAATTGGACCCGGCTTTGTCTGGTAAAATATTCCATCTTTTGGGTTTTTGACTTTTTTCATGTTTTCTCCCCCAATTTGTAGACAACTTCATTAAAGACAATGGTTCTGGTCAAAAAGTCTTGGTCGAAATTTGTACGTCCACGTGGAACTTTCAAGAGTCAAACACTACTATTATCTTTCTCTAGGAACATTAAGAATTTAAAACACACAATTTTCACTTTGAAATAATGGCGACCATCGTCCATCACATTCAAAATTTCAAACTTGTGCGTCTTCAATTCACATTTCACAACTAATTGCCTCTCGCAATCGAAAGATAGAATGACAGTATATATTGTTTTCTCTTTTTTGGTGCAATACATATTTTGTTTAAATATTCTTTGGCGTTCCCATTGCAGCAAGAGGCTTCCAAGAGAAATTGAATACATTTCCAACACATTTTTTGTGTTGTGGCTTTTGATGTGAACACGTATTAAGTATTGGCAAAGACAAATCGATTGTATATTGGTTAACAAAATGAAGACATGAGGAACCAAGGATGGCAATTCCCATTGAGACAAGAAAACACCCGTACAAAATTTTTAGAAGTAACTTGAAACTAGAATAACATTATTCTCAAACAAAAATATGTTATAGATAGACTCATGTTTGCAATAAATTTATTATTTCATCATATATCAGCCGCACATTATTTTAATAACCAATAAATGAGACTACCAAATGACTTCACAATTTTAGAATTAGAATATATATGAACTGTGAATGTTTCATCCCAGCAACCTCTACAGAGTTCAGACTAAACTCTTTGACAGGTTCATTTTTGGTATGCTTTCTGGCCACAGTTTGACTTCCAATGGCGAAACCTAACATGGACTTGAGAAAAACCTGCCTCTAGATAAAGTTAACCCGCACATGTTAACCATGTTCCAACCAATTGTAGTATTTTGTAATCAATCTGCTGTTCAATTCAAACCTCAGCAAAGGAGTCCCCTATATCCCAACCTATATAATCAGAAAACTTCAAAGACCGCAATCAATTCTTTGCAAGTTGTGAAATGTATAACTCATTGCTCATATTCATCCAGTCCAATCTTAACGGTCAACCTAACATCATGAGAGAGAGAGAGAGAGAGAGAGAGAGAGAGAGATAAGAAGATTATTCAAAGAAGCAAATACTTTGAAGCTAGGCTTAGGAAATTGGATTTGGATCTGCATAAGCAGTAAAAAAGAAGGCTAATAAAGCGTTATTCGTGCATTTTACATCAATTTTTATAAAGTATAATACTTTCCTTCTCTCTCATTTTTCACACAATTCCAGCTCCAGCTCCTCTTCTACTTCCTCATTAGAAGAACCACTGTGTGAGCTGCTATACTTCTATTTTCTCCAAGGCTGTCAACTTTTTCGTGAGTTTTTGCTTTGAGATTCACCACAGAAGGGTCAACTCCAAGCAGTGCAGACAAGTTGGCCTTGATAGCCTCCTTGTGCGGGCTAAGTTTTGGTCTTTGAAGTATCAATGTAGCATCTAAATTTCCAAGTTCATAATCTGCCTCGTGCATAAGTTTCACCTGTAGAGAACCCCAACATATAGATTAAAGGACTTGATAAATTATCTCGTGGTACACCCTTTATCTTTTAACATATTCATACTAAAGAGAAATCAACAACCATTTAACAAAAATAGAAACTTCCTTGCCGATGAACTTTAGCTCACATGGCACCAAAGAGGCTCTTTCATAGAGTTCCTGCAAGGAGTTCCTGAATCATGAACAACCTCATCTTTCAAGTCATGTTACAAAAGCTTTCTTCTCTCTTGCTTCAAATTCCCTGAGCTTAATACTTGAAAATTAAAGGAGGGGGGATACATGCCGATCTAAGTCTATTATTCAATCTATTTCCTTTACTGGAAGATACTCTTGCAATGGATTTAAAGAAAGCAGGTTGGTCGAAAACAGTATCCATAACATTCACACATTCACAAAATAATAATTGCCTGAACCATCTATTCATCTCTCTACCCTACAGGAAATGTGGGTTCACCAAAGAGATTTCTTGAACAGTGCCAAGACAGTAAACACAAATGATGCTCATGCTTAAACATTAGCAACCGTTTAAGCTCTAACTCTACTTAACCATCTTCTAGGGATATGCCATTGTCAACATAATTATCCTAAAGTTTGAAAGGAACAGCTTAAGCCATTAGGTGTAGGGAAGAAGGACTATTCAGGTGAATGCTTATTGGTCTTTCATTCAAAGGATTCAAAATTTAAAAAATAGAAAGATTACCAAAAGTTAACAAAACATTTCAATGGAGAAAGTAAATTACAAGTAGATACATAATGAGAGATATGGTCATGCCCATAGCATATACTCACAGCTTCTTTGATAAAAACAGAGGATGCACATCCCTTCCACTTAGGATCTGAATCCGGAAATATCTGTCCGATATCAGGAAGACCTAACGCCCCCAAAATCGCATCCACCACACAGTGAAGCAGCACGTCCCCTATAGCAAACAAGCAGCATACTTGATCATATTCTTGAACTTAACTGAATTATTTCGTAAATTCAATTTCTTTCCGAAAAAAAAAACAATCAAAGAGAATCCAAACCAGATTTTCTCAGTAAGCAGAAGGAAATATTGGAAAACTGAATCTTTTAAACTAAAAAATGAGAAAGTCGAAATCTAATTACCATCAGAATGGGCCTCGCAACCTCTATCGTGGGGTATGTTAATTCCACCGATAATTAAGGGGTAACCAGGTTCTAATCGATGGAGGTCAAAGCCATGCCCCACCCGAAAGGGTAAAGGCTTGGAGGGAGTGGCTGAGACAGGGGATACATCGGCTTCGATGGAGGTGGTTGCAGCTGCTGAAACCGTAGATACAGACGAATTTATTGATCGGAGCTGCAAGTTCCGCCGTGCGGTATCTATGTTAGGAAACGAACAAGAGAAGGAAAATAGAGTAAAGGATTTGTTGGTAGTTGTGGTTCTTGTTAAGGTTATAGGAGAGGGAGAGAAGGAAGACAGTGCTGCCATGGTCGTTGAAGCTCTGGGAATGGGAAGGAGACAGACAGCTTCAGAGAGGTAACAGGGCACGGAACATGTCACCGGCTGAATGGCAGATAGTGTATGTGGTGAGGAGGTGATAGTGTAGTTTGGCTACCGGCGTGTCGTTTGGATTCTGCTTGGACTGTGCACTCTCTGTCTCTCTTCATTTGTGGGTGTTTTTGGGCTAATTATCCCTTAATTAATACACTACTTATTCCAATATGTAAACTATTTTATTTAATGTTTCGTAAAATGTGAACAACTTTATTTCCAGCTTTTTTTTTTTTGTAACCAACTTTATTTCCAGCATTGGTAATACACAAATCACTCCTAGTGATTTGGTATACCATTATTTTGCGGGAAACAAATTCACATAACTTTTCTAGAAAACTGATTTTTCTTTCCAAAATCAATCTTCCACCATAAATCTCTATAGCAAAATATTAATCCGAACACAATTGACAATTTTCTTTTTCTAACAAACAAAAAAATTTGTGACTTCTATTCCGTTTGGCTCTTCCGTTATTTCCCTCCAGTTTTCTTTTTCCTTTTTTGGTGGGCTTTCAAGTTTTGTATCAGAAAGGTGAAATAGGAGGCTCATGGGTGTGTTTTAAATTTAATAGCGAATTATTTTGTTTAATTTTTTTTTTTACCCAGAAACATAAGTTGTATAAGCTTATTTTTTAGGTTCTTCAAATTTTCAAATTTTAGGTGTGTTAGATGGAGAAGTAGTATCTTATTAAAAAAAAAAAAAAAATCCTTGAAGTCAAAATAGAAGTTAAAAATTCTAACTTTGTTTTAATAAAATAATTTGAAACATTATGAAAAGCTCATTCAAAAGTTTTTTTTTTAAGTAAAAAGCTTTAGACATAGTTTAATAAATTGTTTTAAATATGTAATGAAAAAATTGTTTTAATAAATTATTTTAATCCATAAAAAATTATATTTAAAAATTTTGAGAAACTCATCCAATAAATAAACGAACTTTCTTTTCAGTAAAGTTTTTTCTAAAAAGGCAAACCAACAAGCAACAAGACAAAAACCCAAAAAATAAAAAAACAGGTGCGAGATACTGACGAATAAAAGGATTCTATATGGCACCCCATTTTGCCTTCAGCTGATTTCCATGATGATTGATGGAGCATATTCCCATCCAAGTAGCATTATACAGAATGCATAGTGACAAGTTAGTTAAGATCGTCTTCATCTGATTAATAAAGCTTACTGTCTTTCAATAACATTTCAAATTTTTATGGTATTAATAGTTTCAAATTTTGGTTTTTTAGTCCCATTGATATGTTTATCATATTTTTCCCATTTGTTCGCTGAGAATTAGACATGTTGCCCCATAGCATATCGCAGTTGTTCATTAGCCAAAAATAAAAATAAAAATTACAGTTGTAGGCTTCATCTTCTTAGTAATGGCTCCTTCAATGCCATCAGCTCAATTTGATTCTTGAACCTACCTACGGCCCATATCTCGAGGCATCAGCAAAGATTTCTTCTTTAATATCCTTCGGCTTAAAGACATAGCATTAGATCAGGAGTGGCAATTAATTAAGCACCGAAAATATAAAATAACGCTGACTAATATTTACAAGGTCAAGCAAATGACTGTTAATTTTATTAGTACGACCTCCTAAAATCATTAGTCTCCTTAGCCTGTTTCTGAAAGCACATAATATGATGAAAAAACTAGCTCAGCAAATGGATTGTAGGAGCTAGTAAACTGTCAGAAAATTCGCTAAAGAGACATGCAAGAGGAAAATGCACTTCGAGCATCCTCAATCAAAGGTGACTTTCCCTACTTATATGGGCAAGCAGCGGTTAACAGCAGCAAATGAAATATGGCAGAAGAACATTCAGTAAAAGCATACTTAATCGTTTCAATTCACTCTCACATATACAGAATGCAAATTTATATCTGGCAAAATAGTTGACACTTGACAGCAAGGCTAACTCTTTCTGTGTATAACAAAACACATATTTGACTTGTAGAGTGGCTTGCATGCAACAGTTGCTCAATGGGAAGTGTTAGGAAGAAACCCTCGGTTGCTTGTATCCATGCTCCGGTAAAAGGTTATCAGATGCAGCTCGTTTTGGTTTCAACTGCAATTAAAATGGCCATAGGCAGCTATGAGATCTCTATGTAATGATGGGTGGATTTAGGTCAATATGTGCATGACTAGATGCACGAAAGTATGAGAGTTTAAGGCTAACCTTTTCCTCAGCACGCTGATAAATATGTCTAAGGAGGATATTTTTGGCTTCAGTAGTTATCACTGCCAGAAGAACTTTCAACAGATTAGTACACTGTTAACCATGTAATGCCGGTCAGCATAACAGCAAATGTGGAATGTAAATCTACACCAAGAATCAAAATAGCAACCAAGATTAATCATCTTTCTTTCTTTTTTTTTTTTTATCCATTTCCTTTTTCGAGCCAAACTTCCATTTTAAGTAATGGGTCCAAAGTGTGTGCATCTGGTTTGGATCCTCCTCCTAAAACATGACAAAAATTAAATGATCTACAAGAGAGATACATGTTTCAAACAGATTAACAATAAATCAATCCGGCAAGCAGCAGTTGGTAAAGAAAGTTCTCTTGACTACCTTGATCAGGTGGCGGAAGGGTCCTGCTGTGAGTAGGATGGTAGGTAGCAGGTGTCATTTTCTACATAAAAACAGAAATTTCATCTCAACAAAGAAGTAGAAAGTATAACACCAAGTGACGATTAACAATAGGCTTTTGGAATACAAAGACTAGCAACTTGCATCAGAAAAGTTGGTCCTTAAATGCTCATTTCCCAATTGATATATACGCTACTTTACAGTTTACTTGATTTAATCCTAATAAATAAGAATTATTGAATACATTTGTCTAGGAGACTCTAATTTGCTGCTGCTGACAAGCTTTAGCACCAAGCCAAATATAGGAACTTGATGCCTGCCAGACGCAGACACTTTTTGACATTAGCACTAAGTTTCATCACAGTTTCTTCTGAAAGGCCAACATTTTCAAAGTTCAATTTCATTTATATATATATATAAGAAGAATGATCCTTGACATGTTTCTTATACTATAAATACTTGCAGTCCTTTAGCTTTCAGAAGGGGAAGTTCTGTAGCAAGAGTAAATGATCCTTTGGAATGGGGTTAACTTAACAATATTCTGAGATGCAAGTCTACTTTTACAGTATAACAGCAACCTTGACACAGAATACAACATGAGTCTTCACTCCTCAAAAGTTCCAGAAGTTGAGTAATTGATTATGTATTTTATGATTAAAGTACATACGAATTTTTCTTAATCATTCACAAAATATGTTTTCGGGCAATCTTTCATTACCTCGAGCATTAAAAAAAATGAATATCATTTTGAACTCCATCTGACTTTCCAGAAATTGGAGGTGAAAGTGTTAGTGAACTTCTGCCATATATAAGGCATGGCCTTCAGCCTAGATATGCACCACATAATCCCAGAACTCTCCTAAGGACTTGCTTGGCAGCAAAAATACAACAGTTCATATAGTTCTATTATTTTAGGCTTGCCAAATGTGGGGATGTCCAAGCAACCGTTAATTTTGACGAATGAATTATTACATGTATCCCTCTAAGATACCATATACACTGCTTGTAAACCTACTAAAATATTCTGATGCACATGGAGTTGTTACTCATTTATATGGAAATGTCATCAATGAAGAGTACACAAGCACTATCCAAATAACTAGACTCAAGAAGTATGAAACAATTGTATGCAGTATAAGTAAATTGGCAATGCCTCTACTAAAAATTACATTTTCAATTTCCACCCCCGCATAAGGAAGTCATGACCTTAAGGTACCTGAGCTAAATGTAGAAATAAATGTCACTGAAAAATTGGTGAATCAACTCTTGATAAAAATGTTCTCATCAACACAACCAAATCAGAATTAGAGAGGGAAAAGAAGGCTAATGAATGACAAGGCACAGAAGGTTATCATGACAGCTATGGGGGGGCAAAATGTATGATCTTAGAAGCACATACATGGATAAGGGACATGACATGACACAAACAGAGTAACCCAGAAAAATTCAAATTACAAGGACTCAACAAAACATAGTGACGTATGTAAACAAATTAAGGAAATAGTTAAGTATGAAATATCAATAAGTATTATGAAAATATCTGTACCTGTCTAAACATATTTAAAAGACATCGAAGACCTGTACATACTTTTTTTTAAAAAATTTAAAGAGTCTATACAGAGGAGAGTTGGAGAATTCTACCGAGTGACAATATCTGACACAAATATGGCTCCTTTCTTGAAATTTAGATGCTTCAGTGAGTATGATTCAGAGAAAGAGTAAAAGTGGTAGCAACCCTTTAGTTATCAAGTTATGTTCCACAAAATGAACAGAAAATCTGGTTTCACTACAACTATTTTTAAGGTCAAAATAACATAATTGACATAAATACCAATAGATTAATAGCTTTAGCCTTTCCAGGGGCCTATTCCATAGGGAAGGAGGAATGAAATCAATAAGCAGTTCATTTCAGAATCCTATGAATGATCATATTTTTATGATTACATTCTCAGTTAAAGCTAACGAATGGGGGAAAGGAAAATCAGTAAACATCAGAACTAGGTGGCAGGTTGAAAATACAAGCTAACGAATAGCCTAACAGAAAACTGAAAATCTAACCTAACCAACATTCAGAAGGAAGAAAAAGAAAGGAAAGGATATTCAGTGACCAGTGATCCATTTATTATCTTTATCTTCAAAAATTATATATGCCATTTTTGGGCTTCCTTATTAGGTCAATGCAATTCAGTTGAAGAACATTGCCCCTAATTGACAACATCATTAAATAAGTGCAAAAGGATACAAGTATTACACATTGTACAAGCATAATTATATTTCTAAGCAAATATGTCATATGACCTCCTCTAGTTTACTAATCATGTGGAATATATCTTTTTCTTCTAATTTACTAATTTAAAATAATTCATGCGACAATTTAAGCAGTCTACAGAAAGGATAAGAAGAACTACACTCATCAGAAGAAAAAAATGTGAAGAACAACTATAGTTGGTATCTGGGGATCAAAGAAGATGAAATATCTGAAAGCCAAAAAAGATGGCAGCATGTGTTTTTATATATTATAAAGGACAAATTAAGTAAATTTCTAGTTTTTTCAACTGATTAGAAGGAGAGTTCAACTTCTTCTCTTGCTGAAGAGTTTGAATCGATACTGGTATACCAATATATGGGGCCTCACATATCTCATCCTCAAGGGAGCAATATACGATTTATTACAGACTTACTTGCACCTTTCCTAACTCATCAGTGGGCAAGAAAGTTGAAATTTCAATTATTTGCAAATGACAAAATGAAAAAATAAATAAAAAGAAAAAATAGCAAAGAGTTTCAGTTTTGTCTTTGTACTTTTCCTTTAATATTGCAAATAAACGAGAATAAAAACACTACAACTACTGTGATGAAAAGGGCATCTTCCGAGTGACAATGTTGTATATAGCATCCACGCTAAAGAGTTCAATCAGGCCGATACCAAAATGCACCATAATGTTGCTATTACGAGTAACCAGCGAAGTTGAAATAATAATCAGAATGCCACAAGATAGCCCTCCATCGGATCAAAAGAAACAAATTTGAGAACCTAAAGACTTCTCAATATTTTATGTTGGCTTTCCATATATATAAATGAGTTCACCTAGAAAGCTCTATCCTGATGGATAACAACGAAATCATGTGGCAAAAATAGGGGGGAAACGAAAAAAAAAGAAGGGAATTCTGTTCCTAACCCATGATAAATGTAGAACAATAGATAGTAGTACAGCAAAAACTCGGAAGATCTTATAAAGTAAGATTTTTTTCAATGAGCATTAAAGTAGAAAAATAAATAATTGAAGAGTGAGGTGGAGGTAGAATGTGAAATACTTACAGAAGGACTAGAAGGATCGGAAGGTCGGAGCTGACTGAAGTTGTGAGGGTCGTATGAAGGCCAATTGCCGAGTAAAGAGCCNTTCTGTTCCTAACCCATGATAAATGTAGAACAATAGATAGTAGTACAGCAAAAACTTGGAAGATCTTATAAAGTAAGATTTTTTTCAATGAGCATTAAAGTAGAAAAATAAATAATTGAAGAGTGAGGTGGAGGTAGAATGTGAAATACTTACAGAAGGACTAGAAGGATCGGAAGGTCGGAGCTGACTGAAGTTGTGAGGGTCGTATGAAGGCCAATTGCCGAGTAAAGAGCCCATAGACAGCTGCCTCTTGCTCCCAATTTCAGAGAAACAGAGAGATCGACAGCGTTAGAAAGAGGAAGAGGAAGATGAAGATGAGAGCACACAGCGCCAGCGCCCCCACTCTAGAAGCAGCTGTTGCACTTAGCAGTATTGAATTTCATACGTACCCATTATATAGGGACAGTGGGACACCACTATTCCTTGTCCTAACTAAGATGACAATTTTTATTTTGGTTGAGTATGGATATGAGACAAAGAAAAAAAGAAAAAAGAAAAGGGTATGAGAATGAGAATAAGGATTTAAATGGATAATTTTATGAGAATGAAAAAGAGAGTGTCCGCCCCGCCCCGCCCCGCCCCGTCTCGTATTGTATGTATATATATATATATATTACATAAAAAAAAAATCATATTTCCAAAATTATAGCTGTATGAATAAATGGGACAAATGGACATTTAATGAGACAGAGATGGAGCTATTAAAAAATTCTTAGCCAAAAATGAGATTGGAAATAGAGCATGAGAATGTCCTTTGGGATGGAGATAAAAGTGTCTGTTCCGCCCCATTATTATCCCTAATATTCCTAGTCCCTGCTCCCAACCCCTTTCTAAGGCCAAGTCTATGTTTCAAGATGCTAAAAAATATTTTAAAATGGTTCATAATTTACATATATTACAAATTTGATGACAACTACTCAGTAAAAAATAATTTATATATATCAATATACAAAGATTTCCACTTTTTCAATCCAATCCAATTATCATTTAAGAAGAAGGATAAATTATAATTTACTTCTTTAAGTTGAAGTTATGCAATTCAATTTGTAAATTTCAAAAACATTTTTTTTCCAAAAAAACCATCCCATAAAAATATTTAAAAATTAACTAAAAGAGACACATACAATGATACACATGACTAATGCTATGGGTGTAATCGGTTCGGTTTACACCCCAAATCGGCTATAACTGAGTCAAACAAATTCAGTTCGATTTTTTAGTATTTTTTCAGCCAAATCGAGTCAAACCGAACTGGTTTGATTCGGTTCAGTTTGGTCGATTTCTCAGTTTGCTTGCTAAATTCTGACATTTTCAAACGATACTGAAAATCAAAAAAGACAATACTTTAAGCAACCCTAAAAAAGGAACATGCCTAGAAGTTCAAACAAGACAAGCAAATCGATTACGAGAAGAAGAAGAAAGTAAAAAAAACCAAAGACCCATATTCACAAAAACACAGGTAAAAGAGAACAGATTATACAAACGACAATGCACAGTCTGATTCGATATGTGGCGCAAAACCTAGTAGAAATCAAGCACGAAAATCAAAGGCAAAGAAGACAAATACAAGACGTACTCGGAGATCCAAAACTACTAAGGTTCGAATCTGGAAAAATGAACAAGTTGAAGAGGCACTCGAAGAGATCCCACCTTCATGTGAGAAAGCCCAAAGAGAGAATAGTGAAGGTGTTGGTGGGTCGAGTTTAGTTTGCCTTATTGATAAATGGGTCTGCGTCTTCTCTGTCTCTCTCTCTGTAATTTCTTCTTCTTCGTCTTTGTCTCTTGAAAGTTGAAAGGATTCTGAAATTCGGAATGAGGAGAATCGACTGCAAATTTGTAGTTCTAATGTGTTCTAGAAATGGTGAAGGAAAGGATAAATACAAGTTCTTATGTGCTATGGAAATGGTGAAGAGGAAAACATTTTGCCGTTAATATCAAAAATCAGTGTTGAATTTTACTTCGTTTTGCTATTTCTGTTGTTTCTAGCTTGAAATTGGGGAAATCGATTGAAAATTGGGAGAATAGGGTTTTAGGGCTAAGTTCAAAACGACATAGTTTTAAGGGATTACTAATATAATTATATAAATAAAAATTAAAATATATATATATAAATTTTGGTTTGGTTTGATTTATCATCGGTTATTTTTTTTTTCATTGAAAACAAAAATCAAACCGACCCCATCAGTTTTTCAGAAAAAATAAACTGTGAACCAAACCACCTCTCTCGGTTTGACTTGGTTTATCCCTAATTCGGTCGGTTTAGCCAGTTTAGGCAATTTGGCTAACACCCATAACTAACGCCCTTTCCTCAACCCACCTTTTTTAATTGCTCTACTATGTTACACGATGGGTTTTTCAATGTATTTGGCTAGCAAAAAGTTATTGAACATGATAATTATTTTTAAATTATATAATTATTATATATAAATATGTAATTATTTTATTTAGTGTTTAGTTATTAAACATGATAATTATATCTTGAATACAAAATGTGTATTTAACTGAATGAGTATATTGATTATTTTACTGTGCATGAACTATAGAAAAAATAAATTAAACTTCTTGTACCTAAGATTAATTTTCCCAAAGTTATTTCTAAATTAAAAGTAAGTGTCAATTTTTTTTTTTAAGTAACATAGTATGGGTGTTTGGATCGGGCCGTGGTTATTGGTGGGCTGGGCTTTCCTGTTTTTGTGTGGTGATTCGCTAGCATAAATCGATAGAGTATACATCATAGATGATCCATGATTGTTGGGCCTAGCCACCGCCACCAGTGCCTATGGGATTCACCTACCGTTGAGTTCGTTAAACCCCTAACAGTTGCTTGGGTTTCCCCAACCAAAACCTATTTCCTCTCCCTTAAAATAACAAAAGTGACTGAAACCACTCGAAATCGGCGGCATAAGAAAGAAACAAAGGAAAAAGCTGTGCCGGTACAAGGAGCAGCCATGGCGGCACCTGAATCTCCTGTATGCTACGTTGGTGTCGCCAGGCAGTCCGCTGCTTTCCGCCTCATGAAGCAAATGGTGCGCTCTCTCTCTCTGTCTCGTGATATTCAGTTGATTGTCTTTTCTTTGATCTAATCAGCTGTTCTCGCACATTTATGTCTATATTTTAGGGTTGGGAAGAAGGAGAAGGTCTTGGCAAAGACAAGCAGGGTATCAAAGGACATGTTAGAGTCCAAAACAAGCAGGACACTTCTGGTTTGTTATTCTCTTTGCTCCTCGAGGTTTCTTTCTTACATGCTATTGCTACTGACTTATTCCAATTTTCTTTGATCTATGAACTTGTGAACAGTATGAATTACAGGCTTTACAATTAGCATAACATTGTTATTGTTGGTATAGGTATTGGTGTAGAGAAGCCAAACAACTGGGCATTTGACACTACGCAATTTGATAATATCCTCAAAAGGTTGAAAGTGGTATGTCTCAACATTTCTCTATTCTCATGTGAACTCCATATGTCATTTATTTGATTTTTATACAACTCACTCAAGTATATCCTGGTATGCAATTGGCAGCAAGCAGTGCAATCGAGTGACAAAGGTATAATGTCATACACCAATGATTTTCAGCAAGTTTTTTCTCTTCGGGGTAATGTATGACGATTAGTGTTTCTATATAATGTGATAGGCATGGAGAAAAATACCACTAAGATGGAAATGGAGACTAGCGTTCCCGTGGATCATCGGAATACAGTTGTTAAAGCTACTAGACCACAAGGAAGGTCTGTGTGCTTCTGTTTAACTTGCACAATTTTGTTCTCTACTTTTATTTGACTAACATTAGGCCTATCACTTTGCCTGATTTTCAGATACAAGAAAAGAGAGAGAGGAAAGCTTGTCTCTGAATATTCCTTAAAGGATCTTGAAGGAATTCTTGTAAGTTCTGGACATGTATATGTCTTTCATTGCATAACTAAAACCTGGATAGTATTATGAACCTAGAGATAGAGGAAACCCTATTAATTTGCGCATGCTACCAGTGGTTGTTTAAGTTACTAAATTCTTGGTTGAATTTACTTCTTTATGTTTGATTTAATGAAGGAATACCTCTTGTTTTATGTAATTGTTTACTTCATTTTTACGTAGTTCTTTATATATATATATATAAACTGGTCACTAGTTGTTTACTTCTTTAGTGTTTGTGATAGGTTAAAAAGGGTGAAGTATCAGGGGCTAATGATGATTTTGTTGGTGAACTGGACTTGTCAAATACATCTGATAATCAAGATTTTGAAGGTGAAGGTAAATTCTAGAATTGCAGTGGAGTACTTGTGCTATTTAAATTATTGATTGGAATATTAGCCTCCAATCTCTATGTTGTAAATTTGTGTTAGGCATCATGAGGATAACAGCTTGGATGGATCTGGTCGTGTGTTACCCAATAGGATTTGGATGTGGTTTTTCTAGAATACATGCAAAGCGGATTGCCTCCTATAGCGAGATTGACAAATGTTATCTTCATGTATGCTTGGTTACTTCCCTTGGCGTAGTATATTCTAAAATATACTTACAAAAACAGATAAAGGACATTTTAGGGATATGTTTTCATATAAACAATCTGTTAATGGAAGGAAAACTGATCTCATAGGACTCGCATCAAGTATATAATGCATTCTCTCATCTGCTTTCTGTTCAATAAAACTGTAAAATTTGTGTGGATTCTTCTTTCTGTGGAATTGCTGAGTGGATGATATGACACTTCTTTCCTTCTAGGCTTTAGGTATTTCTTTCTAAAACCATTGCACGTTTCAGTCATTTCCTCTGTTTTATCATTGGTATTTCTGAAATTTATCTTCTTAATTCTGATTCTGTCTAAAGTCTTTTATGTAATGTAATTGGGTAGATGTTAGATATGTTTAACAGAATAATTTTAATTATGGACGCCTTATTAACTTCTTAATAGTGTAATTTCTTTTTATTATTTATAGCTGATGGCTTTGAAAATATATATTGTTCTATAGTTTTCTCAATCAGCATGTATTGCCTTGCGACAGGAAGCAAAGGTCAAACTATCTCTCCAGAGTGGTGGGGCTATAAATATGGGTTTATCTCTGGTGGATTTCTTGGAGCAGAATCAAGAAGGAAAAAATCCGTGATTTCTGAAAACACTAAAAATAGTAAAGAGAGAACTATGTTTTTTGAAGATGATCAAGAGAACCTCTACAAGCTGGTCCAAGTACGTGGCTTATCTTCTGACCTTCTTTTCCAAACTTGTTATGTGCTATATTTTTGTTTCATTAAATGGTAATGAAGTATGTTCATTATATGTTATGTTGTTTCAACGTGGTGATTTATAGTTTCTGGTGAGATGTAACTAATATCTTAATTTTTAGTGCTATGTTCTGATATTGAATAACACAGCCAAACATGAAAGGTGTAATAATTGTTTCACAATGTTTTTAAATTGTTAGGAGAAATCCACCACTGGAAAACAAGGACTGGGCATCAAGGATAGGCCCAAGAAAGTGGCTGGTTGCTACTATCAGGGTAAAAAAACCTCATTTGATGATAGTGAAGATGAAGATTCTGCTGATATTGATTCTCAAGAGAAACAAACATACGATGACACAACCAAAGTAGCCAAGAGTGATGAATCCAGAGTGAAAGTGAAAAAGTTGTGTAAACAGCTTTTACGCAGGGTAAGAGCTATTTCTGATGTTGCAAGGTTTATTTTTTATGATTATTTTCATCGCTGATTAGTGGCTTAATTCCAGGTGCCTGGAGAATCATTGAAACTGAAACAGCTCAAAGTTCTTATTGGTGAACATTCATCTTCTGTTTTTTCTGATTTTTCTTCAAAGAGAGAGGCTGTTGCTTACTTGAAACAAAAGGTACGGTTAACTAGCCATGGACCACCATTGAACAGTTTTCTTACCATTCCTTTGTAAGGAAATTGGATTACTGTGATACCCAATCCCCATATTAATGCTCAGATTGACATATATAAGCACCAAATACCCCACCACATAAACTTGGGCTAGCCATTTTGGGCCATAGTTCGGCCTATCCTTCATGTTGTCTTTCTCCACTTGGGCTACTTGGGGCGTTACATACCCTCCGTTCTCCTTCCTATTTAAATAAATTTACGTTGATGCACCTATTAATGGACATGTGCGCATTGGGACCTTTGGGATTCTCTTGAATAATAAAATTTGTGGAAGGATTTATTTCGGGTTGGAATCTTGATTTATGCTACCGATATTATTGCATTCTTTAATAATCTCTTCAAGATGGAATTATATGGTGCTTGAGTTATTATTGCACTTGACAACTACCGATATTATCCTGGCCGCCTGGGTATGGAACCTTCACTGAATGGAGCTTTATACTTGCTATTAATTTTGGCATTATTATAAAATGTAATGGTTATTCCATATAAAGATAATATGACATCAGTTATTGGAGATTAACATGTATTATCTTTTCATTTGTTGTCTGCCAAGCTGATATTTTGTATTTAATTCTGATTGCAGCTGGAAGGGAGTCAAAAGTTTTGTATTGAAGGAAAAAGAGTGAGATTGGCATCTAAGAGCAGCTGAATATTCAATTTATAGGGTTAATACATTGCTTTCGTCGCTTTCTGTTGGTAATTTTTTTGCTTCTTTTTTTGGGGTGGAGGAGGGCGGTGGGGTAGGAATTTTGAGATGCCTGTGCCGATCTGTAGATTGCAGCTGGGAATAGGTTGTAGTTCAATTTTATTACACATTTTTACAAGAGAATATAATAGGAAATTAAGAACTATTTTATAGAATTATTTAGCTTATGATTGTTTGTTGAACGTCCGAAATCTGGAAAGTACTTGTATCACCTGTATTAGGAATAGTGCTAGAACCCTGGCTCCAGATTGGGCCAATTCCCTGAATACTGTACTGAATCGAATAAATTCTTGAGATACCATATTTTCTAAAACAATTCCTCATTCTACTGCAGATTTTTTCGACAAATTAATTTTTTTTTTTAATTATTTTAACTAGTTCGAGGTTTGTCTTGAAAATTGAGATTCTGCATAGAAAACATGAACTTGGTTGACGGGTTGAAAAGTAAATTGTTTATGTTTATGAAGAAAGTGTCAGTGACTATGGCGAGTTATGTACTGTAGACGACTAAATGGTGTTTAATGCTTTACTGTAAAAAAGGCGTAAAATGGGTTGACGCTTCTAAGGAAACGCCAGTTATGACGACGCTTATGCAATCAAAATTAAGAAATTTTAAACGCCAGGTTAGAAAAAAATCTTTAAAAAGGCTGACATGTCAAATGCACTTAAATGTAAATATGTTGAAAAAATAAGGTATTCTGGGAAGTAATTTCAAAAAGTGCATTATTTTGGAGAATTGACCTCCAAATTTGGAACTTTATGAGGATATGGATGGCTGCTGAAAAATAATCATAAAACCTGTCTGGGGAGAAGGTTGTCAGACCCTTGATCGGAACTTTGGAAACCTGTAATTTCCTTGGTCCTAATGTTTGAAGGTCGTAGATATGTATCGACATTTCTCTTCCTTTTATAATGAGATTCTCTTGTGTTGGCTATAGACCCTTTTTATTCCTTGCTAATTATTTCTTACGACAGTCAATCATAGTAATCGCCTCTAACTTCTTTAGTGTAGTACAACAAATTTGGTAGAAGTGCCCAGCAGCATGGTAAAAGTAAAAACTATTACAAGCAGTAGCAACATCGAATGTTTGGTCACTCAGGATGTTCCGGAAACTGACCTTTAAGCACACCACTGTCGGACGAACAAATTCTTGCTTGACCATCGAATTCCTGATATGCTATCCTCTGAAGTCTGAACGCAAGGAACTTTGCTTTCTATTTAGCAATAATTTCTAGAGTTTAACATGATAAAATTGGAACAGAAGTAATCAGAAAATTTCAGTGCTACCTAGTTATAGAGTTCTATTTGTAAATTATGATTTAGGAAAATATCAAGTATAATTATATATAACTGGATTGTACAATTTTCTTAGCAATGTACTTCCTTAAATAATCGTATCCATGAAAGTATAAAGCCTCAATTTCTGCTCTCCGACCGCTCTGAACCATTAAAGCCAACTCTTCCCTGTAATTCTCCTGTTAAACACCATTTTGTAATGGACAACATACTTCAGTTCACATTTTTGTTTCCCAACTAGTTGGTTGAAGTCTTGAAGAGCATCTTCTCAAAGCGGGGGAAGGGTTGACCTAGTGAAACATAAAAGGGGATAGGTTTACCTGCAAGATTTCTGAGGACATCAAGCTTTTAGCAACTTGCAGGTCCCGTGGCTTCAGTGGAACTAGAGATTGTTCAGGCATCAGGTGTAGATCATCCCCTCGCAGTCCTAACCACTTCACGTTGCAAGCTAGATCAAGCCAATGAAAGTGTCAGAATGATGAGTTTTATTCCAACATGTAAGAGCATGTGAGAATAGCCATACAATGGAAATAATAAAATTACCGTATCTATATGCCTCTAGGGCCATTCCTATACTTCCAAATTTGAAGGTGCAAAGAATTGCTAATCCAGCTGGATTCCTTTAAAATTTTAAATGGGGAAATCCGAATGCGAATTAACAATGACATAGAAGAAAGGAAAGGAAGGAGGATATCCTTCATTAGAGACAAGAGAAAATATCTAACTTTAAGGACTTCGAAGGTGAAATGATGGCGATCATACCAGTCAACCAAAGCTAAAATGGGCAAGTCTGGAAATGCTCGACTGATTCGATGGAGAAGGAATCTGCATTTATACTTCGGGATTTTGACATTAAAGCAACCATATCCGGAGATTTAATATAACTTATGTAATCGTGTCAAGTATATGGAAACTTATGCTTAAGGCATTTTTTTTTTCTTCGTTACATTGACTAAGGCACTTCTAAAAGGATAAAAAATAAGTATCAAGTTGCTGCACTCAGAATCCTGCAAAATTGATATGCATTACCTTGTGGCGATATCTGGGTAACCTTTTGCCGTGATGATAATGCTTGGTATTTGATGAAAAAAACGATCTTCAGTTAATCGCTGAAATATCGCATGCTGAAGAGAACCAACCATCCAAGCAAGTCTCCTTATTCCTCAGGAAAATATTTAAATTGAATAAATAAAAATACATCTAAGAAACTCGCCTTTTCCACAATTATAATGTACCGTGCATCCGTCTTTAGGCTCAAGCTCTCTAACAAATTCAGGTCTCCAGAAATGGCGTGTCCAGAAGATCCACATACAGAGCAATCCACAACCTGTTTTCCAGGTTCCTATACAAATATAGTGGAAAACTGGAGTAAGCAATGTTTGCAGCATTTCATCGAACAAGGAAGAGACAAAGCCATGAACAGTTGGGGACACAATAACATATACCTGCAAAAGCAGGCGGCCTGCTATGAGTCCTCGACTAGATGCCATGACTCCAAGACTGTACCGGCTGCACCGAAGCAATGCCACAACATCTTTTCGAAGCAAATGTTTTTCAATTAACTTAGAAAACTACTACTAAATGTATTAGTAAAAGACCCAGATATCAAATCAAAAGCATATGAGCCAGTGATCACCTTGGATTGTCCTGTTGACATCCGTTTGAGAAGGAAAAAGATCTGGCGAATCACAAAGCAACTTGTAGAAGAGCTCCCTCAGGGTGGCACGCTTTTCCTGAAGCAATATCTGATAGCACATCTTCATCACCTTCCACACTACAAGGTAGAAGAATATTATTGGTACAAAAAACCTGCCAAAGTAAAATTTCTCCAAAAAAAGAAGTAAAGGATTATAGCAAATTGGACCTCTAACAAAGGCCTTTGCTGCATTAGGTCTCATCAAAGACCTTGTAGAGACGGAATGTGAGAGGAAAACGCATGATAGTTCTGTCAACAGGCCATGACTGACTCGACTGTTGCTTGATTTTCTCTCAATCTGTCCAATTCTTCCATTCGCTAATATTACTACGCTAAAATTGGTAATATCTTTGTTCGATTGATGAGGAAAAAAATGAAAAATAAAATAAAACAAAAGGATCAAAAAGATTTTGCAAACCCTTGATTAGGAACTAGGAATCAAAACAAATTAGTTGAATCGTAATTTATTCTTCTTCCTTTATTTTCTTTAAGTGACCAAAGGTACAGAGTCTACAGACCGAATCATATGCACCAGCTTTAAACAGCGACTTAGCTTATCATGGTAATCGATTATGGAGGCGTAATTGATAATCCTTATATGGCTTCAGACACAGATCGTAAAATCTACAGGCCTGAAAATTATTTCACTAATAAAATAAAACAAGATGATGACTGCACCAGAGGCAAATCTGAGATCGCAGGGTTAGGTGCATTCAATATTTGGAGAAAATTGAGCACCGACACTTCGATTCTTGCTCGAACCTGCACCAACGGAAATTTCAATTAGAGGTTTAAAAGAAACACTGAGCATCTCGTAGGTGATGATGGTGAATTATACCTGAAGAGGTGGAAGGACATCGGCATAACAGAGTTCTTGATCGCAGAAGAACTTGAGCGTCGAATTCTGAAGATCTTCCATGGAGGAGGAGGAACCGCCACTATTTTCACTTTTCACAGAAAAACCTGAAAACTAAAGATTACTCTGCAATTGGCGCGCAAAGCCAGGGAGGGAGGGAACCAAGTGTAAAGTGGCCAAATCAATTGCCTTTTAATAAGAAATTTAAACGACGCGCCGTTTCACTTAAAACGATATGTGTGTGGAATTTGCCCGTAAACTAAGGAGAGTTGAACTGTTGAAGAGATGAAAATTAAAAAGCTTTGCTGGTAGCCTGGTATTACCAAGAAACAAAAAAAAAAAAAAGGGTTTCTGTGGGCTATGGGTTACTCACCGGAGTATTATTCTTATACAATAAATTAGGTGCATTCAGGCAAGGCATACTTTTATGTGTTAATTATGGAAATAATAAATTTTGATCTATCTAAATTTTTTTGGTTTTAAGTGATACTAATTAATAATTTAAGATGTGTGTACTCTCTTTTAATTAGATAATGTCTTAGGTTTAAACCTAAGACCTCTAAAAAAATTTGTAACCAGAAAAAAAGAAAGAACAAATTTAATCACAATATCCATATTTTAAATATGAGATAGATCACGTAGTTCAACCCAAAATTTATAAATTTATAAACAATTATTTAACTTCATCTCATGCATATAAATTTGAGAAGATTAATGGAACCCATCAAACATATACAAGATACACGGAAGCAAACTTTTTCTTTTAGGAAATACACGTAAGCAATTTTTTAATCACATATTTGATAATAAAAAAATAGAGATTTTATGATACTACATATATATGTTATATTACATTGACGTGACAAATATACGTAATTTTTATATTTTAGTTGATATAAAATTAATTTATTTTATTTTCTCAAACAAACTTAAAACAGAGATTCTATAATATTACGTGAGTATGTCATACTACACTGATGTAGCAAACATAAATAATTTTTATATTTTATGATATATAAATATAATTTATCTTATTTTCTCAAACAAATTTAAAAACAGTTAACTTGTACACATGTCATTTACATATTGGTTATTCTCATGTAGTATGACATACTACAAAATATTTAAGAAATCTCAAACTTAAAAATAGTTAATTTGTATACATGTTATTTACACATTAATTATTTTTATGTAATATGACATA